>CM073777.1:47046187-47646187 GCA_037158775.1 Hetaerina titia
TATAGAATTCCGCATTCGTCACCTTGAATTTCACCTTGACAAATCTCACCTCACCTTTGTTTGCGCAGATATTTAGCAATTTCATAGCCACCGCTTACATTTTGAAATGAATTTCCTGCAACATCACTATTGTCGCAGTTCTAAAAATTGAATGACCATACAAGCGACGTATTAAAAAAGACCAAAGTTTACTCACGCTTGAACTACAAAAAGCGAGGCTAAAGATAAGAGAAGCGCGACAAATTCGCTCAAAAAATTTGATCGATTTTCTGAAAAAATGATTTTGCTGTGAACATCCCAGATATTTTACTCCTGAGATCTTGCTTAAAATTACATAATTGGCTGATTTTCAGCGGGTTTTTCACTGGAAATTTCCAGGTTTTGCAGAGGACACAAGAAGTAAGTCAATATTAAAGAAAAAATATTTATCTCATAATGCAACCAATTCAGAGAGTAAAAATCATTCGCCTTGACAGGGATTCGAACCCGGATCCCTCGTTATCCGGCCGAGTGCTTTAACCAATAAATCTACCGAGACGTCCTCTTACACTCTGAAATTTTGGGGGCTTTAAAAGAACAAGATGTTATGACGAAATACCGTACATACATTGTCACAGGCATTCGTAGTCGTGCGCGACGCGCCACAGTCCACGATGTTAATAAAGCCAATTGCAAACACTTAGGCTGTTCATAGCTTAGACAAATTTCAAGAAACTGTAATATTAACTTTAACGGAGCCACCCGCTATGTGTGCATTATAATGCAACCATTTCAGAGAGTAAAAATCATTCGCCTTGACCGGGATTCGAACCCGGATCCCTCGATATCCGGCCGAGTGCTTTAACCAATTAAGCTACCGAGACGTCCTCTTACACTCTGAAATTTTGGGGGCTTTAAAGGAACAAGATGTTATGATGAAATACCGTACATACTATGTCACAGGCATTTAGAGGTGGTTGAAATGGTTGCATTATAATGCACACATAGCGGGTGACTCCGTTAAAGTTACTATTACAGTTTCTTGAAAAATATTTATCTCATTTAACCCCGATGACGAATTAATATTATCCAGTGTCATAACTACCCTACATGAGAGATGTTTAATAGATAATTATCACGAAAGTTTTATTAACATAATTTATCCCCAAAATAGGACTCTTTACTGCACCGCAATTTGAAGAAACGCCTTCAGGGAAGTATTTTTCACCATTATAAGCATATAGTACTGAGGTGAAGGGATATGTTTCAACACGCAACGGTTGTTACTTACGGAATTGAGAAGTCAAATCCATACATTGTTTCTTTTATGCTTTAAAAATTGAGTAAACAATAGTATAGAGAATAATAATCGAATGTTCACCATAAATTACGAATTTTAAAAATGTTCACTTTTTATTGAACAACCTCGTCCGTGTAGTAGAGATACATTAACCGTAATAATAAGAGATAATGCCTAAAAACAATTCAATGTATGACAAAACAATGCCATTGGTACAAGCTGTGATTATAATGCATGGAATTATGCCAAATAAAGAAAACTATGAATCCATAATGTCTATATGCACAAAGGTAGGAAATAAGAAAAAATAATATTGAATTTACTAGCATGAAATTTACTTCGCTCGCAATGGATGCCAATAGTTTCTCCTATGACCTTGTCATCAAATTGAATTGCATAATTGGCAAAAAACATTCACCATTCAATAGAGAAATGTAATATTCCTGAAACGGAAACTCAAAACGCTTTTTGTGGACTACGCAAGGATTGGGTTGCTAAATAAAAGTTATCTAGATTGAAATCGCACATTTCACGAAATGACCTCAATTCGGCCGAAATGAATTTCACTGACCTGTCGATTCGCACTGACGCTGGGGAAAAAAAGTGAAGAATACACTCAAATATGAAGTATGACACTCTCACACGAAAATCCAATATTCAATTTCGGCCTGGAAATAGCATCTACGGAAGATAAGATCATCACCACAAATGCCTTGTTCGTAGGCGGTTTTTGATGCTTAGGAATATATATACGCCCACGGGAAATAATGTTGATCCCATCATAAATTTACAGCGCCCTCATTGGTGTCAAGAAAAAGGATACCGAGAATGAATTTGACGTGTTATTCACTAAAAAGAAACTATTTCATATTACAATTCACTCAAAAGTCTGAAATGCAAGCGTGCCATAAAATAATGCATTAATAATATGTAACTGGACAAATTCAAAAAAGTATATTAATAATTAATACTAATTCATGCCACATTTAAAACTTTACTCTCTACGGAAACTTCACTACTCTCTATGGAAACTTTCCCACTCTCTATATGGAATATGTGGCATATAATTTATTATCATTAAATATCATATGCTCCAAGCTAATGTCAAAGATTTTTGATACTGTAAATCTTAGCCACTTCAATAACGTAATTACCATCCTCAATCTTTAATATCTACAATATTAAAGCAATAATATAACAGTCATTGTAGACATTAGGAACTTCAGCGAAAATTAAAAAAAAATGTGCTTACAGGAATTACAGATAGGTTAAGTTAATAGGATTAACTCCAGGTGCGTAATTTTGATTAACCCCAACCCCCTCATCCCTTACCCTTCCCTCATGGTGCTACACCCCCTGCCACACACCTTCTTTGGTGCCTCGCAGGGCATTTATGTAGATGTACGTAAATCGGAAATCGATTTCCACTGCTTGCATAAAACAAAAAAAAACATTAAATAAGATAAACAGGAGAAAACTGAAAAACATGCATCTGTGCGTGTGCATAAATTTTGGGTCGCAGCATGTCGCGGCACGTTCTGAATAATTTATACAATTAGTTCCCGTATTTCGTCTCGCGAGGTCTCCTAAAATTCCTAATCACTATGCAGTGTTAAAGGCGAAGAAGGGGCGACCCGTGTTCCTGGTTGAGTGATGCTGCGTGGACCTACAACATAGACGGGAGCGAAATGACCTTGGGGAGTCGGAAAACTAGCAATGGAGGGCTATGGAGAAACTAAAGTAAGCAAAGTGAACTATGAAACACTTTTAATACAAATTGAGATACTTACAAACAGCGTAGAACTACATGCTCTTTTCGTCGAACTATTCATATGAAAATTATCAAAATATTCCTGAACCCAAATCGATACCATTTGATCTAAATAAGGCGTGTGAGATGACTTCCTAATATTGTAACAATGCTGGTGGTGAATGAAAGCCAGACGAAGATATCCCATGTTCACCGTAAACGTGAAGAGGTACAACCTAAGGGCAAATTATAACTATATAGCAAAGCAAATAATATTTGGCAAAGAAAACGATGACAATAAGATATCAAACTTTTTAAAAACATTTAAAACAATTTAAATAAAGTTGTTAATGACATTTAATCCACGCAGAAGGGAGTTTCGACGCGGGAAAAAAAGAAAATATAGGGATTGGTTTACATGAAAATGAGGTTTTAACAGGAGAATGATGACTTTTAAATAAAGTAACTTACTAAAGTAAAAGTGCCACGAAGAATAAACGAGAGAATAGCACAGTTTAAATACTTTGAGAGGGCACTTTTACAGAACTTACCATAATAAAGTTAGCCGTAGAAAAAGAATTAAATAATGAATAAAAGAATGAACGTATGGAAAAATTGGAGGATCAAAAAACCGAGTAATTCTAGAAATGTGGAATAATGAAACTAAAGAGGCTAATGTAGAAGTCAAGAATGGAGTGAAGATTTACATAATGTTATAAATGACAACAGCTAATAATAGGTAAATGAGGAAAATCAAGAAGATATGTACAAGGGTGGTCTGAAAAGTTTCCGACCTAACAAAGGTACAAGACATTTTTTCTGAAATTTTCTGAGTCGGAAATTTTTCAGACCACCTATTAGCATTCACTCTCCAGGAGCTAAATCTCAAAACTTAGAAAAAAATGTAAATAACAAATACATTGTGTCAGCAAACTTAAATAATTGTATTTAACACACCATAGCAATAGAACATGAGAACTCTTGCCTTACTTACGGAGATATATTTCGACAACAAATTAGACGACCTTGAACTATGCATATAATTTTTACTTGACTAGATCTCGTGCAATTACACTTTCCAATAGGGAAAACGTAAAAAAGTGGAAATTCATTGAAACAAAGCCTTTTAGGCGTCTATCCATTCAATGTCACGGAGGATGTATAAAATAGGCTAATGAATTTTTGTTTTTAATATGCCATTAAAACTAATGTCTTCTTGCATGACAGATATTTAGACACAAATGAGTTGTCTCCAAAGAATTATGAAAAGGCCTTCTCCTACACGGAGAATGTCTGCTTCTTAGTTCTTTCGTGGAGAAATACCCAGTCTGTCCAAGGAGCAAAAATAAGTCGTGCTATCTTTTTCTTCAACGATAGTAGACATACAACCAGCAAAGTATCCTGTGCGACTTAATAAATTTTCGTAAAAATGTATTTTGATTAATATACCCCTTTGTTAATAATGGCAATTCGTCAGCAACAAAGACGGATGCATAATCTTTACACGAACTCAATTCAAGTTGCAATTAAAATTATTACGTCGCAATTTAGAATTCTTGAAAAAGTCTTCTGTTCGTCCCTGAAATTAAGTAAAATGAAAATAATTTTGGCTAAACACGTAACTGATGAGGTTCATTCGAAGCGATACGATTTATTGGGAGCTTGCCAAATATCCAACTTTCTGGCCGTACCCGGGAAACAGGAATAATTAGGTAAAATAATACAGCAGACATGAGGGCCATATTCCATAATATTCACCTGTGCAACCAAAGTAATGCTATAAATTCCAAGAAACTGCGGAAGATGCCACAGCAGTAACTTTTGACGGAGTCATTCACTAATAAGCATTACAATGCAACCATTTCAGTGTGTACGAGGACGCCTCGATAACTTAAACTGGTTAAATCACTCGATCAGAGCGAATGATATTTACACTTTGAAATTGTTGCATTGTAATGCTATACACGTTTAACAATTCCAAAAGATGAGTGCCATAGGATTGAACGTACTTGATAAGTAAGGAAATGAGAAGAAAAATACAGAGAAAGTCATTGGAGACTAAAAAAGGAAAGGGGAATTAAGGCATGGGAATAGTAGAAAATTGAACGTAGTTACTAAAATGGGAAACTATGGTAAAAATAGCGGGGCGGGTCGGAAAAAGGGAAAGGAAGAAAACCCTTCCAGTCGACTGAAGGATTTTCTTGAACTCATCTTGTCCCCCGGGGGGAAAGTGGTAAGAGGCCACATCCCTGCCGCTTTGACTCGCCTTTTTTTTATATCTTTTATTCGTCATGACACCGATTAAAATCTACGACGTTGGAAAACGCTGATCTTGAGGACGAGGGAAAATTGTGAATACATTTGCAATGCTTTTCTTGCTCCAATCACTACTCTCCAGAAGATATCGAGATAGCTTTTACGACAGGACTCGGTAAAAAAAAAGACGATACAGCATTGGGTCTTTTTTTTATTTGGTCGGAATCACCATTTCTGCGACATTCACCACAGTAACGGTGGCAGAGAAAACCCTCTGACCGCATGAGAGGAAACCGGTCTGATTCAGCTAAAAAAACAACTGATATACTGCCGCATGGCTATAATAAAAAAAAACCAGCCCCAACATGCAGATCGAGGGTTCAGCTAGTTCAATGACGATAATACGAACTCTGCCACCAAAGTAAAACCACCACTTT
Source organism: Hetaerina titia (assembly GCA_037158775.1). Classification (NCBI taxonomy): domain Eukaryota; kingdom Metazoa; phylum Arthropoda; class Insecta; order Odonata; family Calopterygidae; genus Hetaerina; species Hetaerina titia. The sequence continues at coordinate 47,051,910 of CM073777.1, forward strand.
TTCCCCGAGACTTTATCGCGAGGGAAGAAAATTTCACGGCGGTTAAGGGAGGAAGAGGTTGGCTTAAATTGGTTGTGCGATAAAAACGAGGGGAGGAATCGCTTATCTTCTGTCTTATTATAAAAAAGACGCGGCTAGAGGAGCAAGAGCTCTCTTTTCCTCCAGGGATTTCGTCATCTCGCCGCGCGACAATCCCTCAACTCCCCCACACACTCCCCCATCTCACCCAAACCCCTACAAGTAAGACCCTCGTTTTATACATTTTTAACCGACCACTCCTCCCCCACATCCCCCCCTAGGCCCACCCCCGCCTTCCCCGATTCAAGAGCACCTCAGAGGCGTTCACTTCCGTCGTCGAAACCGCACCATATAACATGAGTTCTCTTTACCCTCATGACCAACGCGAGCGCGCGCATGTTACTCCCCAATCCCATCCTCTCCCTTTCCCCAGGACTCCCCTCTTCTCTCTCCGACAGCCAAAAAAAAAAACTTTTTATACCCTTCCCCTCTCCACCCATACCTGTACGTGTGTTTATCTTATGACTATGGTCCAGCGATATAATAAAGTTTTCTTTTTTTCCACAGCCACCAAAGCGAGAGAGGAAGAGAGAGAGAGGGAGGGAGAGAGAAAAGGAAGATGGTTGAAAGGGTGAGGTTGGAAGTAGGTAGGGGTTTCTCGGAATTTTTTTTTCTTTTCACGAAAAGGATACGTGAGCGGAATTGGACCTTGTGCGAACGGAGGGAAAAGAGGGGCTGTTTGTAAGGGGTTAGGGGTTCTTCCGAGGGGTGCCATGGGTCAATGGAATGGGCATGGAAGAGTGTACGTGAGTACGGAGGGGGGGGGTGAAGGGGAATCCGACCGCTCTCGTCCGGACGCACGCACATTCACATCACTGCCCCCTTATGCGCCTAGGGAACGATTTTGACTTTCAAAGCCAAGGATTTTATTTTCATTGTAGCGAAGGCTATATCCAGAGAAGAAGTGGTAAGGAATGTTACCGTTTTAAGCAGGTGATGAAAAGTTTTCTTCCTCCTCAATTGCCCCTCCTCAATTTGCTTCATTCCCATTCCAATTATATAGGGGTTAAAACGCTTTATTTTATGAACATAAATAATATATCGGTAAGTATAAATAATATATCATATTGAGCGGTTTTCGAGGAACGTATTGCCACGTTTTGATGCTAGGGGGGGTTGAAAGAATCATGTTTTACGAGTACAGGGTCGCACCCAAAAGTGGTAAAACTGATTTTCTCTGGCGCGAACGGAGCGGTGGAGGGGGGTCTGCCTGGCAGGGTAAGGTGGAGGGGGCTCCTAGCAACAGACCGACACCAACCTCAGTCACCTGCGGGCTGTCATTGAGTGAGTACACCGTTTTTAGTGAAGCAAGGTTTTGTCCGCGTCGAAAAACAAAATGAATCTGAATTTAGAGCAACGTTATTCCGTGAAGTTTTGTGCGAAACTCGGGAAGACGGCAACTGAGACCCTCGATATGATCATGCAGGCTTATGGGGACACTGCCTTAAGCCGATCCACAGTGGCACAAGTTGTTTAAAGAGGATAGGGAGCTCGTTGAAGACGACCATCCCTCCGAACGGCCGTCGACCGCAAGAACCGACACGAATGTGGACAGAGTGAGGACACTGCTGAACACAGACCGACGCTTAACCAGTGAATAAATTGCAGACCAGTTGGGTCTGTCTGCATCCAACGTCCAACGCATTATTTCACAGGATTTGGCCATGCACAAGGTGTGCGCCAAGATGGTGCCAAAAATTCTGAATTGGCGCGCTCGTCGTCAGATAACTCCTGGCCAAATACGGCGTTGCCACGTTGCCGCACCCGCCGTATTCTCCCGATCTGGCACCACCGGACTTCTTCTTCTTCCCCCTGATGAAAAGACAGCTCAAGGGACGATGTTTTGATTCGATAAAGGCCGTTCAAGAGGCTTCGACGAGGGTCATCAACGGCATCCTCAAAGAACATTTCCAGCGGGCGTACGGGGAATGGAAGCAACATTATACTAAGTGTGTAGCAACTCAAGGAGCATACTTTGAAGATTATTAAGTCGATGTAAGCATATCGTCAATAAAATTCTTGTAAAAAAATCAGTCCTACCAGTTTTGGGTGCGACCCTGTAAATCCTTTTATGGAATCAGTTTAACAATTCTCAGTTGAACGGCGGGTTTTGGAGCGTCAATTTAAAATAACCCCGAGTAGTAGGAACTATGAGAAAAAATGGTAAAAAAAGACTGTAATTTAGGCTTTTGGACTCGATCCAACATCGACAACATCCAACAATCCAACATAAAACACAAAAATATCAACAAACATCCAACATAAAACGTACTATTAACACCAAGATACTTTTTTAAATAAACTTTTTCATCCCATTCTCGATGAGATCGAGCTATAGAAATGAAAAAGGAATGTTTTAAGTACACTGTGTGAGTGCATACTCAAATGGGAATGTTTCTTCTCCTCCTTCTTTGCAATTTGCATGTGACTAGTTTGCAAGTAATACGGCGGTAATTAGGAGTAAGCACAAGCAAAATATCATTGTAATTTTTTACAAAAGCATAAAATATTTTCCTGGAATGCAAAAAAAAGGCTGTGTGCATAAAATTCACTAGACTTTTGAATAATAAAGATTAAGTACGATTAACTTGGTAAAATATTCTACTCTTTATTACACAAACTCCGCTCCTCCGCTTCAGGCCTAATAAAACAAGAAAACAACAACCGCTGCTGCCTTACCGATGAAGACCCAACCTCGAACTTAATCTCGAAACTAATTTGCATTATCTTTCCCGGAATATCGTCTTCCTGCTTCGCAGAAGAGCATTAGGCACACACACACACAAACCCTACTCCGTGTCTAGAATTTGGCTGCTGGAAGCTTTGAAGCTTCGGACTGAGGAAGTCTTCCCGGCTAGAACCCCTAGCTTTCTGATATGTGAACGTTAGAATAAGGGATAGGATTTGGATTTGTTGGAATTCATGAGGAGGAGGTCAATACGGAAGAAAGTAATAGAACATTATTTGGACATGGCTTCTAAAGATCATTTCAACTGCTTAGAGTGCGTGTACTAAGCGGCGTAAAATATAGTCAAAATAACAATTCAATTAAGATCAAATAATTGTTTAAATTAAAAATAGTGAATAATATCCACGAGATATTTGTGTCACTCGTCATATGATTACAATACAAGTGATAATGATACGGGGGCCAGACCGTGAACCGTGAAGTCGGATTAAATTATTGTCATAAGCGTTTGTGAAGTAAGCCGTAGTATGAAAATAGCAATTGAACGTAGTATTAAAATGGAACTATCAGAGGGAATGCGGAGAAAAAAATAGAATTTAACTGTCCATAAAGGAAGACAAACGAAGACCTATTTAAAGGGCTGAGAGACGAGATGTAGCGAATACAGGTAATTCACAGGAGGATGAGACCCGAGGGAGGAGATACAGGGATTTGGTTATCCAATGAAGGCTGTGAAAACTTATGTTAAGTATGCTTGGAAGAAATTTTAACTTACTGGATGAACTCTCGCTACGCTCATAATTTTCCAGTAGCTGAAGTACGCATCAGTAGTGTAGGATTCAAATTTCTCACATTTTTTAGCTACTAACTGGTATCAGTCATCATCCAGTACCTCGTATTCTGTCCGCGACCGTAAGGGGGAGTCGAGAATGAGTGCCCTTCAATTCACTTACTCATTCAGAGTGGCATGACGAGAGGCATTCAGGCATGACGAGAGGCGCATTAAAGAAGAATGAGAATTACAGACGACTAGCCTCATTGTCAACTACTTTGCGAGTGTGACAATTCAATTTTGTAGCATGATCAGCGAAAAAAGTCAGCTGATGAGGAATTACAAAAAAAAGGCAGTTACGGCAATCACGTCAGCAAAGGAAAGAAGAAGGCTGGGTGGTTATCACCTCAAGCGTTCTCGTCACGACCAAAGATAGAATTTCGCGCCCAAGCAGTTTGCTAATGCCGTTGTGTGACACAATGGAAAGGAGGAGGAGAGGGCAAATAGAACGAGAGTAGGAATAAGAGGGTTTCCCATCCTCAACACCTTTCACCCCTAAAACACACGTGTGTGTCCTCACATGTCGGCCCTCCCACACAAGGACGGAAACTAATCTAGCTGGAGATTAGGGTACGAGATTACAGGCCACGGGATGTTTTGCTGTAACCTTTTTCTCAACTGTGGTGAGAGGATCAACACTGACTGAAAGCGTGGCGGCGAGAGGACATTCGAAATTAAACGTAAAGGGTGATTCATCCTTGGGATAAGTTCCACTCACCCTCAAACGCGATGGTCAGTTGTGAGCTACGCATGAAATTTGTTTGAAATTCAAACGAATAGAAAAACGGTTTCTTATTTCTTTTTATTTGATCCAATTTCAACGAAGATTAACGGGAAAACCAAGGAAAAGGTCTCAAAAAGGTCACGGAATTATAATACCATTTTCAAATTACATTTAGTCAACAAATTTTTCAAATTTCATTACAATTAAATAAATTCCTAAATGATATTTAATAGTTTTTCAACACAACAGCTATCATTCAATTATTTTTAAATTAGTATGATATATCGATTGATCATTTAAATATTTGCAGGGAAAATGGTACTTGTTCAAAAGAACATTAAGCTGTTTACAGTATGAAATTAAAAGAAATGATCGAACGATGAAACTATTTGTATATGAGAAATATTGTTCAAAACGAAAGAATTAGACAATTAAGCGTAAAGTCTGATGGTCAGGAACATTCATGAAAAATACAGTCATTAAAACTGATATTTTTTTTTGTGAATTATACTTGGTTTAGTTTAAATTTAAAAAAATAGAGTTCTCTCATTAATTTTACTGATTATTTTACTTATAAGGTTCATCTATTAATGAGCACTTTTTAGATGTTTCATTATTTTTGGATATCTAAAAACTACATCGTATATGACATCATTAAATAAAGATAATCTTGCAATTGAAGCCAACCAATTCATTAAAATTTTTGTCAGGCGAGTAGTAAATTATTTAGAACACGTACGTGTATGTGAGTGACTACAGTACACGTCTAGAATGAAGGGAGATACAAATAGCCAGGAAGACTACAGATTAATGTCATTTTCCGGATTAGTACCACAATTTGCATTTCATAGTTACAATAAAGCGATGTTAAAAAAATGACATTTCGATCAAATCTTACAAAGAAATATAAAGCATTGATACAGGCTGCGCTCAAATATGTTCATGCTTAATCCATAGTTCAACAAAAAAGCATTTTCGCTATTACACCAATTTTGCTTAACTCAATTTTCTAGTGAATAAGTGGTGCACCATAAAATTCATACCCTGCAAGCAATTATGAAACGTCTAAGTCAGGAGTCGTATGTCATTTACCAGGAACATTTTGTCCACATTTTATGTCAGATTAAATTTAAGGTCAGTCCATCATTCCAAGACAAAATGAGACATTAATTACCTTTTTCACGACTGATTTGCTTCAGAAATTTTTTTTGAATAATTCTATTGATGGATGAATTCAGATAGGTTATAAACTATTTTATGGAAAAGTCAAAAAAAGCAATACTCAAAACTTAAAACATAAACATCAAAACATAAAAAAACTTAAACATCGTTCAACCGGAGGACCAATTCTACTTGATTTCCGAACATGTCGAAAGACCATTAGGCCCATGGGATCATGATAAACCAATCGTAGCCGCTAATCAATTTTCTGAGGGGTCAAATCACTTGAGCATATGCAAAATCCATTCCCGAGATGGGAGTCGACCCCACGAACTATGGGTTAGCAGACAGGCTCGTCGCTGACCAAATTATCCCGGTTGTCAAGACTGAAAAATATAGTTTCTTCAGAGCTTCATTAAACCTATATTTTTGGTAATATAACTTGAGTTTTGCATTAATAGCAATTTATACCGTTGGCAGGGGATTCGTAAAATCGGTTAGGTTTGCTGATGATCAAGCATTAGTTGCTCAGCCAGCCAAGGGGTTGCAAGGATTGCTGAGTGAATTGGAGGTTCAGTGCGATAGATCTGGGATGAGAATCAATATTAATAAAACAAAGGTTATGCGATTTTCCAGAAAGAAAAAGGCTAAGCTAAACATTAAAATAGGAGGGGCAAAAATAGAGCAGGTGGAACAGGTTACGTATCTCGGAAGTGTTTTGGACCAATACGGTCACAGTAGGGACGTGAGGAGAAGAATTGCGCTAGGCAAGGAGGCTTTCTCAAGGAGGAGGGAGTGGATGACGGGGAGGTTGAGTAGAGATGTTAAGACAAGACTCGTAATCTCTGATATGGAGCGTCTATGTGCGCCGCGGAAACGTGGTCACTGAAGCAGGAGGATAGACGTAGATTGGAGGCTTTTGAAATGTGGGTGTGGAGAAGAATGGAAAAGGTGAAATGGACCGACAGGAAAGTTACAAAATATTTATTTGATAGTTGTGTCCATCCAAAAAGCTACCTTAACCGGTAGATTACCTAATAGTAAAATAATACCGTTGGCATGGTGATTTTTGCAGAGATGACGGCAAAATGTCGAAATAAAAATTGAATATTTTCCTATTAAAAGAAAGGAGAACAAACATCTCGTCAGCGGCCGTATCACGTTGCTCTGATTTTCATAGGTGTACCAAATACGTTGACGTATATTCTATGGGAGTCAAAATACCGTAGAATAACCAAGAATCACCTCCGCAGGAAACCGTTTTTTTATTCGCATATTAACCGCTCTACAATTTCTTTTTTCTTCATATTATTCAATGATGGATATGCAGGGCTTAAAACTGTTTATTTAGGATATTTATTTAAAATTAAGGAGAAAATATGACTTATCATTTGAATTTAAGGCGGTATAAATTGACTTTAATCGCATTAACGACGGCGCTTAAGTATTCTCAAGGAGAACCAGGTCAACCTCTGACGAAATCCACCTAAAGGCAACAAACATTGTCCTATGAACTCTCTGGTCATGAAATTTGCATATTTTTGGGTATAAGGATACCCAGAGGGCAAAGGAAAATGCGTTCAGATATTGCAAAAATTATACGCATGGGTGTCATACATTTTTTCTCCATTTCATTTTCTTCTTATTAGTGAGGGAACCGAATTCACGATTGTGTGACCTTTGACTGTACGGTAATATTCTGACCCTTCATGCCTACAGTCAGCGTATCGTGATATCCTCACGTCTGCATTTTATTGGGGCCTATTCTCCTATATTTTAGTAAATTTTGCGTTGAAATGTTTTACTAAACATCCAAGGAATGCTTTAATTTGTATATCTGCACAATTAAAAATTTTGGTCTTTAAACTATTTCGTTTTTTTTCCAAAGCTAGATTTTGTTGGACTCCTCTTTTATTCTGTATCTCTATATATTTTAATTGGTTTCATTTTGTTATGGCATTTGCCAAATGTTAAAATGACATCGAATACTATTGAATTTTCCAGTTGGAAGACCTTTGAAAAGCTTTACAACAAATAGCTTTATTTTATTTTCCATCATGCATGCAGAAAAAACACTTCTTTTACTTGCAAATATATCATTCACAGTCGGACAAAATAAACCAAATATAACGAATCAATGGTCAGCATTAGTTAGTCAATAATTAGACGTAGATGGACACATTAATCGTGTCCGCCCAATTGGCAAATTGCACTGCATTTTTAAAACGCGAAATAAAATATTTTACTTGAAATCATCACTTTCACATAAGTTATGCTTGTGTGTGTTGAGACGGAGAAACAACGGGAATTTCTGGCACGATAATTGCAGAGTACTGATGGAAGAGAGTACACGCGGAACGGTCATAGTACTGAAAAGAAAAATGGGGAGACGGGTGCTGAACTTTAAGAATGTGGGTGATAGAATTCTATACGTAGAAATAAAAGAAGACCCGAACAATCTATACACTTAGGTATGATTAATTAGAAGAATTAGTTGGATGTATCAGGGAAAAACACCTCATGATAATGGCGGGTGGGAACACAGGGTCAAGCGAAGCGATGGACGGGAGAGAGTTCGATGAATTTTAGGAATCAGGAATGATCAAGGAGAGAGATTGATTAGAACTCTTTTGAATATGATATCACGATGACTAGTCCCTTTTAACATCATCAAAGGCGTAGGTAGACATTGAAGATGCTGAGAGAAAAATGTAGATACCGGCTAGATTTTATCATGGTTCAATATAAATTCATAAACAGCGTCATCATATCAAACAGCTTCCATGGTGCGGATTGTTCCTACTATTATAATTATTAAAATACAATGGCAGATCGATATGGTCAGGTGGTACACAAATACCTAGCATCCCCAGAATCACAATCGAATTTGAAACAATAGCATGAACTTTAAATTAAAACTAAACTGCTACAAACTAAGGCAATCAAAGCAAATACAAGCCAATTCCATCACATATGACGCAGCATCACACCACACAAACAACGATCCGTTCACCATTACACCCCATCCAAAATCACTCACCGGCAAACATCATACACTTTCACTGTTCAACTTCGCCACGTCCACGACACTAACAAGTCATTCATTATCTGCTGGGTTTTGCTGCACTTTTTTATATATTTAATATATTCCACCTCATAAAAGTCCCATACATGGGCAGAGTATTGCAGGATAGGGCGGCGTACCGGGATATTATTTGCTCTTTCTTTCATGCATACACTAGTTCCTTTTCAGCGTCTCATTACCCAATAAAGCAATTTCATTTCCGCACGCGTCAAGCTATCATCTTGAAATCTCCACCCAAGTGTCCTAAATAGGTAAACGCCTAAATATTTGCAATTACAGCTATCTCGGATTCTATCGCCAAAAAGAGTGTAAATATTCTTTTTTTTGAAAACGTTCATGCATGCTCTTACATACGCTAATACGATATCCTTTTTACAAGTGCGCAAGGAAATCGCGTTGGAAAGTCAGACGAAGCAATTTTGGAATATCAGACGGATCAGCGGACACATTTGTATCGTAATTTAGCTGTCATGAAATTTAATTTTAAAATTAAAAATATTGAGGAGTGGAAGAGTGTCAAAGGGGAATTTACAAAGTGGGGTCTTGGTTATACGGTTACATGGGAGTTAAAAAAATGAGAGCAAAAAATAACTGAATGTATGTCTTCAGCAAAAATCAAACACGATTTCATCATAGGATAATAATATAGGTCGTCTAATACCCAATAAGAAGCACTTCAATAAAAAGTGAGTCCAGGAGGACAGGACAAAGTGGAAAGCCTACAGTCCAGGCCGAATTTTCTTTTAGATATGACGACGTCGTCAGCTGTCATGAAATGTGCAACAGTCCCGTGAGCAAATGGTTTATCATCTCGGCAAATTGTTTTTCAAGACAGCCCACTCCTTAATTATGTTTCCAGCAAAGTCTTCTTAAATAAATTCTTTCCTCACACACATACTGTTTCAATACTGAATATAGTATAAGCTCTTTTTGCAACTATCCGTAAAACTCAAAGATTCTAACATCCTCTCTCCCTCAATGCAAAGTAGAATAAAATTAGATAATTCTTAGAAATAGAGCGAAAAATAAGAGAAAGCGTTAAACTTCAAGAGCACGTGGCATTGTAATTATTAAGCTTGCATGGGAGCCCGAGTGCAGGTAATGAAGACAATTGAAACATGACGAGCGTGCCTGAAACGACGTTAAGTTAGATATAAACGGTGAAAGATAAATAATGCGTTTATTATTTATTTAATTACATTTATAAGAATCGTACATAAACCGTTGACCGAATACACAAAACTCGTTAACTAATTCGTTATATAAATTTAAACGCCTTGAATCTTCCCTAAATGAACGGTTCTTTCAAGGAACAATATCTATGTAAGGATTATTATTAGGTAATCTACCAGTTAAGGTAGGTTTTTGGATGGACACAACTATCAAATAAATATTTTGCAACTCCAAACAAAACCCAATCCAGCAATCTACTCTACATCAGGTACCTCTTCATCTCTGTGTACTTCTTTCCTCCTTTCATTATGTAAGGATACGACATTCAATTTGGATCAAAATTGGCGATGTTTACTTTTTTGTTGATCTTTGAACCACTTGGTCATACACTGCTTTTTTTCAATTACTTGACATAATTTTATTCGTTAATATAGAATGATAATTTCTTAAGCCAACGTCATGAGTTGTATGTTCGCCAATTGAATAGTATTATATCGCTTATTGCATAGTACCAAGAGCGGAGAGAACTTGGAGCGTATTACACCATCCTTCCTCCGAATGAGCACTGAATGCGCCCGCTCTCAATTGCATAGTCTTTCGTCATTGCGGCAATAACAGGTCTCGATTTTCTAATTGCATTTCACTTAATCCAGCATCCTTTCATCCAGCACCTCCAAGTCAATCGGAGGCCATATTAGCAGTCGCTCATCTCCCAGAATGATTATTTGAGTAATTTCGCAACTGAAAACCTAATTTTAAAAAAAGAATAATCGCTTACGAGAATAATTGATGAGTCCGCAATGATCTTCACTCGTCTAAATTTTGAAAAAATAACAAAAATTAATCTAAAACGGAAATATAACTTGAGAAAGCACAATCCTGATCACAGGGCAAAAACTAAAATCTAAAATTACTGACGTAAACCCCTTCGTGATAATTCATTTACACGGCTTATACAGCTATAGTATATTTTTGCGCTATATTCTTTCAACCACGTCCGAAATGGAGAAAACGAGGGGAAAAAAAAGAGCTCAACAAAAGTGGGATTCCCTTCGCATTTATTTCAGCATCACGTCGCACGAACGCCGAAAAAAAAAACCTTTGCTGGAAACAGTTCATAACTCGCCCATCCCCCCACAGAACAACACGCCATGGTGCACGGCTAAAGAAAAGGCGTTGTAACCCGTTGGCAGGGCTGGTGATACATATAATAGAGGGTGTAAGGGAGCGAAATCGCATCCACCGTCCGACCCTACTTTGTCGCCCGCATATAAAAGGCATGCCCGCGTGCAGCAAACGCCGCGGTGCACAGGCCGCACCCGGCGCGGTGGGGAAAGGGATGTCTGTTTGTGTAAAACAGAAACACGAGCTACCAACCCACCCGAGGAAGGGCTCTCCCACGGCAACCTCATAATTTAGTGCTGGAATATATAAACTACTAACAAACAAGTATATATACACAATACCGGGGAAACCATGTGCACGTGGGTTACAAATTCTCGGGCCAAAGAGGCCACGAAATGGGTGCCCTCGGATGGGCCTTACCGCACACACACAAACACACACACCACACACACCAAGCATAAGGAAAACGAGGTTCAGCTCTCCCCTACATACACACACAACGTCCTATAAATCTGGACCTGGGTACAATGGATGAGCGTGAAGTCCTGTAGAAAGGATTGCCTTCCCCTGTATATGTAGCAAGGAATTTCCTTCGGTAAGTGATGACCAAATTGAATAATGTGTGTATTTTTCGAAATTAAACTACCAACTCTGTAATGGATTAACAGTGTATTCGTATGGCATCGCTCCAAAATTTAACGAACAGGTCAAATTCCGCACACAAAAAAAAGAGCTGTAACACGTTAACAGCAACAAATATTCGCCGATTCCAAATGAATTAGTTTTAAGGGAGAATTATATGACAGAATGTACGAAAGCAATTTAAAAGGAAGCAAATTTTAAAATATCATCACTACACCCAGAAACAGCTTTAAACATTACCTCACAAGATACCTTAACGAGGTAATAATAATTCGGATAAAACCATCTAGTGCGAAACAGAGCTGTGATTTTTTTTGACATGTCTTATCATTAAATAAAATAACAAAGGTTGCAATGGCATTTAAAGAACCAATGTAGAATTTATTAAAGCTTCAGTTCAATTTATTCCACATCTGTTTCGCTAAAACCGAACTCAGCATTAATTTTCAAGACAATCAAAACAATATCATTACACTCTGCGTAGGTGCTAACTAAAAAAATAATGTGTTAATTGCAATTACTCTCTCACAAAGTAATAATTAACGCATAGAATGTTGTTTTTCATCTTTTCCGATTATCTACTCAACCATTTCTCTATTTCCAACGATTAAGTTTACTTGCAAACGATCTCAGAGGTGACGCAAGTGAATTTTCCAAGGCAATGTCGGCTATTTCTGTCGTAATCATCTCAACATTTTCAATATACACGGCTTCGCAAAAGGTGTTATTTTCGGGCGGAAGGTGACCACATTAATTTACGAAATTGCAATTCAATCGCCACAAAATATTCGACAGCGTCCACACTCGACGTGCAAGATTGAATTTATAGAAATGAAACAAAAACTTCACGTCGAATAATAATGCCCTTCCTTTCCCATAGACTGTGGAACGCTCGTCCATAGCACGTTCGCAATGACACGGTCACGAAACACACTATGATGCCCTCCATGGACAAGCGACCGAAACACAATAACATACACACTCTCCGGAGAGAGATTAAGCGGGACATTTATTTAGCACTCCCGGGGAGGCCGTCGTTAAGTGTATATATCGTGCTGGGTAGTGGGAGAGAGGTAGGGTACGCTTGAGCACCCTTTCGAGGCCCTAAAATTTATCACCCAACTCATCGATCCGTCGCGACCTCCGGGGCCATCGCGTAAAAGCGCGGGTCAAGACGACGACACCGGAACGGAACAAAGCATCGCTAAAAGATCATAATGGGTCAAGTAGAAGGCAGAGGAAAAGACGATAAGACTTGAGCATATAGCTAAATACAAATCACAGTTATTTATTCGAAATAAGGGACCACAACATAGATTTCATAACAAGTATGATGTTACCAGATGACGTTTACTGACAGCGACAGAGTATCGAGTAGGGAGTACACAACCTCAAAATGTGAATGGTAAAATCGTAGAGTTATTACGAAAATACGACATAAAATCCCTTAACGCTGGTGTATTTTAATTTTGTATCAACGTATAATACGAAACTTTATGCTTGTTTCTACTTACGTATCCACTGCGTAGACCTAAACGTATAACGATAAATTACAAAACTACAAAGAATGCATACGTGTGTAACTATAGAGGAAATACGGGCAACGCAATTTAATGCTACACAATATTACACAGCACAAATTTATGCCTCGCCAATTGAAGAGAAGCTAAGCTTCACATTTGCAAGAAATTGCGGGAGATTCCACAAGAGTAACTTTTAACGGAGTCATCCGTTAATATGCATGTACATTCAACAATTTCGAGCGTACAAATCGTTCGCCTTGATCGGGATTCGAACCCGTAAAGATAAAAACAGCCTAAGTGCTTCAATGTGACTTTAATCTCATCGAATGTGGCACGTCACGGACGACTGCGAATGCCTGTGACATTGTACGGCAAAGGAACAGCTTTTTCCTTTAAAACCCCTCAAAATTTCAGAGTTTAAGAGGTCGCCTGGATAGCTCAACTGGCTAAAGCACTCGAGCGAACAACGAGGAATCCGGATTCGATTCCCGGTCAAGGCCTTTTACACTCTGAAATTGTTCCATTAAGCTGCACATGCTTCTCGTATCGTAAAAAAATACAAACTGTACAACTATTATTATCGTCTTTTATTCTCACAGAATATGGAATACTTGGACCGATATTCATCTAGTTTATATCATAGAGGTAAGTACTGCCTCTATGGCGCAGAGCAGAAGGTCAATACGATCAATACGCCCATACTGGCCACTGCCATTTCTAACATTTTCATGAACAACATGAGCGTGAATACCGATCGCATTGCCGAGTGGGCAATGGAATAAAAAAGGATAGACATACTGTTGAGTAGCTTATTGATAAATAAAAATTGTAATCACTTACCCTTAACCTCTGTTTTGTTAATAATTTAACGACATGTTATATTTAGCCGTAAGTTATATCGTAACTTTTTTCCGCATAACTGCAATTATTTCTACGTATTTTTCATCCAATCAATGGTGTTTTTGGCTAAACTGTACAGTTCAATATAATAAGAGTTGAGCATGACAAAAGTCAGGTCTCTCAATGCATACATTTAAAATTACAGTCGTTGTTTAAAATGATAGAAGCAATAAAATTTGGTAAACAAGTTATTTGTGTTAATACCCGTTCGTATGCATAACCTATTAAATATATAGCATTTTATTAATTTAATGAACTTCTACACCTTGTAAGAAAATTATCTCGAGCTAAATTTAAACGTAAGAGTCAATGGCCAACTAAGGAGCAAATTTAATTACAATTCTTAATTAGCATCTTCACATCCAAGCTATTTTTTAAAATGTTCGCGGTTCGGAGAAGAATTTTAGCGTACATTCTTTAACGTCTGCCGTTCCGGGTCGTCCCTTACCACCCTAAATCGTTTTTGAAGACCTACAACCTAGCGTGAGGTGTCGAAGGCGTTCAACATGAGGGAAGCCGAGCCGTAGAGCATTAAATCCGCCCAACCGTGAGCTGCAAGAGATTGCTTACTGCCACACACTAAGAATCACTTTTTTTAGCGGCGCCGAAGAGGGCATCGTACGAGAAGAAGCTCGAGGCTTTTCCAATCTTCTCCTCGGAAACTGAGAGCAACGCTAGAAAATTGGAGGAATCACTAAAAAGCACATTTAAAACTGATTTGTAAAACATAACATAAAGTAGAAGAGTCATGAACGAATAAGGAAATCGCAAACACAGTTTGATAACGTAAATAAATACCGGTTTTAAATTACCAATGGTGCAATACATAAAAAAAGGAAACATATCTGATTAGGTATATTATTACATTGAAACCTGAGCAGGAATTAATGTCATGCGAATTAGTCTGCGCAGACCACTTAAAGATGCAAATATTTACTTGGGACTTGGGAATAAATACTTGGGACTATCATTATCATGAATTTCAAAGTTTTCGTCAGGGAAAATCAATGTGGTGACTTCGGTTTTTTTTTCCCAAAATATTTCATGATGAACGGAAACATGATATTCAATGTGCAATAATCGACAGGATGTGATGAAAGTACAATCGGAAACTAAAAGAAATATTCGCTGAAAATCAGGTTTTTCTTCCCAAAGATAAAGGTCGGGAGGGTCCGTATGGCGAAAATGGCATCTTTGCGGTAGGCTGACAGATGACAAACGAGTATAGAAAAGAGGGATAGCATGAGGGTATAAGAAGAGATAAACGTGAAGCCATTCTAACTGAGATTGATCCATTATATTCCTTGAAAGTTATGACGTGAGGTCCCTACCGTTTCAAACCTGCTAGAACGTTTAACATGCTGCACTTGGTAAAGTGGATGAGTATTTTGTTTATGGCCTATTCCATAAGGTTCTCTCCATCTTCTTGCGACTTCTTCTTTCCTCCAACCTGGTCCATGACCCAAATTACATTTATTACAAAAAATACTATATTTTTTTAAAACTTTTAATAGAGAATGCAATCGGGCGCTGAGCACACAGAGACTAGTACAGGTACTTAGTTACGTGTGGCATTACTCATGTAAGACACCCACGGTAAATACGTGGACGAGCTAATATAAAATTAGGATTCAATAAAAATGTAATGAAAGGGTACAAGAGCGTTGTAATTTTTCGTACGGTTGTTAACAGGAATATTTATTGAGTATTTTGATGGATCCAGAATTGAGATTGAGGTTTCAATCAGGAAACAGATGGACTAATGGGCTTTCAACAATATTTTTCAAGCTTTTACGACAACCGCATGTTAGTTTAACGAAGTTATTCGAGAAAGTATCGTAGAAAGAACTCACAGACCGAAGATTAAAATATACGCCAAGCCTATCTATGCTGATAAATTTTCTTTAATCACGCACGCAACCCTGTGGTGTTTCAGTTTCTATATCCGCCGGTGACTGAGCCTTGAGGCTTGGAGCATGCCTTGAAATTTTCCATTACCCCTTGCTGTGAAACGTGAGGAGATTCATTACCGGTCTGAAATGTGAATGGCATTTCCCCATGGCTGATGCGGTGAAACCGTAAAATTATGAAAGGAGAAATTTTAGGAGCCTTAAGGAATACTCTTGGAGCTCCATTCTGAATACAGCAACTTGGAATAACGATGCTGATAGAGGAACATAAATGGTATCCTTAATAAAGCATACCCATTGTGTAACCGGTTGATTAACTAATAATAAAAAAACTATTGTGTGTGTATATAAAACAATGCAGACCAACGAAATAAAGTACTCGAGGGACCAAACGGATAGTTAATATTAATGAATAACACTGCCTTTCCTTCGAATTAGGTAACTTGTTGACACTTGTTTGACATTTTCCTTCACAGAGTGGTTTTAAAATGAATTAAACATGAAACAATGTTCTACAGATTAAAATTCAGCGAAATTTGGACGGTGGAATTAGAATAAGAGAATAAAAGGGAACAAATTGGAGGAATTGGAGGACCAAATTTCAATTTCCGCAAAAGAAAGGATGGTAACAATCATAGACTAAATGAACACCGTCATTTGCTTTTGTATAAAGTTAAAAGTACTACATTTACATTTCTGACCAATGTACCCGAGGTCTTGGTAATCTACCGGTTAAGGTAGGTTTTTTTTGGATGGACACAACTATCATATAAACATTTTGCAACTCCAAACAAAACCCAATCCAGCAACTTAATCTACATCAGGTCCCTCTTCATCTCTGTGTAATTCCTTCATCCCTTCATCCCGTCCAACATCCCTATCCTGTTCCTGCCCTTTCCTAGTTTGCCTAACATTCTCCCCTCTATTACCTTCAACATTCCACTCCTCACCCACCATCTCCAGTACTTCCTCATTTGTTTTCCTTTCGGTCCATTTCACCTTCTCCATTCTTCTCTTTAAATAACAGTAAATGCTAAGTTACTTCTAAAACTTATCCTTTTAATGCTGTCTTTATTTTTATTTAATCAGTGATTTTTCAGTATCTACTTTATCGAGTGGAACTGATATTTGAAAACTCTATCCAGGTATGTTGACAGATAACATACATGATACATCATTCTGATATCTTTCTTCACTTTAATTTGGAAATTATTAGTTACAGTTTGTTTATGTAATAAATGGTTGGTCATTGAGATCGTTTTTGGAACGGGAACGACCAAGTTTTGTCTGATGAATATGGTATTCATTTATGCTGCGCTGTTAAGGGTGTTCTCATAAAAAAGAACTCATTTTACTTGAAGAAATTCGAGATGATTTTCAGTTTCATTTAACCTCAGGTTGTTTTCTCGATCGTCAATTCAAATTGGGTCATATTCATTGAAATTGAACCTTGAACCTGCCCTTTCCTCGTTTGCCTAACATTCACCCCTCTATTACCTTCTTCACTGCCGCTCAATACGCCTTTCGTCCATTTTTCCTGCCTCCATAGGATTTCTCTCAACAAACCCCTCTCCTCACCCACCATCTCCAGTACTTTCTCATCTTCAAAATATATCACCTTTGAAATACAGAGGTGAAGTTAACGTGAAAATCACTGGTTTCTCACTAATGTCGACTCACTCACATGAAACCAGCTGTACGATAATGCCGAAGTACCTCAAAACCACAAAACCACCTGATGGACGGCATGACCCTCGGGGGTTTACGGTTAGCTAATGTATATTCTTATTCGACAGCACCCCACATGAAAGGCTTGATGCCTCCCGTGTCCCTCCGTGGCCGTAAACACACCCTCTCATCTCATAGTCTTCCATTCAGACCAACTGGACATACCCTATCACAGAGCTTTTGTTTGCCCCGTCCACCCTTATTCCAGTAAGAATCTTATTTCTTACGCCCACTCTTCATCCATAAAGAGAAAAAAGAAATACATTGAAAATATGCGACCGTATAGTGAGAGAAGAGATTCTATAAGGGGGACGAGCGGGCTGAGAGACGGGTGTTAAGCCTCCTCTTTTAAAGAAAGAACATGCTTCCCCTTTTTTTCTCTTTCCCCGTAATGGTTATGCCCCGTAAAGGAAGACGGCTTCTCCTTCTTCCTCTCTTTTCCTACCCCTAGTACACTATTTCTTTTATTTTTACCCCATCTCAGTTCGTATTTTTCGGCCTATCTCTCTCTCTCTCTCTGAGAGGAGTGCGTGCCTAAAAGGTTGATGTCCTGCCTGCCGTTTCAAAGGAGTAGTCATTCGCGTTCCTTTTCTTTCCCCAGCGACTGCCCCCTCACCACCTACCCCCCATCCATCTCCCCGCCCATATCTCCAGACTATGGCCCCTATTTCCCCCGAGCTTCTCCTCCAACGGACAGCCAAGGAGCGGCAGAGGGGAGATGGAGGGTGGGACGAGCTCCTGTCTGCTCTACACGCGCTCCAGATTCTTCCTTCTTCTCTCTTCGACTTGTTCCACGGATGGACTATCAACCACATCCCGCGTCTCCCATCTCAACCTGGTCCGCAAACTCCATGTGTCACTCTAAGAGAACGCTTATTATTTTCTTCCTTTAGTTTCGCTTATACATTCCGAGGGTGCACTTCGCGGAACAGAAATACTCGCGAAGAGGGAAGTCATATAAACCCTTAAACTTAAGCTTTACTTCAAACACCACCGTTCCACGCTTGGACTTTTAACACATCCAAGTCCCAATCGTGCTGCTACGTAACCGACTATGGATTACAGTAAATAACTTTATATTTAAATAAATTTCCCTCAAGAACTTATCTCCGTCACTAATAATGGCTATGGTGGCGTGTTAGCTATAGGGTATGGCTGGTTCTTCAACAGATTTAAGTATCCTGCGTTCGATTCCCAGTTGTGACCTTTGGATCATTCTTTAAAAATCTAATCAGCGCGTTATTCTGATTCATAGAATATTTAAAAGCGGCACAGTAGAAACAACCTATCTCTGCTCATTCCTCTACCCATAAACTCTATCCATTGTGTATGATTCAACTCTCTCCTGTCAAAGTCAACGTATAAGTTGATTAATTTGGAAGGAGAACTAAAACGTATCTAATGACAATATTATATTGAAAGAATTCCGCAATTCAATTAATGATTATATGCAACATAAACAATAAGTTTGATATCCCACGCAGCTAAAGTTATTCTCAGGATCATAAACAAAAGGATAGAGAGTAAGGCAAATGATTACTTAGGGGATGATCAGTTTGGGTTTAGGAAGGTCAGAGGTACGCGTGATGCCATTGCAGTAATGAGATCACTAGTCGAGAGGAATATAGTATACAATCAGGACGTTTTTGCCTGTTTTGTAGATTTCGAAAAAGCGTTTGATAGAGTGAATTGGGAAAAATTAATGCGTGTATTGCAGAAAATAGGAATGGATTGGAGGGACAGGAGACTGATCCGCAACCTGTACATGTCTCAGACTGCTCAGGTGCGAGGGGGGAACGGAGAGTCCGGATGGGCAGTGTTAGGAAGAGATGTAAGGCAGGGTTGCCCATTGTCACCGGTACTGTTCAACGTATATGTAGAGGAAATGATTAAAGAGGCATGGGAAGAACTGGAGGTAGGAATGAAAGTCGGAGGGGAATTCGTAAAATCGGTTAGGTTTGCTGATGACCAAGCATTAGTTGCTCAGTCAGCCAAGGGGTTGCAAGCATTGTTGAGTGAATTGGAGGTTCAGTGCGATAAATATGGGATGAGAATAATTATTAATAAAACAAAGGTTATGCGATTTTCCAGAAAGAAAAAGGCTAAGCTAAATATTAAAATAGGCGGTGAAAAAATAGAGCAGGTAGAACAGTTTACATATCTCGGAAGTGTTTTGGACCAACACGGTCAACGTGGTAGGGACGTAAGGAGAAGAATTGCGCTAGGCAAGGAGGCTTTCTCAAGGATTAGGGAGTTGATGACGGGGACGTTGAGTAGGGATGTTAAGACAAGACTCGTAAAAACTCTGATATGGAGCGTAGCTATGTACGGCGCGGAAACGTGGTCGCTGAAGCAGGAGGATAGACGTAGATTGGAGGCTTTTGAAATGTGGGTGTGGAGAAGAATGGAGAAGGTGAAATGGACCGAAAGGAAAACAAATGAGGAAGTACTAGAGATGGTGGGGGAGGAGAGGGGTTTGTTGAGAGAAATCCTATAGAGGCAGGAAAAATGGATGAAAGGCGTGTTGAGCGGTAATGGAATGTTGAAGAGGGTAATAGAGGGGAGAATGTTGGGCAAGCGAGGTAAGGGTAGGAACAGGATAGGGATGTTGGACGGGATGAGGAGGAAAGAAGTACACCGAGATGAAGAGGGACCTGATATAGATTAGTTTGCTAGGTGGGGAGTCACAAAATGTTTATTTGATAGTTGTGTCCATCCAAAAACCTACCTTAACCGGTAGATTACCTAATAATAATACAACATAAAATGGATTTTATATATGTAAGAACTTGTTTAAAAAACACAGTAAAAAGTCCGTAGTTTGGATTGATTGGAGAGGGTTGATCTCACTAAATACATACTAAGTCCGACGACGGGTGAAATTCACACGTCAGTGTACGGGGCCAGTTTCTTCCCGTGCCGCAACTGGTTTCCCAGGACGATCCCATACCGAAAAATAACTCAGCTTTGGCAAAGATGGGAATGCCCAAAGGGGTCACCGAGAATCGAACACAGTCCCTCAGCTCAGCAACCTACCCATCGGATTACAGTGCCCCACATATTTTTACATAAGTAGATTATATTTCTATGGCTATTTGATCCGATGGTTATATACGTTGAATATGAGGAATGAGGATGATGCTACAAAGGAATATTTAAATGAGCTAATATATTAAACGGAAAAATCCATATCACTACAGAATACGTATTTGGATAATATACACTTAAAAAAAGGATAACTCATGGGGCATATTGAGGCAAAAATAATTTTATGAACATCGTCATAAAACGAACTCCGGAAATTAGGACCTGCAAAGGAAAAAGGACGATTAAGAAAAGCAGATTACCTAAGGCATCAACGTGAGATGCTATGATGACATGAAAAGGCTAAGATATCATGAAGGAATATATAACCCATTATGAATACGCTGGTTTCTACTCAATGTTGGCCATAATATTAATCTTTCATAGCTGTGCTCAGGGAATGACTAAAGCTAACCCTAATGGTTATTTTCCGAAGCATCGCATTATGAAAAAACTGCCTTCATTGAGTAATATGATGGATAGAAAAGTGAAAATGATAAAATTAAGCAAAACACCTGTGGTTTTTCGCGTATGCATTAGAGTCCAACTGTAAATGTCACAAGTAACCTGTGAATAAAAATACGGCGGTTGAACAAAAGAAATTCTTTAACGATCGCACATGAACCGCACAACTTTCGATAATACTGGAAGACCAGGTCGTTATTTTCACGTACAGTTTTTAAAAAGCGTGATTGATGGAATGATCACAAAGAATATCATTCAGCTGTTTCGGGAGGGAAAACGAATGTCTTTGTAAAAAAAATACATTTTGATAAAAAGATTTGTACAAAAGAGGGCTCAGGAAGCATAACAATAACTGTCAATTTACTCGTGTTTCACCGAAACTAGAACATAATTTCCATATTTTGCTGATGCAAGCCTCTAATATCCCAAAGAAAATATTGCTCGGATTGCATGTCATAAGAAAACATTCACCCCATATTTTTCATCATGTGATTTTCTTATGAAGCGAAGTAAAACAGACCAGGATGAATTTCAAAATCTCGAAACAAAACAGAAACGAAATTACGACATAGGGGTAATACTGCAATATAAATTTGTATATTATTATTATTTTAACAAAGAAGGACTTTCAGCTGTATTTTTCACGAGGACTTCCATAAATATTTATAACATTCTTCTTTCCACCAAAACAGAAACTCTACGCAAAACTACTGCCAAATTAAAAAATATTCATAAATATTAAGACGAAAACACCTTTAAATAGTATAATACTGTATGAGGAGTAATTAGAAAATGAGGTCGTAATTTAATGTTTAACCACTCTTTTCCAATCCAAATAAATATAAAGAATGTATTGGAATACACTGAATAAGGACAAGGCAAATCGAATAAATCAAGAACAAAGGAATAAATTAAATATAACTTTGATGAAGGACGTCATTACTTCTTGGGTGAAATCAATAATCCGAAAAATAGGACATCCGAGAATTAAAGCATTCCTTGATTCACTCACTCACTTCATCAAATTGGATATTTTACTGAACTTTAAATTAAATATCGTACGTCCATTACTTAAAAGTGGAATGACGCAAATAAAGACGTCAGTAGCATTCGTTACTACAAAACTACAAACTCAATATAATGCAACAATTTCAGAGAGTAAAAATCATTCGCCTTGACCGGGATTCGAACCCGGATCCCTCGATATCCGGACGAGTGCTTTAACCACTTAAGCTACCGAAATTTGTTAAAGGTATGAACAGCCTGAGTGTTTGAAATTGGCTTTATTAACATCGTGGACTGTGGCGCGGCGCGCACGACTACGAATGCCTGTGACATTGTATGTACGGTATTTCGTCATAACATCTTGTTCCTTTAAAGCCCCCAAAATTTCAGAGTGTAAAAGGACGTCTCGGTAGCTTAATTGGTTAAAGCACTCGGCCGAATATCGAGGGATCCGGGTTCGAATCCCGGTCAAGGAGAATGATTTTTACTCTCTGAAATGGTTGCATTATAATGCACACATAGCGGGTGACTCCGTTAAAATTACTGTAACAGTTTCTTGAAACAAGCTCAATAGTTTAATAATTTTTATCTACAAATATTATCAAGAGATCCAAATGATGACGCAAATATAAATCCTTTTAAAATTCATAAAAAAAGCACACCAACCCACCGTGATTATCATTTTCATATTTTCCGCCACCTCTTCAAGTAACTGGCTTGAAACAATCACCTTATATATAAGCGCCATAATTCTTACGTCCACAATAACCTCGACCTTGTTTATTCCTTCCTAGAACGACACAAAACCTTTTAAGGATCAAACTACTGCCCTTAGCGCGAATCGAGGCCTTGTAGAGACGAGAGCATCCGGAGAGAGAGAGAAGAGAGAGAGAGAGTAGGACGGTGACAATAAAAAGACATTAGAGCCGAGCATAAAAAATTAAGGAGAAGGGAAAAGACGTATCAGGAGGAGTAGCGGCGGAGACGTATTAACTACCAAGAATTCCCGCCCCTTCCTCCGGGGATGGCTTATAAGAGACGTGCGCATGGGGATGTTAGAGCCGTTTTGAGTGAGAGGGATGGAAGAAGGGAAGAGGGTTGTGAATCCACCCTAACCCCCCCTCCCCCCAAGTATGCGGAAAGAGCAAAAAAAATGAGAGAAGTCTTTCACGTTTACACACTCCCCCTCACCATTCTTACTATTACCCCACCCCTTGGGGACGTCTTTACTCCAGACAGGAAAGACTCACCATCTCCAATCCCAGCGTTCCTTTACGGGGAACAGCATTTTTTTTTATTTTGCTCTCACGCGGAAAGAGACAGGGAGAGACATACGTTGATGAGGAAAGGTATACGGGCAAATATTTTTCTGATCCATCAGATCTTATGACCTAGAAATTGAAGGCGCATAAAAAAGTCAGCGACGGTGAAAAGAGGCAGCGTGCTTGAGTGCGCACGCCAGACGAGCGACTTTATTACCGGAGGATTAGGGTCATGCGGGGTCCACACTTGATTACGCTCTTCGTGATTAACACTAGCGGAGGGTCTTATATTTTTATAAATGAAAACATTTTATGCTCCGGGCAGCCAGAGCCTTTATTCCGGACACCAAAGAAAATTTGTTAGACTCTAAGCAGATTCTGTAGACACATAATGTAGATTATCAGAGACTCAATGTTTGAATTAACTGTGAGTCTTAAATTTAAAAATTAGCTCGCAATGCCAACCAGGACTCTCCAATGGATATTATCGCCTATAGAATAATTAGAATATCGTCATGATAAACTTTGATATCATAAATTACACCTCATAAAGTTGCTACAGAATTACTCACAGTGCATACTCATTTGCTTGGTCAGACATGGGAAATGACGCTACCAACTGACTATTTGGATAATCCTAATTGCCTAAATGGGGTATTACCCTGAAATGGGTTGTACAGAGCTCGTCATCGATAAACAATAAAGCAATATAGACACAAAAATGGTTCTTACTTAACTTTTAGTTATTATTATTATTTTTATTAAAATGTACTTGTGCAAATAGACAAATGTCAGGTGGCACACAAGTCTCAAGTGTCACAATAAACTTCCCTTGGAAAAATAACATGGTTTCTGAAATACGATCAACATCACAAAAGATAATAAATAAAATCAGTCAGAAAAAAAATACACTTTAAGGAAATTTCCAAACACCAATATGTAGTACATAAAAAAAAAGAAAATCCCCATTTCATTAACATTTGTTTCCCAATCAACAAGAAAAAAAATTAAGCTGTTACATTTAATTTTATACCACACATCAATCAAATGATTACAGATATTAAATATATTCCAGATTATAAATATATTCCATATTAAAGTGGCTTCATTATCAATTAAAGAGCTTAGAAAAATTGAAATAATAATCCGCAAGTAATTAGTGATATATGTAAATAAACAATTCACCATAGGATATATAGATTTGTATAAGGATTACGGTCAACTGCATTAATTCGAAAACTGGGTCACACTGGTATTGGACCTAATCCAGAAGATGGGGTGCATTAGTAGGGGTATAGTGTAAATGCACAGCCACCATAAGATTCCCTATTAGAAATACCTCGGCTGTCTCAATCTGACCATCTAAGTACACGCACATTTCCCTATTTTCCCCGCCGAGCGGGGCGGAGTATCGGGCAGCCTAACATTAAAGTTTAATCCTTTCCCTGATTAATCTACAACGTAAGCAAAATATTTGTGTTCATTTTATTTCAATATTCAATAAAAAAAGTTTTCATCGTTATTTTGCAACAATAAGTTTACTAATATTACCATACACACAAAACTTACCAACATAGTAGCTGAAAATTATCAATCACTAAACGTTTTATTATTTTGGCTTAGATTAATCCTAATTTTATAATGAAAAATTGTATGGCTGATGTCTTCACGAGGAAAAATTACTATAAGAGCAATTACTAAGAGGACTGCCAGAAATAAACAAATATATAACGTACTCCATGGATCGTATTTTTTTACTACAATGAACTTAATTTCATCTTGCCAAGCAGGTAAAAATTGACAACGAAAGGCTAGTCATGAGTTATGATCAAACAAACAATAAATATGAGAATCAATATTTAGCACAATAAATGTCGTAACATGGCAATAGCATAAATGTTGCACGCTAATCACAAATACATAGTAAATGCTGAACCTTTCTACGTAAAAATTCATGACGACATCAATAAATTGAACTCGCATAAGTACGAAAACTTGACAGCATTCATAAAAAAAACTCTTGCGGGACATAAAGAATTTGTGAACTCCTAGTAGTAATTTATTTAGTCTCCCTAATTATTATTAGGTAATCTACCGGTTAAGGTAGGTTTTTGGATGGACACAACTATCAAATAAATGTTTTGTAACTCCAAACAAAACCCAATCCAGCAACCTACTCTGCATCAGGTCCCTCTTAATCTCTGTGTACTTCTTTCCTCCCTTCATCTCGTCCAACATCCCTATCCTGTTCCTGCCCTTTCCTCGTTTACCTAACATTCTCCCTTCTATTACCTTCTTCAACATTCCACTACCGCTCAATACGCCTTTCATCCATTTTTCCTGCCTCCATAGGATTTCTCTCACCAAACCCCTCTCCTCACCCACCATCTCCAGTACTTCCTCATTTGTTTTCCTATCGGTCCATTTCACCTTCTCCACACCCACAGTCTCCCTAATATGGATGTAAAATGAACACATATTTAGCTGGTGAAATATAAAAAATGTTTGGTACTCACATTGTTCGTCGGTGATTTCAAGCACACATGATATCGGTTTAGCTCCACATGCTTAATATGTACATTCAATTAGAATCTTAATTGAAAATGTATGAAAAATTTGAGCTTAGCCTTGCAGTTAAATGATAATATAAAATTTGTAGGATTTGCAATAATAAGCATTAGCTGAAAATCCAAAAATCTAAAATAGCATAAAATCGCCATTTTATTCGTCATAGTATTTAGCTATAATTCTGTTTTTTATTCGGATATACGTGTATGTTTGCGAAATTTTTTAAATTAAAAAAAGACACTCCACGAGGGAAATGAATTTATTGAAATGCGGGGGATTTTTATTAAGCAAATATTACAAAATAAAATATAATACTTCATATTTTAGCGGCACTCATTCACTGCACGACATGAAAGAAAAAACTAGTCTACAAAACATGAACATAAATGAAAGGTGCGTTATGGTATGCCAAAACTATGAAATATTTGCAACGGAAAACTGAAACAATGATAATAATAATAGATGTCATCATAGTATGATCGGAACATAAATATCAATACCATCACGATTTACATGCCTAGCAATTCAGGTACTACTGGAGTGATCAGAAAGAGGAGCAAGTCAGTACGGTACTCAAATATAGGAATTTTACATTGACGCAATTTGAATACCTGGAGACTTCAACACGTTCAACAGGGGTTTGTTGAGAGAAATCCTATGGAAGCAGGAAAAATGGATGAAAGGCGTATTGAGCGGTAGTGAAATGTTGAAGAAGGTCATAGAGGGGAGAATGTTAAGCAACTGAGGAAAGGGCAGCAACAGGATAGGGATGTTGGACGGGATGAAGGGAGGAAAGAAGTACACAGAAATGAAGAGGGACCTGATATAGATTAGGTTGCTGGATTGGGTTTTGTTTGGAGTTACAAAGTATTTATTTGATAGTTGTGTCCATCCAGAAGCCTACCTTTACCGCTAGATTACCTAATAAAAATGTCTAAGATTACATATCATACTCTACAACAGTTAGTTAATGTTTTTGAACAGAACACGAAACACTTTAGGCAATATTTAATATTATAGACCTATTTAATTAAAAATAGCAAATTTCCACAAAATAACATTTAATGCGACCGGTTTCTATATTACTACATCATCATCAGGTTTATTTTCAATGAATAATGATATTCCACCATATCACGCCTGAAACGTTTCTTTTCATTATAGACCTAGCCTTTCGAGATCAATATTTACAAGCATATGTCAATATAGATATCAGAACACCGTTTTCGTAATGCTCATGGAATAGTATTATTTAGTAAACTACTATTTTATTTTTTGGTAAGTTTTGGAAGGTCAAAGACTGACCCTCCTTTAATTTCTACCCTCACATAACTAGACACAGCGTGACGCACCATACATAAATAAACCACACATTATATACATTAAGATACACTAATTTATAAGAAATCGATCACATATCCCAGTACCTACTATCTTTACGCTACGTTTGAATACCCTTGTTCAACGAAGCTGTGATTAAAGCCTAAGAGATGTCAGGGTAACATTAACCGACGTTTTTTAATCATCTTCGTACGCTAGTATTTATTTCAGTCTTGCCTATATCGATATAAATCGGCGCAAACTATGTAATTCCGTGAAATTATTAATTTAGAATAAGAAAGGGCATACGTCAACACAATTTATAAAGTCCCGGCGGGCTAGACTCTGAATTTATACTCGGGGGAAATGTCCCGGATCATACCTCGGAAAGCCTTGACAAGCTCTTTAATTTTCTAGGCGCTAACTTCATCCAGTGAATCACAAGGGACAAGGAGAAAGAAACTGCCCTCCTTAAGTCGCAGCTCGTGATTCTGCTTGGTTGTCCCAGTGCTGGATGGAAAGATTTAATGAATAAAATCCATTCTTCATCTTGATGACTAAAGGTACAATGTACAGGTATGATGTTTTTTATTACCTTAGGGATACAAAACTAATGTCTAAGTTATTTCATATTTACAAATCTGGAAGTGTAATGAATAAAAGGTTTCATGAGCAGCCTGAATATGGACACAACATTAGCATTTTATCGACAAAGTCGACATGACGTCTCAAGGATAAAATTAAATCATTCTTAATTAAATACTAGCTCGTGTGTTGTATACACATAATTTACGATACCGTTCCCCTAGCCAGCTCCCGTGTACGAGAGCAAATCTCTCAGGATGAAATTTTCCAACAATCCTCACGAAAAGATATTGGATGTTTTACACAATAGCTTAAAATTAGAAAGGTAAGATCCAACCTGTCTAAGGCGGTGGATGCATACTGTTTAATACCAAACTTAAGTCTGCCAATTCTAGCGCGAGATTTAATGATGTGACATTGATGTTTTTGATGGAGAGCTACTGGTAAAGTGATCTTGGCCACCAGACAACCACAGAATCCACGCACTACCACTCGAAAAAAGTAGAATCAGTGAAGGCAGAGGATTAAGAAAATCTGGGAGGGGAAAAATCAGTGGCAGCTGGAAGAAAAGGAAGGAGAAGTAAATGAAAATCGAAGAATAAGGAGTATGGCAGGAGGGATACATTCTCACTCTGCGGTCTGCTGGGAGAAAGATAAGAAATGCGGGAAACAGAAAAATTGTGAGAGAAAGCGTAAGTTAAACCTGTGTATCTTGGAGGTAGTGGATGGAGAGGCGAGGGTTGAAGAAAGAATGGGTGAGGATGTCCATGTGAGTGTGTGGGAAAGTCCTCATGGGAAAAGTAGATGGCTTTTATCCACGGACGAGGTAGGTCTCCAAGCGGACGAATCACACAATTCGCCCCTCTCCCCTTAAAACCTCTGCTCCTGCCCCCCGCAAATCTAATTCTTCCGCATTATTTTCGAACATTTCATTGCGATTTCTCAGAATGATTATCAGGAGATAAGACGTCTCGGGAAGAAAAGATGATAGCAGCACAAAGAGAGGCGTGTCCGACAATGGGCGTAATTTGAGGGCTTGGGATGGAGTTTTAAAACACAAGAGGGGGCTATTTTTTCTCAAAAAGGCTTCAATAACAAATCCACAGAAGATATTTCACCGAGAATTTGTGACGAACATGGGTACAGGCAAATAGGAGTTTGAATGCCCAAGACTCTTTAGCCGGAATATAATTCATTGAAATTAATCCGTTTATTGTCCACGTTTAAATCATTTCATGAGAAAAAATGATTCAGATGATGAGAAAATGACTTAAGTGTTCATTAGACATAAGACAAATTTGTACGGCTATAATTCTTAAAACCCTATTGAGTCGATTAATAGTTATTTATCATCAAATGTCAGAAAAGAATGATTCTTAAACGATTATAATGCTAAGTTTATCCTTAGATGCAGTTTATTTTCAATAATGGTATCTATCATCAGTTCTCATTTCTGGTTTATGAAAATCTCAAGGTAAATGGGAGAATCAAAAGGAGCGTTTGAACTCTACGTCTCCGGCTATTCATCGACTGTCCTTTACACATTGCATAACACGACATTAATAACGTCAGTACTTTCAAAAGAATGCTTCAACAGGCACTGGACCACTCAGAATTTTCTGCATTACTTTTGGATGTCTTATTTTTCAGAACTTAATAGAACTGAAACTGTACCCAGTGAATAAAAAAAACCTACTCCAAATTTCTGCAATATTTCGTCAATTCCATCCAATTCACTCTATCGAACGACTTCTTAAAATCTACAAAACAAATACAACCAAATTGTACTCTTCACATCTATTAGTATCCCCATCACGCGTGCTTCTCCAGTTCGTGAACCCAAACTGATTATCCCCTACCAAACCATTGATTCTCCTCACCATATCCTTTTTGATGATCCAAGGACCACGGGAAGTGACGACCAGGGAAGAATATTAGGCAAGCGAGCATGGGGTAGGAATAAGATAGACATTTTGGACGGAATGCGGTAAAAGAAGCATAAGAAGAATAGAATCAGATGATGAACTTCAAAGTAAATGTGCAATGAACGTAACTACGGTCGTGAATCAATGAAAACAAGATAGATAGATAGATAGATAAAGGTCTTTATTCTGGGCGATATTGAGACCTTCAGGTCCCCTCTTCCATTTAAGATAGCCAAGACCCTTCTTCAAGAACTTCAAAGTTTTAAACATAGGATTTATTTTTACAGCACACTAGAACATTTATTCCTTAACAGTGTTGGACAGTCATAAAAAATCAACAACAAGGATCGTAACCATTATAAGGAAATAAATTTGAAATCTCCACAATAATGTAAGACGGAAACTACGAGACTTGTAAACCGAAACTCGTACAGGTATTACGTACTGTATTTACGTAGAAAACGTAACGGAGCAACAACTAATATTTCTGAAAATTATCACGGCGTCTATTTTATCGGAGGTTGTCATAGAAAGACGGAAAAGTAACGGTAAAAAGGTGAACAATAGGACTACGAGTATATCCCCTAACGCATTGATAGGGATCGAACCCGGGCCCTCCGCCAGATAGTCCAGCGCTTTACTACTTGACTATCGCGGCCCTGCACAACAGTTATAATTTAAAATTATATCCATAATTTATCGATGGAAGTACACCGAGATGAAGAGGGACCTGATATAGATTAGCTTGCTAGGTGGGGAGTCACAAAATGTTTATTTGATAGTTGTGTCCATCCAAAAACCTACCTTAAACGGTAGATTACCTAATAATAATAATTTATCGATATCTATTACAATTGTTTTAAAACTATTCAAATTCTACCATACAAGGAAATTTTAACATCGTGTGTAGAGTGTGGTAAATCATTTAACAATATCCTGGAACGACTACAGAAGATGAATATGGTTAAATCAATTGGTAATTTTGTGGCAGAATAACATCATAGTGTATTTATTTTCAAGTTGCTTGGTGTAATCAGTTCCTTAAACTGTGCAGACACCTGTATAATACTATCTGATCCATGACTATAGAGTCTTTTTACCTATAATGTTGGTTTCATGTGACGAAATTTGAAAAAGTAGATGAAACAAATAGTCCGATAGTGCAAGAATCGTTATTTTCTCAAATGGGCATTAAATACATTAACTTCACTTCAAATAATAATTTATTATCTCGATTTGCACCCCAGAGTTTGCAAAACAATCCCAAAAAAAAATAAATGTATCCATCACTAACTCCTCACTGAGATTATTCTGTCTTCCGTGTTAGTTATAACACAATGATTAAAACAATTGAATTTTTCTACGTTTTATTACAATGAAAGTAGGTATTTGTAAATGGTCGAAAGCTATGAAGCGAATGAAAGGGTTTAGTGAAAATAAAATTCTCGTTAATTTATTTAGCAAAGAAGATTTAGCGCGGGGGCATTAATTATTTACATGTATACATTTAGTTAAATTGAGAAAATATAATTAATCTTAATACTAAACAAATTAAAAGAGCTCGAACATTAAACTATTTCATAAAGACTAAATTTGCAAATTAGTCAAACTAGACGAAAATATGAACAAGTTGGCGTTTCGTAGAAGTATTGCTGTAGAAAATCGAACGAAGAGAAGTCGCGAAATCTACAGCCCCTGAGCCAGGGATATTTCCGACATCATTTATGAAGAACCATGAATTATTGATGTCACAAAATCGAAAAAAACAGAATTGTGCAGGAAACAAAAAGTGCTCGGATTTAGGGGAGGGAGAAGGCGAATAAAAGATGACGAAAGGTCAAACCCATCCCGAGGTTAATGACAAGACATCAGTAAAAAAAAGTGATTTCAGGAGCATCGCCCCATTTTTCTCCGCCTCCCTCCCTCAGAGACTGGAGGAACTCGACAAAGGACTTTCAGGGAGCAAACGCTGCTTTCAAAAATCCACTTTCCCTTTCATATTGGCCAGCAACGTATTAACCCCTAGCTCGGGTGACCTGATTCAAAGGATTCCGTGCCATGCTTTTGGATTCATTTATTCATTGTTGGTTTCATTATGTGAGATAATGTTCGTATTGTCTTATTCAAGATGGGAAACCTGAGTACTCCTCTCGGATCAACAATATTATATTTTGAAAGAGGAAAGACAGTTAATGAAGAAAATAATGGTGGGAGAGATTTGGCGATCGAATTGTGGCGTTGTACAATCCGTACACTTTTCAATACTCATAGATAATTCAACTGAACTAAACCCAGGATTTCGAAAAAAAACTCTTCACATAAATTATTTACGACGAAAACTTTGGGATTTAACCGAGAGATGAATTCATATCATTAAATACTAAAACCATTACTGATATTTTAAAGGCTTAAATAAATTTAAATAACAATACTTGTCTTAAATAAGCATACACTAGAAACGGCACGTATATATTATTGTAGATACTAGATTTAAGTGGTCCAATCATGTACGTGTACGTCGATTTTATGTAAAACTACGCAATCTTGGTTTGCTTAGTTTTTTGAAATATTAGTTTATCTTGGATTGCTAAAAAAGGAAAAAATCATGTACATATGTATGATACGATTGTAAATTAATAATCATATTTGCTGCACAGAATTTTTAATTTGGTGATAATTGATTCGATTGCATTTTTTTAAATTTCATACCATCACAAAAAATATAAATAAGCGTATGTTTTCAGTTGTGATAACGATTTTTTCTGATTCTTCCATTATTCTCTGGTTTAAAGCACAAGAACCATATGAGGTTAGTTAAAAATAGAGTCATTAAGTAAAATTATAAATAAAAACAAAATTTTAGATTCAAATCCAAATGTTATGCACACGGCAAGGAATAGTCTCATGAAAAACGCGTGAAATATGGAAACTCAGGTTTTTCGGGGATTATTGCATTTCTGTAATTGCTTTTCTACTGTTTAAGATAATAAAAGGCAACTTAATATTCGACATCTCATTGAAAACCCTCCTTCAATTCCGCCTACTTCCTCCCCCCCTTCATTCCATCACACTTCCTAGAGAGGCACACTGTTCCACCTGCTATAGTTTATGAACTCCTTTTTAATATTTAAATAAGCTTTCCGGCAATATAAGCCATGAATTGAGGGCACAATGTGAGGAAGGGGTTAAATTAATACCACATTGGAATGTACCTATTGAGATCAAAGCTGTCTTGCACTTCGAATTTTCGCCCAAGAGGGGATTCATATAAAATCACTCATTTCAACCGTATGCAGAGGTTTTCGGGTTTAGAACAAAAGTCCGTATCGTCTGGATGATTTAAACTGCTAAACTGAGCGATAGTGAAAATAGTTTTAAATAATCCACGCATTTGAAGTAATAATTTTCCGTCCTGTGCCAAAATTGTTCACAAGACAAAATAAAAATATAAACTGACTTTTAATAATCAAACCACTTTACTTTTCCACATAAACTTTTTAATTTTTACAACCCAGGTTTCGTTATGGCATAACATCATCAGGTAAAAAATACAAGTCAAGCACCGAAAATATACATATCTCTGGGCGGAGGGGAAGAGGAGGGAGGAAAGAAAGGATTGGTTGAGCTATGAAGAGAGGGGCTAAAAGTCTATGGTTTGAGGCGGAGAAGGAGGATTGGTAATATTGACAAATTAGCAATAATTGGATAATTAGATTAGATAAAAACCAATTAGATAACTAGAAGGCTGGAAGGATATGGTAAATACGCCAGAAACTGTTTTATTTTAAAAATATAAACTTAAATTTTATCATTTAATCCAAAGTAACTCCTTTCTTCAAATATGGTTAGCCGTATGGCCGTTTAAAAATCGTCACCAATGCATCATTGGGAGCTTCCTACAGAGACCAGCTTAACAACACATAACATTTATCAAGATAGTTCAGTAAACCAAATTGTTGACCATTTGCTCTCCAGTAGTTCATTCATTCAGCGCCATCCAGGATGCTAATTAACGGTTAAACTTGCTGTTAATGGACTATAAATCTAATATTACTATATATCTACTATACCCTATCGCGGTTCTCTAACGGCCATATTCCTCTTATTGATAGCATCTTGAATTGCCTACCGTTGTCAACGTAAAGCTATTTCAAGCTGGGATTCAATGAGTCACGTAAACATTTTTCTACATTGTTATACCACTAAAAATATCTGGCCACACAAATTCATTAACAGCTCCGTTAACGATAGTTCTTTTCCACAACGAAGCTATTCTGAATTCATTCAAACCTATGCGCAGATTTATATTAATGAAAAGGGCACACAGATATATCCACATTTCGCAAAAAAAAAGCCGTCGACCCTCATATGGCATCTCACAAACCTATTACGGATTAAATAAAAGTTTTTTTTTCTTCCATACTCGTCCCTCACGATCGCCCGTCGGTCGAAAAAAATTTAATTCACGAGAGAGGCGCAAAGAGAACTCTCCTCCACCCTTCACCGTTTCTGCCAAGGGATGAGGGTCATGAAGTGGGAGCGGCATAAAAACTGAAGGGGCTGCCATGCCTACGCACTTGGGGTAGAACTACTGCGTGAACCCCTCTCCGAGCAAAGGCTTCAATTCATCGCTTCACGCCACACTATCCTAAACCTTATTCTATGAATATCGCAGGTAGCTTGAGAAAATAGGTGTGTATTAACATTAGGCTAAAAGGGATTTTACGCGCGAACATCGACGCTTTTAACAAAAAATCTAGTTCACCATAGAACGCGAGTAAAATGTCATCATTATACTTCATCGCAAACGCTCGTTTTTCTCATTCAAAATTAAATACATTCACGGACATTTTATTTGAATTGAATATCCTCTAGCAAGAAACCGCAACTAGATAGAGGGTATGTGACAGTTTTAGATGGTTGATTGATAGCCATTCGGATGACTAGAGATTGTCATTGATTCATGGGTAGCCACTCATATACTGGATTCCAATTTCTAACTTTCTCCCACACATACGTTCTTCTCCTCATTGAATGTAAAACGAATCTAACCACAATTAAAATCGTTTAAGCAGAAAAAAAATTCTCTGTTTAGTTAAAACGGTATTGGATGTAATAGAAATTATGCATTCTAAGTGTTCTCCGACAAAATATAATTGTAAGAGCCAAATTTGTAAAAAATAAATATCACCAGATAAAAATAAAAAAAGAGAGAAAATACTTCCAATACTTTCTCAATAGAGACATGAAATATGATATGAAATGCAAACAGTCCTCAGAAAATGTATTTTCCTTTGGAAGACATAATTAAGGATTAAAATTAGAATTACTTTCACAATATATTCACAATAATATTGTTTATCTGAATTAAATAGGTGGAATTTGGGATATTAAGAGTGATATTTTCGAAACGAATACAATTATATTATTTAAAATGGTCCAATTTTGCATAGAAGACTATAAATTTAAAAATTCCGGAGATTCCATGCTCATCGGTCGGTTTCATAGAAAAAAATAAGATAGTAAAGAGTGTTTTCAAGTTACTTACGAACTTTCCTGCTTTTCCAGCCATAAACTTTTCCCAAGTATATTAAATTCGCAACGTTCAAATAAATGAGATCAACATTGCTAATGCATGAGAAGAATGCATCAACGGAATATGTATGGAACATAATTGGAGCCCGATAAAACGCTCAGATTAAACAAATATTTAAAACAACGAAAACAGAATTCCTCTATAACGGTAATAATAATACGGACTTCCTTTATTATTTATAAAATTTACCTTCCCTATGGCAAGTTATTTTCATACCATTAAAAATCATCTCAATTTTCTAAAATAATGAATACCGATTCAAAAGAATATTTCATGATATGATAAATGTCCCCCGGCATTAATTTTCCATCTGTATACTTTTTAAAAGATTTTTTAAATCCATGATAGGCAATTCGCGTTAAAATAAATGTATTTCTTAAAGAAACTTGAACTCCATCTATTTTCAATGTACAATGGATTTCCTAATAGGAAATGAACTAGTGAAATATTTTTTTTAATTCAATAGATACAAAACATACAAATACAATGAATTGAGAAAACGTTATTAGGACTTTCCAATCAGTTGCTTTATTTTCTCTAACTAGCTTGGATGAATTTATTATTTTTTTAAAGTAATCTACCGATTAAGACTTGGATGGACACAATCACCAAATAACTATCACAAAACAAAACACAACATTCTACTCTACATCAGGTCCTTCTTCATCTCTTTGTACTTCCTTCCTCCCTTCATCACGTCCAATATCTCTCTCCTATTCCTGCCCTTTCTTCGTTTACCAAACATTATCTCCACTTATTACATTCTTCAACGCCACACTGCCGATCAATATGCTATTCATCCAGTTTCCCTACCTCCTTGTGATTTCTCCTAACAATCACATTTCCTCGCCCACAGTACCTAGTACTTCCTAATTTGTTTGAGCACATTTCGTCATTTGTTTTCCTTTCTGCCCACTTCATCTTTTCCATTCTTCTCCGAACCCACATTTCAAAAGCCTCCAATCTACGTCTATCCTCCTGCTTCAGTGACCACGTTTCCGCGCCGTAAATAGCTACGCTCCTTATCAGAGTTTTTACGAGTCTTGTCTTAACATCCCTACTCAACGTCCCCGTCATCAACTCCCTCCTCCTTGAGAAAGCCTCCTTACCTAGCGCAATTCTTCTCCTTACGTCCCTACCACTTTGGCCGTATAGGTCAAAACACTTCCGAGATATGTAAACTGTTCTACCTGCTCTATTTTACCCCGCCTATTTTAATATTTAGCTTAGCCTTTTTCTTTCTGGAAAATCGCATAACATTTGTTTTATTAATATTGATTCTCATCCCATATTTATCGCACTGAACCTCCAATTCACTCAGCAATGCTTCCAACCCCTTGGCTGACTGAGCAACTTATGCTTGGTCATCAGCAAACCTAACCGATTTTACGAATTCCCCTCTGACTTTCATTCCTACCTCCAGTTCTTCCCATGCCTCTTTGATCATTTCCTCCACATATACGTAGAACAGCAGCGGTTATAATGAGCAAACCGGCCTTACACCTCTTCCTAACACTGCCCATTCGGACTCTCCGTGAGTTTATTGTAACCTCTCAATAATAATTAAAGTATGACTTACATACTACTTGCAATATGAAGTTACAGAAGTATAAGAATATACTGTTTTCAATATGTGGCAATTATCATGTTATCAGTAATGTCATCCGATGGCGTAGAAATTTTACACAGCTGCCAAGATTAATATTATTTTAAAATAAGCTCCTTTCGATGCAAGAAGCAAATAATAACTTATATTTTCTTAGTTCTTCTTGGAGGCTTTCAATTAATTCGACCTTCACCTTAGTAATTAGAGATCCCCATCTAAAAAAAGGAATACATTTAAATCCACGTTTCATTATAGTAGGTAGAAAACATTTGCTAATCAAGAGTGTATTCAGGCAATTATTATGGTAATTGAGGTGATACGCAAAATAATGTTGAAGCAATTTCAGCAACAGTTTCGAAATTTTGCGTTTTTTATCTCCACTAAGAAAAGTTCTGTTATTACTGAACAATAATAAAATATACGTAAAAATTCAGAACGTCGCGTTCTCAGGGCCTGCTTTTGATATTAAGGGATAAGAAGTTAGTTAACATTGTAGGCATTAAAATATACTTAAAAAGTAACTATAGTAATAAACGGGACTGATTGAAATTTTAATTATGTGCCATATATTAATCTCTAAACCAAACTTTTATTTGAAGTATTCCTCTGAGCAACCACCAGAACTTTACACACTTCTTTATGTTTTACATTTTGTCGTAAACTAGTCTGTGCCGCAGGCTCTTGGAGCTGGACGGATTCAGCAAAAACCTTATCCCAAGAAACAAGTTACCACCAAGTTTGCTCCCGGAGCTTTTAGGTCAATAGAAACTGCAACACTGTTCGCGGATAAGGTAAAATGAAGTTGGATACACATTTATACGAAACCTTATCACTAAACATCAGGAGGAATTCGTTAGGGCAAATGGTAAATGACTCCTTTTCATCCTCTCCCAGATCCCAATAAAGGGTCCCCTTTAAGGCAGCACGTCCCAAATCTCCAGCCATAAGTCTTTATTACTCGAAACCTCCGCTTTCGTCCATGACGATGAGCATAAGACGACTCCGGAAAACAGGCTCTCGATAACTACAACCAAGAGAAATGAGGAACGGAGGAAATGGGACAGGCAGAGAACCTACGTTCACATTCGGAGAAGGAATAAAGATAAGGGGGCGAGGAATAACGAGGGAGGGAAAATTAACTAAGAAGATTACTATTTGAGGTGAGCACATTGCGTGGTAGTAAAAATAATTACGCCAAGACAAAATTGTGCGCCAAGGGAAACCATTAGAAATGTGAGCAATGTGTTTTGATAAGCAAGGACTTCCCAGGCTGTATTAGTATTGAGTGGCTGAAACAATAATGACATTTTCGGGTACTCTATGACAAAGATATGAGAGTAAATGAATTCCAAACTGGGAAATGGCGAGAATAAACAAGTCATTCGAAGACAGTACACGGAAACATTTGTTGGATTACCGAAGTCAGTTTTGATTTTTCCTTTGATTAATATTGATGAAGAGGAAAATTAGCCTGCCTTAATTTGCATGCATGCACCACTCAACCAAAATTAATTTATACCAATTGTTATTTCGTTATCTTTTCACATTTCCCACAGGAAAGTAGGCGTACGTGGACATGATATGAATGTACAAAATTAAGTATTTTATATCAATCACTATTAACACGGATAAAAATGTAAATAATACATAATAAATATTATTAAAATACACATTCTTAAAAGAGATCTTTCGTGGTAGCATCAAACTATTAAGAATTTATAAGTAAAAGAGAATGGCTGAACATACCTATCGATCGAATCATCAGTATTAAAAAAAAGGTGAAAATGTTTGTCAACAATACGTGATAGCACATACATAGACGCATATGCTCCTAATATAATCCTTTAAAAACATTTACCTGCTCTACACCAAATCCACAAGTGCCTACAAGGCCAACCATGCAACACAATGTGTTACTGTGAATATTAATTTATGTGTGCATCCTGCAATGTTTATTATTTCAGTAATTATTCAATGAAGAAAATTGTTCAATAGCCCTCGAAAAATTTACCGAGAGCGAATGTTGGCATATGTATTCTATTAAATTTTATTTTAAGACAGTCCTGAATATTACAATTTACAAGATACTGGAATGTATTCCACGAATACTTTTACAGTCTGGTAACATCTGTTTTTCTATTCAAGAAATGTTCTCAAATATTTTGGCAAAGGCTTGAGATTGATAACTGTGTACATAAATACTAATGCACAAACTAACCGAGTCTTGTATGCTAATTAGCACAAGATATATTCAAAGTCTGAAAACCAATGAAGGCATTACCAAAAACACTATACGATAAAAATATCGGCTAAGAAGTTCTTTTATGGCGTTAATAGTCAAACTTAAAGGTATATATTTGTAATTCATCATGCCTAGCAATGTAGAATTGGAACGGGTCCAATCGAAACAAACGTTCCTATTCCCCAAGATCGACAAAATCTTCCTTTGATTGGGATCTATGGAGATCACTTGTTAAACAGTGATTTAAAATGCCACCTAAGGGGGATTCCACCGTTTCAGTTAATTGAAATTTACGCCGGGAGATGAAATGCGTCCAAACTGTTGATGAACTGACGCCCCTTTCCTGAAAATAGTATTCATCACTTTATCTAACAGTGTTGTAGACGAATGTTATTTACGGATGGGTCAAGCTCTTCAATTTGCAGCAATACAAATTAGGCGTTTTGATAAAGTGCGATAGTTACGAGAGAGAGCGACGGAACAATTCCACCCTCGGGAAACCTCTGGTAACCAAGATTAATATTATTTCTCGTTTTTATGTACCCCGAATACATTTATCCGAATATTAATTAAAGTCGATGCATTTGGAATGGAGGTTATTTTCAAGGCGGCCAGTTCGATATTGTGCTTGCATGCATTCCTGTAGAACGAAATGGAGTGAATGAATGGATCTTCATCCACACTCTCCAGAAAACTTGCACAAACATAATTTTGCTGGCTCACAGAACCTCAAAACCAACAGCCAATGACGAAAACAGAATGCTCAACGACTACGGTAAACCTGAATGAGTTTTTATCGTGACAATTAGAAGGACTACGAAGAGAAGAGCGTTGAGATGCTTAGCGGGAGGAGGCTGTAAACGAGAATGTGAGGTTAAGTCTTCAGAAAAAACATACGATACCAAATCGCCTATGTGCCTCCTGTTGGTAACGTTTTTCGCTCGAAAGCATTAGCATACATTTCCAAAAATCAAGCATAATACCTTAAGCAATTAAACT
This sequence comes from Hetaerina titia, assembly GCA_037158775.1. Lineage (NCBI taxonomy): Eukaryota > Metazoa > Arthropoda > Insecta > Odonata > Calopterygidae > Hetaerina > Hetaerina titia. Next base: position 47,092,137 of record CM073777.1, read on the forward strand.
GATTATCGTTTTTCAGAGTTTTGGTATCCAGGCTGAGCAATGAGATATTCCGGATAAAATGAAGAGGACAGAAAAAGTAAATTAACTTCTTTTTAAGTAATTGTAGCAATTATTTTCAAAAAGAAATAATAGATTTCCTGTGGACTTAAATGAAACTATTCCTTTATGAGCGACAAATTTACAATGGTTGGAAAAGGTTTATCACGCCGATGAAGTTTTTAACCAAATAACTGGTCATATCAACCGTGTGACAATTTTTAGCGCCCTTAATTCCGTAGGCCAACAAAATTCAGCTCAACGACCTACTTTTGCGAATGGCTGATCCGCATTCCAGCGGTCCTACATTAAGCAAACGAAACGCATTCTCTTATTTTTCGACGTGTTTATTTGCAAAACGGGATGATATGTGAGAATTCTTCACCTAAGCAGCAACCGTGCAACGTAGGCCTTTTAACAAACGGCGGTCAAAGATTTCGCAGGGTGGTCTTCATTCCATAAAGAATGCAAATTAGGGAAATTGCCACGTTAATTATGACTAACGACTGTCTGTTGCGGAAATTTCTTCAAAGAAACACTTAAACTTAACGCTGCAGAAACATTTGGAAATAGGTATTACGCAATAGGCCTCGGGAGTCCGCTAAAATGACGTTCAAATTATCGATTCAAATAAACTTGGTGCAGAATTAAAAAGGGATAAAAAAAAATCCGCCAGGTCATTTCGCTCATAATTCGAAATTAGGCTCATACTCAAATTTTAAATGCGTTGTCTAGAATTTTTTTAAAAATTTCTTTCCCTTGTTCATGTATATATAATATTATATGAAATATAAGGACAATACCTAAAATTCCTCAAGGCAAATTTTGAAGCGTTATAAATTAATTGAAGTAGCCGGTTGGGAAAAAATGGTATGGCAACGACTGATAAAATAATTCTTTTCCAATAATAAAATTCATTATTTTAATCTATCAAGGTTTAAGGTCCAAAGTTACTACGGTACATGCGTCACCTGTCGAAGGGCAGCAATAAAATTCATCTTTTTGTCAGACGTCCGAGTGCAAATAGAGAGCGATGTATTCACCGAAAACATGGAAATGTTAGCGGTGGATCACTTCTATCACACCTTCAATTACCTTGATCGTCATCGTGAGATCCCAAGGGTCCTCGAGCAATTGATCAGAGATTACTAAAACATTTCCTTTCCCATTTCAAAATCTTCTGTATTCAAGCCAACTTACAAATATACTCGATTGCCTCGAGCAAATAATAAAACGAGATAATGACAGCTGTGGACCATTGGCAAACCATATATTCGAACCCTTTTTTTTGTGCCAACCAACACTTGACTATATGGTTGTATGACAAAGGTTTGACTTACATTCACTCTTATTTTGAAGGAGCTTCTAAAGTGACTCGTTGCTTCAAATAAAATGCCTCTTTTGAATGATTCTCAGCCAGACTGACAGTCTGGTTTCGGAATTAGATCGAGTTCAGCGGAGGGGGGCTAGATTTGTCAAACATTGTTATGACCAACGCCGCAGCGTATCCACTTTGCTAGACAATTTAGGTTGGATTCTCTTACACAGCGGCGTTTACAATATAGATTAAACTTATTATAAACATTTAAAGATGGGCCCTTTTCCGATGACATCAAGGATATAATACGAACCCCAACGTATTACGGTCGAAAGGATCACGAATATAAGACTAGAGAGATAGACTGCAAGACTGACAGGTTTAAAATGTCATTTTTTCCAAGAACGATAAGGGACCAGAATGCTTGTAGCCGACATTTCCCAGGACTTAGTTCATTACAATAAGTATTAACGTACAGGTTAGGGACTTCGCGAGGATATGTATACATGTATGTATGTATGCATATATATATATATATATATATATATATATATATATATATATATATATATATATACATATATGTATGTGTATAAATGTGTGTGTGTATATATATATATATATATATATATATATATATATATATATATATATATATATATACATATATGTATGTGTATAAATGTGTGTGTGTATATATATATATATATATATATATATATATATATATATATATATATATATATATATATATATAACTTTTGGACGGCGCAATAGAACACAGAATAAAACAGATAACACGTAAAAGGACACTCACACTGTAGATGATTTAAGCTTTCGGCCTCGTCCGAGGCCTTCTTCAGGTCAGAATGTGGTCTGAAAATATATATATATTTTTTTTTTCTTACAGGTTCCCCCCACCTTTCCTCACCTAACCCCAAACCCCCTCAACCCTTACCCTTCCCTCATGGTGCTACACCCCCTGCCACACACCTTTTTGGTGGCTCGCAGGGTATTTATGTAGATATAGATGTGTTATTTCAGTCCGGGTAGAATTATCCTCGGAAGAATCCCAAAACTAGACTTAAGCGAAGTTACTAGGTTGCAAATTCGTTGACTCTAAGTTTGTATGAACCTTCCATAGTTACTGTGCTTCGAATTTCACGTGTGAATGCTCAAATATGCCCAGCTGAGTGGCTCTCTATTCTTCTCTGCCCTTGGACTCCGAGTAACAGCAGGGCGCTAGCAAGCAGAGGCGCGTGCCGCGGCATTTGGTATTCGGTCGCTGGAAAATTGCAGGAAGATGAAAGACCACTTGAGCACTCACATTGTTCAAAATGTATTCCCCTATAATTCTCCTACTCCCAGGTGGAAATCGTTACAAATCGCTTCAGCCGCTATACAATTTTCCCTACGCTAACCCTCGATTCGAATCCACTGTTGGCAAGACTTAAAACGAAAAACATAAACTTTTAAATGGCTTAGGGGAAAATTTGCAATTTGAATAGTCTCCTGTTTTTTGAAGGGTCGGGGAAGGTCGTATGAGGATAATTCGTGAGTGGAAACCAAAACACAAAATAGCTCGATTTATCTTACAATGATCGAAGTAATGATTTTAGTCACGAGATGCAGGTTTGCGAAATGGCTGAGGAGAAAGACATTAGCGATATCAACAGTCATCCTTGTTAATAAGTATATTTAATCTTCTTCTGGAACGTTTCAGAATTCATGGCACATTCATACCACATATTGCTTGGAATGCAATGTGCTTTATAAGGTAACTGACTATATTGAAAAATTAAGTTAAATATAAACTCGATGGTTTCAGGCTTCGCTTTGTGGAAATCCATTCTAATAAATCAAAAGAGAGATGGTACTTTTTTCCACACTTTATTATTTAAAGTGTGGAAAAAAGTATCATCTCTCTTTTGATTTATAAGTTATATAAGTTACTTTTACATTTTTTATGTGAATTTTCGAAATAAAAAAACACAGTAATCAACCTTAATGTCGGTTTGGCCAGTGCCTTTCCCTGTGCCGGTTATGGTTTCCCAGGAAGAACTGGTACCCGAAAAATCACCCAGCTTGTGTGGAGCTGAGGGTTCCCAGGGAGGCTTTTCCGGGTATCGAACCCGGGACCTCCAAGTTCTCCTAGTCCAAATACACTACCAGTTTATCTACACTACCAAACATGAATGAAAGCATAGAAATCTACCTGGCGTCAAGATAAAACGCCGGTTTTAATATTAACGGCAATGAAATTTGCATAGGTAAGATAAATATCTTTTACAAAGGACGAGGAACCACACCAAATGGAACTAGAATGAATTTCGATAACTTAATACTTTCCACGCAAGGGATTGACGAAACTCTTTCTGGAATTCCTTCACTGTGACACTGATGTGTTTGTTTTGTTTTTACTTTTGTAATTTGCATCATATCGTACTATTTGTTCATCTTTCCTCCACAACTCGTAAAATAATGGACTGACTTAATCAATGCAAATGGTGAAGTGTGAAAAAAAACAGAAATAAACACATCTTATAAACTCTGATGACGAAGAAAAAATAAACAGTTAAAATAAGATAAAAGAAAGTATGGAAGGGTATTAAAAGGAAGTCATATAACTCGCTGTAATAATAATGTACCTGATGATGACGTGCCACGTCGAAATCTAGGTCGTCCGTCTAATAAATCTATGTGGAATTATAAAGTTTCTCTTTTCATTATGAAGTCATACAAGTAAGACTTATAAGCCATATGAAAGTTTATGTTTAAAATAAGATCCACATGGATCTGGATGCCCTTATTTTAGCACATTTGTAAGAACAATAGTAGTGTAGATAACACTACTTGGAAGATGGACCAAAGGCAAATAGGCGAGCTGAAGAAAGATGGAAACTAAGACAAGAAGAGATATTAGGGCATGAGATTTAGAAATGGACAGAAACGAACGGAGGTCTGCAGCTAATTAATTACTGAATTGACACCACGCACATTCAGGTGAATATAACGATGCATGAAAAAATATGCATAAATGATAATGATGAATACACAACAATACCAGAGGTCACTGGTACATTGCAACCACGGTAGAGGACAACGGAAGTTTTTATTGCAAAACCCCCTCTGTACAGACTACATCCTTCAAAGGTTTCCGTGACTCATCTTAATGGCAAAGCAAAATCCAAGTTAATATCGGAGATATTACGTAATCAATGACGGCTCTAACAATTAGAGCACTGTGTTACCAGTGAAATTGCCCCCGTGACCTATTGGCTGATTACTTAAGCCTCCGAGCATTAGCAATCTCAAGCTCGTATCACTGCATCACAGGCCAAACGTAATATTGCCACAGTCCGTTTGTCGACGAATGCGGCCGACTCCTAAACACCATTTTTCTCTCGGAGCCAAACGCAGAGCTATATCTATCTCCGTGCCGTAAACATTACCCAATTTTTAATTTCGTATCGCCTTTTATTTCACTGAGGAAGAGTACTTTATTTAGCATATCTATGGAGGAGGAGTAGTGGTGGTGGGGGGAACGGATTAATGATGATGAGATATGAGCGGTGGGAGGGTTCAAGCACTCTATGGCATTGCTCAAGCACAGAAGCAAGTCGACTTCGTCCTCAACTGCTTTTTATATCCGCGTGCGGGATAACATTTGCGGGCGTAGCGGCCGCTTTTTGCGAAAAATTTAAGCTAAAGTGGCCACAGTTACTTCTTTCCATAAATGAAATGTTCCCCATTTTCAGTCAGATAAGTAGTATGGTGCCGAAAGAATAACCAAATTAGCAACTCCCATTTACGTGGCGCTAAAATGCATGATCATGCCAGGCGAGAGAAAGGGGTTCGCGTTATTCTCCATGAAGTGGCACGCATTTAACTGTATATATGTATAATCGAACCTGAAGTCCAAATATGAATCACCACACATTATATTGATGATTTATTACCGTATTAATCATTACATATGCAAAATATCATACTTTCCAAACAACTATTACCTATTTCACAAACTATGAACTGTGATGGCTCTGTGGTGGAGGCAATAAAAAGTTTTCAAAAGTCATAAGACGGAAATATAGGCACTTAGGAAGAATCATAGGAAGTAACCTCATCGGCAAATCCAATGAAGTCACAGTAATTAGACATTGGCCGAATACCTTTAGTTTTCATGAACCAAATTCCACCAGAGAGACTTTCCTACAACTCAATAAACTTAATGAGCTTTAAATAAAATTTAAGAGCAACATTTGACAACTCTAACCAACAATGGCGAACTATTAAACACTTCTGATGCATTATAATTAAATTAAATATTGTCAAACATTTTGAAAATGGAATTTCTCATACTACAGCACTGGAATAGGTTTATGAAAACGGTCTAAATTTAAGTTATTCATTCTCTTAACTATTATTTTCTAGAAAAATAAACAATTTACACCATGTAAGCCATGAAACTTTCTATTGTCTACGATACAGTTTTAACGTATTCCGTAAAGAAGTTGTAAAACTACGTAATTAACTTGTACAAGGTACGCAGTTCGCTACACTGTAGCATCTTCAGGATCGTACGTTCCTGAAGATGCTACAGTGTAGCGAAACTAGTAGAAAATAAAATAAGTTATTTTATGTGGAAGCTGCAAAGTTATTTCTAAACTCCTGTTCGCAATGTATTTCCACAAAGTCTCGGCCTCAACCATCATTCATATATATATATATATATATATATATATATATATATATATATATATATATATATATATATATATATATATATATATATAATAGCTCCTGGTAGGGTCACCCATGCCAGATAGGTCGAAGGTTAGGAGCCAGACGAAAGGTAGTCCACGCAGCGTCTGTTCCTCAGTGAGGCGGCTGCAATGGCGTCTGACCCCAGTGGGGCGGCCATTAAGTGATGGTGTCACGTTAAAAAAACTATTGAGGGAGGCAACGGGAAACCACCTCAATTATCATTCCCAAGAAAATAATGATGGACGCAAAAGATATAGGTTAGTTTGATAGATGGGGAGTCATAAAATGTTTATTTGATAGTTGTGTTCATCCAAAAACCTACCTTAAACGGTAGATTACCTAATAATAATATACATATATATACACACACACACGTGTTGGACTACCTACCGAAGGGCCCGGGTTCAATTCCCGGGCAAGCCTCCCTAAGCACCTACAGCTCCATCCAAGTTGGTATTTTTAAACCATACATAAATATAATATAAATTTATTTATTTATTAGTTAATCTACCGGTTAAGGTAGGTTTTTGGTTGGACACAACTATCAAATAAACATTTTGTACCTCCAAACAAACCCCAATCCAGCAACCTACTCTACATCAGGTCCCTCTTCATCTCTGTGTACTTCTTTCCTCCCTTCATCCCGTCCAACATCCCTATCCTGTTCCTGCCCTTTCCTCGTTTGCCTAACAGTCTCTCCTCTATTACCTTCTTCAACATTCCACTACCGCTCAATATGCCTTTCATCCATTTTTCCTGCCTCCATAGGATTTCTCTCAACAAACCCCTCTCCTAACCCACCGTCCCTAGTACTTCCTCATTTTTATGATGGACAATATATATATATATATATATATATATATATATATATATATATATATATATATAGTCACTTTCTTGGAAAACCCACGATATAGTGAATGTAATTCGAAAAGGTAACCACACGTGTTGAACGAATGAATTTTAAATCAAACTGATTACCACGCGAAATCATAGAAGCCGGGCGATACGCGATACCTTTGCCATTTAATAAAGGCAGGCCACAAAAGTTTGCCACCCCTTTACTCGCCTCTGGCTGGGATCCTGCAATTCTCTCCCGCTCCTTCTCTCCATATGTGAATTTCACACGGCGCGCTATGGGTAACACGGTAAAAGGCTGGCCCAAAATCCTGATCTTTCGGATTTGCATAAAAATCCAGAGAGGGGAGCTTTAAGGCTCACTGATTTCAAAAATAATAAAATATGTCAGAAACGAAAAAAAATTAACAAACCGGCACAGTGGACTATTTTTTTAAGAATTTTATCCGATACATAAAAGAATTCATAACATGGCCCGCAGGGTTTTTTACTACAAAATAAAAAAGTTATTGAGACGTAGCCTCTATTTTTGTTTAGTAACCCCCATTGTTTACATTAAAATTCATATTAACGAGCTACAAATGTCGATGAATTCAGATTTCAATTTAAAAGACAAAACTCTTCTTCATAAACACGTAACTGCTTGTATTATATTCGATTAATAATGGGGAGTAAGTAGGGTCATCTACCGTAACCATATTTATACGTACACACATTAACATTAATCGACTGCTCATCGAAATTTTTACATACTACTAGTTCCATCACGTGGTTCATTCAACATTTGAGAAATGTGGATAGTTGGATCTCATGAGCACATAAAGGACATACAATCCTAATGGTGAAAATAGCTAATCTACTAGCTTAATTTTCCATCATGAAAAAGAGTCTTCAATTACGAAAGGTATCTGAGTTGCAAGTGGTCTCATATTCTAATTAGCAGTGGTTATTATGGGAGATATCTGGCAGCCGACGTAGTCCCATTGCTCTATATTCCCCCAATGAAAAAAGTAATAACACGTTCCTCTCGAAGTTAATTTATACAGTTTCAGTTGGTTGCAAAAATGTGTTTTCACCTTGATTATAATTTTTTATCCCTGATTTTTGATAAACCCCAAAGTGACATGAGCGATTCTTGAACATCGTTTACGCACAGAATGTTTATTCCCGCATCTAATTTTGCCTTCAAATTCTCCCTCTTTTTTGTTTCCTATGCCGAAGTTTGTCTTCGGCGTAATTTATCAAACCAAAATGTTTTAATTGCATATATGAGACCTGGGTATTTAACCCTTGATTAGAGAAAGGAGGAATTTAATTCTACTTTGTGGTGCATTTCTATGATTTCCCAACATGTTCTCTTTTTATAAGTCCTACATAATTCACATTTCAGCATTCAAGACGACTTATTGGCAGATACATACGTATAGACATACATACGAAACAATACGCACATTTACATGAAAGAATATATATATATATATATATATATATATATATATATATACATAGTCATAGCAAACACAGAAACCAAAACACATAAAAGAGGGACTCACTAGTTCTCGAATTTTCGGTGGTGCAACCAAATTTCTCAAGAGGAATTAGGAACAGAACGTTCGTGGCTTTTCCAAGAAAGTGACTATATATATATATATAGTCATATTTAAATAGAAATATCTATTGTTACTAACAATTAATAAATAGATAGTGTCTCTACTGACAGGGTTTATGCTGATATTTTGTTGACTATTATGGTTTAGGTTGTAGTTGTTTAGGGATATGGAGCGTAGCTATGTACGTAGCTAGTACGGCGCGGAAACGTGGTCACTGAAGCAAGAGGATAGACGTAGATTGGAGGCTTTTGAAATGTGGGTGTGGAGAGGAGTGGAGAAGGTGAAATGGACCGAGGGGAAAGCAAATGAGGAAGTGCTAGAGATGGTGGGTGGGGGGAGGGGTTTGTTGAGAGAAATCCTATGGAGGCGGGAAAAATGGATGAAAGGCGTATTGAGCGGTGGTGGAATGTTGAAGAGGGTAATAGAGGGGAGAATGCTGGGCAAGCGAGGTAGGGGCGGGAACGGGATAGGGATGTTGGACGGGATGAAGGGAGGAAAGAGGTACACAAAGATGAAGAGGGACCTGATGTAGTTTAGGTTGCTGGATTGGGTTTTGTTTGGAGTTACAAAATGTTTGTTTAATAGTTGTGTCCATCCAAAAACCTACCTTAACCGGTAGATTACCTAATAAAAAAAAATATATATATATGTATATATATATTTGGATGGACAAAACTGCCAAATATTTCTCTTGTCTCTCCCAAGGAAAACAAAAACCGAAAACCCTTCTCCACAAAAACCCCTCTTCATCTCTGTATACTTCCTCCCTTCATCCCATCCAACATACCAATACCGTTCCTGTACTTTCTTCGTTAGCCTAACATTTTCCCCTATATCACAGTATTCCACATACCGATCAAAATGCGTTTCATCCGTTTTTCATTATGATTTCTTCCGGCGGTCCCCTCTCCTACAATTCACATCCATACCGGAATCGTCCACAAGGAATTAACAACACGTTATTAGGACTTTCCGATTACCTGATATATTTCCTTTAAGTGGCATGATATATTTATTTTTTTAAGGTAATCTACCGGTTAAGGTAAGCTTTGGATGGAAAAAACTACCAAATAACTATCTGCTAACAAAACACAAAAGAAGTCCTACTCTAAAACAAGTCCCTCTTCATCTCTGTATGCTTCCTTCCTCCCTTCATCCCGTCCAACATCCCTATCCTGTTCCTGCCCTTTCCTCGTTTACCTAAAATTCTCCTCACTATTGCACTCTTCAAAATCGCACTGCCGATCCAAATGCTATTCAACCATTTTCCTACCTCCTCCTGATTTCTCCTAACAATCACATTTCTCGTACACCATACCTAGCGTGCCGTCATTTGTTTTCCTTTTTAACCACTTCATCTTTTCCATCCTTCTCCACACCCACGTTGCAAAAGCCTCCAATATACGTCTATCATCATGCTTCAATGTGAGCGGCGATGATTTGCTGACGTCATAATATTATTTCTCAATTTGAAAGTGCAAATTTTACACCAAATTAGATACATGGGATGGGCGCGTTAGCTTCTGCTTACGATTAGGAAATGGCATATTGAATGTGCTTTGCAATGTCATCATTTCTCAGCAATACTCATTTATTCTCGTACTGATTGACTGAATATTGAGCGTACACAAAGGATTATATAGCTGCCCCCTGGCTATCCACAAATTGTTTGCCTAATGCTGAATACACTGAATTTATTTTCTATCTTCAATTTTGAGGAATAATATTTCGTTAAAATTGGTGCAGGGTGTGTTATTTTGTTTTAAATCATGATAATTTTTCTAAATGGAATTGAAATTAAAGTAATATTTAAAAGTTAAAACAATGGATGTTGAAACTACTCATCAAAACCCACTAAGAAAAATTCCAGTCAAATTCATGGTTTCTTCACAGGTCTTTCTAATTGCTTATGGTAACTAATCATGAATTTTAAAACACCTGGAAGAGTATTAATATCCTGTTCTCCAATGTCATCCATTCACCACAAGGTGCACATTTCAAATATTTATTTGAACTCACATACGAAATAACAGCAATGTTTTCTCACTCTTCAGCAAAGCTTTCTCACTTTGGTGTCGTAATGCACTGAATTCACTTACTTATAACCAGCTATAATGTATAAAAATAATTTCGTGTGTTGAGAATAACTTGCAAACAAAACAAGGGTAATGACATTTTAGGAAAAGAGGTTAAAAAATTTAAAATAATAAAATAGATGTTAAAGTAATATAGGACATGTAAACAAAAAATACCGGGACCGTAAACTTATAGGACATGTGATGTTCTATAAGTATGGACACTTATATTGGACTAAATTGGCACTTATGGACATAGAACTTATATTGGACTAAAATATAGGACATGTGGAACAGGTTTCCTGTCTCGAAATGTTTGAACCAAAACAGTTAAGGTAGCAGGGACATCAGACGAAGAATCGCTTTAGGCAAAGAATCCTTCAAGAGGAGGAGTGAATTAATGTTAGGGACGCTGAGTAAGGATGTTAAGAAAATTCTCGTTAAAACTTTGATATGGAGCATGATTTAGATTGGCATGGGATGCTGAAATCTGTGGTTATGAGGAGAACTTGAACGGAATGAAGAAGGAACAATACGAATCATGTGATTTCATTTCCACACTCGATTTAAGTGTCAAACAGTTGTTCAGAAAAATGGAAAAAATGAGGTTAATACGGTGATAAAACGGTTCTAACACACAGGCTAAACACCAAAAGAGATCAAAGACGAATTGTATGAAGCTCATGGCACATCTATGTACTCCCACTGATGTGCAAGAGACTTCCTCCGAAATGATTGACAAAATCCACGATATGATTTTGAATGATTGATCAATCAAAGTTCACGAAATAGTAGAGTCAACAGGCATGTCACAAGGTAGAGTGTTTTTTTTCAATGTAGCATGAAAAATGCGGTGGAAAAAAATATTTCGGCAAGATGAATGCCGAGCCTGCGCTTAGTGGAGAAAAAACCAATCGCGTGATCGATTCGGACGTTGGTTTTGCGCTTTTCCGTCGCAATTCTGATAGGTTCCTGCGTCGATACATGGACGACTGTGGACTATGCCTGGATAGACCAGTACACTCCCGAGACGAAGAAATAGTCAAAGGAGTGGTTTTCTAAAGGCGATCCGGCTCTGAAAAGGCAAAGACTATGATGGCCACAGTTTTTACGATTTAATGCGGAATCATCCATATTGATCACTTGCAAAAAGAACAAACGATTAATAGGGATTCATTATTGCACCGGTTGAGTGACGAAATCAAGAAATAGTGTCCTCATTTGGCAAAGAAAAAAAATCTCTTCCATCAGGACAATTCACGGATGCACATCTGAGCTGTTTCGATGGCGAAATTTATGGAATGAACGTTCATATTTTTATAAAATCCACCATATTCGGCCCTCAGTGTCTCTTTTATATTTCCACCGTTGAAAAAATTGCTCGGAGGAAAACGAATCCGGTCGAACGAGGAGGTCATCGCCAACGCAGATGCCTATTTTGAGGACCTCAAACTTTTGGGCGGCTTAAAAAAGTTGGAGAAACGCCGGGAAAGGTGTAACAAGGCATAAGGAGATTATGTTGGTAATTAAAAAAATCTACCTGATATCATTTGTTTTTCTTTCTCTTTCCTGAGGACTTAACTATCCACGTAGAACATTTAACACCGAAACAACTTGGACTACAATAAAAAATTATCAACTAATTCATTATACCTCTCTTCATTATTCCGTCCAATGCTATAATCTGTTACACCCTCCACCTAAAATTTCCTGCCTTCTCTGAACTAAAACAATCTTCAAAATTTCTTTCCCAACAAAATGCTATATTCGTGTTCTATGAATATACTCATATTCCAACAACGCTCTCTTCTCCTCCATCATTCCTCTATCCCTAGCTACTTCCCATCTCTCTTCTAGTATCTATTATTTTATTTTTGCATCCATTTCACTTTTCATTATTAGCCTAAATTTCGGCCAACAACAAATCGACCATTTTAATTTCAACCAACTTTATCTTAGCATTTCGTAAAAGCAAACTTCATTCCAAATTTTACAGACGTCAACCAAACCCAGGCAGCGTCCTTAATCCCAATACTTCCCTCTCACAGAAAGAGAGTATCGACTTTAGTCATACGTTAGTCTCCCATCCGTACATGTACCATGGGAGACTAATGTGCATCTGATACATTCGATGCACATATGCCCCTTAGTTAATATCGAGGATTATTCCCAAGCAATAACAGCCTCCGGTCATTAACCGAGCTTCTCCATTCTCTTCCCCCTGACTACCATCTGCCCCTATAGATCCCACCTATTTGAACCCCTGGAATCATTCAACTCCCAGCATTAAATATTCCTCTTTGATCATTTACATCTTCCCCTCACCACCTGAACCGCCATTCTCACAATTCATTACCTAATTCTTATATGCATTCTTTACTCCAATATTAAAAAAAAACCATAAACACAGTAAACAACCCGAAGGTCGGTTTAGTAGGTGATGGTAGAACTCACCCATGTACCAAGCCCGACGGTGTGTGAATATTCACACATGCGGGTAGGGGGGCCAGTTCCTTTCCCTGTGCCGGTTATGGTCTCCCAGGAAGTTCTGGTACCCGAAAAATCAACTATTGGATGAAGCTTGGGTGGAGCTGCAGGTGCCCAAAGTGTCTTGCCGGGGAATCGAACCCGGGATCCTCCGGTCAGTAGTCCAACGCTCTACCCATTAGACCACCGCAACCCACTCCAATATTATATATTATAATATATTTGCTCCCCCTACTTCCCGAAAACTAGATGCAAACCCCCGACTGTGAGATGAACCTCGAGTCCTTTATCTCCACCCCTTTTCCCACACTACAGTCTTGCCACCCTATTCCCCCAATACAATCACTTCACAGGGGTAGGAGCATGCGGTGATAATGCTCTTCTCGGCCTAGAAGACGGCGAGCAGCTAAAAATTGGTCACTTTCTGCCATGTATGATCTTATCTCTCCGTAATCCACCAGCACAACGCCACACGACTGCTTTAATACTATTAATGCTTTAATATTTACTACTAGTATACGACTGATCCCACCGATCCTAGATAAGAGCACATATATTTCCACCTATTTTGGCCATTAAAACTCAAATAAGGAATTTTTCAAAACATTTAGCTCTTGGGATCAGCTAACTTAAATCGAACAACAGAAAATGTTTTGGCATGAGTTCAGTCTTTATCTATTGTTCGTCATATCTACAGATTTTTACCTTTTTGGGGTGAAAATCTGAAAAATAAAATGGTATTAGTGGGAAATTTTGTAAAAATACTGAGAGTGAAACTGCTTTTTCGAACATTACACTCTGGAATCATTTGGTTGACAAGTTTCATAATGATTTAGTAAAATATAAAACATTAAACTACATTCATGTAAAAACTAAAACCCTAATATATGTACAAATATATGATTGTCAACAGAGGGTTCCTGCGTCCATAGATGAACCCATGTACTGCTAGATTCACCAATATTAAATTATTATAACTACAATGACGTACATACACCATGAAAACGTCTATTTAAAGAGTCAAATGAATGTAAATAAGGAAAATGTTACCAATTAGTAATTTGAATCACTAGGGTAAAGAACTTAATGCAGCGAAAATAGCAAAAGAGAAAGCTCAACTATGCAACCACCAACATCACAATATTTCCGTAGACATTCGCATAACTTCATGCGTGATAAACAAATATGCAAACCAATTACCACGCGATTGAATCGATAATATGAAATGTACACACCAAAATGAAAGATAGATAGTATCAAGAACGATAGAGCCTTTAACTTCTCCCTCCTTTCAATTCAACCAAAGTCAACTTTCCTTGGGAAAAAAGTTAATTCCTAAAAATACCAATGTCTTCTTTCCATTTTCACGATTCATGTTTTTACTGCAATCCGAACTGCCACCATAAGAATGCCAATTTTAAAACGCGGCACTATTTTCTAAATAGAAGAGTGCAAAAGTTGAATCGAAATAGGTACATTGAGAAATGAGCAACGAATATTTCCTTGATACTGATGTTTCGTCAAATATTAAACGTCATTTTGTCAAAAATTGAGTTTTTGCCTCAATCCTTTAATTATAGAGAAATATAAGATACTGTTACTAGAGTGAAACCAAACCAAAAATGTTAATTATTAAATAAAGTCTATTTCCTCGAATAAAACTACTGATATATAAACAGGAACTTGGTATTCTAGCGAGTAGAGCAACTCACTTCCGTCCAGAGCGATTGTTTCGGGTGACGCCATGGGTAGAGTCCTCTTGGTCAATTCCTGACATTTTTAAAAGGAGCAAGATTTTTTTGCAACAAAGGAAAAGAATATGACCTCTCTACCTTTATTGAATTTTTTATGTCGTTAGGCATGGTATTAAGAGACCATGACCCTCACCAAACAAACTTGCGGTTAATTATTTTGGCTGTGTAAAATAATTAAAGGCATTAAGAGGGTCAAGGCTCCTTTCAAAACTTGAGTGGTGCAATGTCACAAAAAAATAGAACAGATTACGGGATATTTTTTATTTCCCATCGAAATAAATCTTCCATGTAGTTTTAAAACTGCGTACGGAATTGTAAATACATTCATTCAGCATCCTATCGAAGAAGCTACGAGTTTACCACCTGAAATGATGGTATGTGAATCGGTGACAAATATTCGCGCGACGCTAAAGGAATGGGGTGAATATTATCTACGCAAAAAGAAAATACACTTACGGAAACAAAACCAAGAACATATCTAAGTGTCAGCGAGAATAATAGAAGTGTTGTGCCAGCAGAAACGAGACATGTTTCACAGACTTAGAGTCTTCATTCTACTTTCACTTCCATCGATGGAGAACTTGTGGATACATCCAATCATGGGGATGAAAGTATTGAGAAGTAGTGACGAGAAGTTGGGAAGGATACTAGATGATAGAATCCAACTTTGAGCGGCCATCAGCCACCCTTTTCATGGTGAGTCACCAATCGACTGATGCAGCGAAAGCTGATACGAGTATTTAAATACTGGTCATGAGTGAAAACCTCTACATAATGTAAAATAAGTAGCAGGTAGCATGCGAGATATACTTATGTACCTTTCACGAAAAATATGTTTACTTAACATCGTTTTGTGTAAAAACTCGGTACCGAAAACCGATGGTGAATGACAGTTGAGAGACACATTGAAGACCATAGCATTCTGGCGCAGTAGGCAGAGCTTTTTGGTGTCTTCTTTGATGAGTTCAACAAACTTCGAACAAGTCATGAACCATTTCTTTAATATCTGGGCACACTTACCAAACAGTTCAAAAAGTCATGCACAAATTTCCCCCACTCCATAGGAGTAAACTTGAACACGATAAACTCACCATAAATTTACATAATAGTTTACGCATGAAAACATAGGAATTCATTCGTAAAAGTTATGTCTGCAAGCTTTCCCTTTCCGAATGAGAAACTTCAAATTTATACTGAAGCGAAAAGAAGAGAGAGGCAACTTAGGCATATAAATGGTATTAATTAGAAAGCCTAAAAACCTTTTCATTAATTTTCTATTTCCGTGCCACGTAGCTCTTAAAACATAGCATTACAACTAGATTCTCTAAATGTAACCTTCTTCGTACTACTGTACCTATCTTCCCGAAAAAGTAACCACAGGACTGATTCGAATTGAAATCCATCTAACATTAACAAAAGCCACTGACACTGAAATAAGTATTTTCTTCCGGATATATTTTTAAAATACACCAAATTCATAAAATCTGTAGACGAAGAAAATGTTCGAAAATTATGCGGAATTATTAACCGAAAGGGAGTTATTTTAGAGAGATTTTGAGTTATGGATCACACCCTCTGACGAATAATTAGGGATTGAAAAAAATCTCTTGCGGTCACATTGTTACATTATACAGTTCCAATATATTTAAAATAATTAACACAAATTTGTTGAGGCAATAAAACAAGCCTAACGAAGTAATAGCGTTATTTCCCTTAATCAGCGCTAATGACAATTAGAAACATTAACTAATTACACAGCGTAAGCTTTTCCCTGTTTACCCTTTGCACAACAATGTTCCACAATTAAATGGAATATCCATGCTTGGATATCCTCTTCCATTTTTTAGATGTGATCCCTTTTACATAAGCCGCGTGCAATTTACTCCCCTTTATTGGATTCAATTATAATTTGGCTTTGGAAACAATATCCGTGAATACAAAAGGCAAATTTTGCTTGGATGCATTGAACTTCTTCATAAAATTCGAAATACGTGCATCACGTACTGATGACATGTTAAAATAATCTTACGAAAAGTAGTCTCTAAGAAGATTTTTGAATTTAGGTAACTTTAGAATTAGAGTTTTTATGATAATTTGTCTGAAAGGAAAGTTTTAATTTTTTCAACGATTTAAGTTTCTATAAAAAAACATTCATGCACAAAAGTTAAAAAGAGGTGAAGAGAGTTTTGAATAAAAATGTTGAATGAACAAAAGTTGCAGAAAAAAGTGGGCTAACCATTTTTTAAATGTATGTAAAAACCATGGAAATAAGGTCTTAGGCTACTGACTTGAGGTTCGTACAGAATCAAAAGATGTAAATAATCGTATCTTAATTGAAATTACTCGCAGAATAAAAATCACGAACCTCCGGTCCCAGCGTTCGAACGTCTACTGAGAACGCTGTTTATTATTTTCGACTTTATTTATTTTAGTACCCTTCAAGCCACCGCTAGGGTATGTGGCAGGGAGTGAGTGCACGCCCAACTAATATTTACCCGAATATGACCCTCCGCGGGTGGACAATGTTATTGTGATCCCTTATCATTCGTGTAAAAAAATGACACCTTAAATCTATTTGTTCTACACTCGATCTCTCTAATTATATTGGCACGATCTCTCCTACCGTAGTACGATGGGGCTAATAAAAAGTTTTCAACATCACTGCTAAAGAGACGCCGTTTCAATTTATGCAAGAGATTTCATCTGTAATTTAACCTTCGCTCCATGAGTGATTCTCAGCCTAGCTCCTCTGATATCTTGGATACGCTACTAAGTTTATCTATATAAGCGTTTCACAAATTTAGCTCCTCTAAGCTAAACGCAATCTAATTCGGCAATTAATCAGACATCGTGAGGATCCCACATACTTGAATATTCCAAATGAAGTCCCAGGTATTATTATTTTGTTTAATACTCACTACATTTTTAAATTAAAACCTCCTTCCTCGGGGGATAAAGTAGCTAAATCAGAAAATGGGGTTACCGTATTGAGTACGCCGAAATGTGCGTCATTTTTATCGAGTTAAATAGAGACTTTAATCTGACAGAAAACACTGACATGCCCTGAGTAAGGGGGGGGGGCGAGAAACGAAAAATGGGGGAAATAACTCCGATTTACACCTCCACATAATCAAGATAAAAAAGGTAATACTCCCACACATACGTAAATTACTCTGGGGGGCTTATCCGAACGAATCCGAGAACAGACGGGGTTAAGAGAATTGCGAACCTGAGAGTTATCTAAGCTCGAGTGAAAACAGCAAATACATACCATTTCCCAGCGGCATGAAAACCTATAATTAGCAATCTAACAGTTTCAAATGAGGCGCGGATTGTCCCGGAACAAATGAAACTTGTGAAAATTGGCAAGCATAAACATCAGGTGAAAAATGGCATTAATATGAAACACGAGGAATAAACCGACATAGTAGGCATTTATTGCATTTTGCCAAGTGCCACTAAAAAATGCGTAGCGCCTGAGTCACCACTTATCAGCGGAAAATGAATTAAATCCAGTTTAATTGCGGAGACTACATATGGATATGGCTTCATTATTGATTCAGCATTAGTAAATTGAAAGTAAACGCTACGCAGCATCCCATTAACTGCATAAGTTAATTAAATACCTTGTTTAGTCAAATTAATTGGTTGTGTCAACGCAAGTTCTTTATTCGTTCTTACTCATGCTGCAGAGTAGACACTATGAAGTGAAACCCTTAAATGTTATTAGTTTGAACTAATACATGAATGAAAAAGCAGGATATTCCATAACGCAAAGAAGCTTAACTTCTAGCCAAAAGAGGAAGATTTCAAATACACTGAAAAGGGTTGCCAATGCCATTTACTGCTAATTTAGTGGGCCCGCAAACGCAGTCAATCCACTCATTTTAATTATACCGAAAACATTTCGAAGAGGCCGTCTAGACAGACCCTATGCATTCAATGGTGCGGTAGGAAAATATATTACAATATTCGTATGCTGAAACTTGATTACATTTTCGAACCTGGTCGAAGTACCTCAATGATTTTCGTGCAACGGGCAGAGGCTAACTTGGAACAGAAAATAAATTCATTCGATATGAATGCAATTTATACAAGACAAAAAAATAAATATGTATATATTACTTACCAACAAAGAAGTCTGAGCAATGTATCCCAAACATATGACATAGAGCGGACTTACCTGAAAGTAAAATAAATAATTTTAGCGTTTATGCATTTTAACAAACGACAGTAGCAAGCATCACATCCAAGATCAGGATATTCAAGAGGGAACATTCCATAACGCAAAGAAACTTCACTTTTAGCGGAAACAGTAAGATTTAAAATACACTGCAAAGGGTTGCCAATGCCATTTACTACTAATTTAGTGAGTCCGGCAACGCAATCAATCCACTCATTTTAATTATACCAAAAACATTTCGAAGATACCGTAACGTTTCACGTAAAACGACCAATAAGGGCATACCACTCAAACTAGTGATGGAATGCAATTTTTAACGAAATGTGGAAAATATAATAATGTCGCAAGCATGTACCACTATTACATTATATATCCAAATATTTCAATACCCCATAGTCATATTTGAGGAAAATATTTTCAAAAGCTTTGCAGATATTTATTTTCATGTCCAATCTGCTGGCAGAGTTCACACAATGCTTGAAAATATTTAAGAAAATGAAGACAAACAGCATATTTATCAAAAAAGTACGAATATAAATAAGGTTAAATTTATTGTTTAATGAAAAATTTTACTAGCCCTAAAAAAAAGGGTTTTCGACTAAATGATTACATGCGTTACACTGGGGTTGAACTCCATAGTTATGTTGAAACTTACTTATAAACATTTCAAAAAGGAAAAAAAGTTAATTAGTAACTTATATAATAAACCATTCATGGATGTTTTCCATGAATTAAAAATATCATGCTAATCTAACAAAGCTTTTCAGAATAAAGAATTTCAGTTACGTGAAGGTTTGCCCGAAATCTATGCTCAAAACACCATAATTGCTCAACGGGTCGCACTCACGTATCTAGTGCCGAATAGATTATTTTAAGCATCGATGTTCGAAAGCAGAATCAACGAAACACTCTGAATACTTTAGGGCATCCAATCTAAAAGTGAGGGGAAAATATAATTGAATAGATACAGCATTAATAAAAATGGACGTGAATTATATTAGTGCCTTTCGCCAACTCCGTATCAAATCAAAGGGATGTGAAACGGCAAACTATCAATTTGAAAACTTTCCAGGTCCAAGAAGAATTGAATTAATGGCTTTATAAAATTAAATCCATATTTTCTTTTAATTTGCGTTGCAACATACCGTCCCTAGTGGAAACATTTTAATAGTTATCAAAAGGAAAAAATAACAGATTTTAAGGTGAAATATCATAATGAAAAGAGAAACTTTATAATTCCACATAGATTCCACATAGATGATGACGTGCCACGTCGAAACCTAGGTCGTCCGTCTAATAAATCTATGTGGAATTATAAAGTTTCTCTTTTCATTATGTTAAGTCGATTCCATGAAGTAACGCCTGAGACAACGAATTATGAGAAATATCATGTTCAAATGGGACAAACATGAAACAAATATCGCCTTCACGACGATTTTCATATTGTACCAGCACAGAAATAAAAGAGAAGTAAAATAATTTGATCATAAATCCTAACGAAATAATGGTACTATTTCGAATTTTATAAATTTGACAACATAAATCATTTCAATAACTAGCTACAACTTGTTATCTTACGTATAATTAAGCTAATAAACATAGATATTAAATAATCCTCTTATCCGGTAAAATAAAATGCCTTTGAACACTGCTTTAAAGTTGATTTGTAATGTATAAATACGCATTACCTAACTGCCAGCATCATGTTACGGTGGTACGTAAGCAAGCATCCCTCTAATTTATACGCAACCTTATTCTCTGCGAGTAAGTTTTTTTATCTATTATCCTATCAGATAATTGCTGATTAACTACAATTGCTCTAAGTCCATATAGAATTACATTGTGCTAAATAAATGAGGAAGTACTGGAGATGGTGGGTGAGGAGAGGGGTTTGTTGAGAGAAATCCTGTGGAGGTATGAAAAATGGATGAAAATCGTATTGAGCGGCAGTGGGATGTTGAAGACTGTAATAGAGGGGAGAATGTTAGGCAAACGAGGAAATGGCAGGAACAGGATAGGGATGTTGGAGGGGATGAATGGAGGAAAGAAGTACACAGAGATGGAGAAAGACCTGATGTAGATTAGGTTGCTGGATTGGGTTTTGTTTGGAGTTACAAAATATTTATTTGATAGTTGTGTCCACCCAAAAACCTACCTTAACCGGTAGATTACCTAATAAATAATAAAATGTGCTAAATATTGTAAAAAACAATGTCAAACTGCGTGGGAAAGGTAATCTAACGGTTAATGTAGGTTCTGGATGAACACAACTAACAAATAAATAATAAGATTACATAAATCTATAGAATGAATGATGATGGAGAGGGAAAACCAAATACTGACATTCTGAAGTACATAGTTTACTATATACCGTAACGAAAATGAACGACCAGTAGAAGGAAACGAAACCGCCAGAAGTAAAGCATTATTTACGGAAAGAATGAATTCAAGTTGAGGGACAACGTGCGAATAAAGATATTGGCATGTAACAGGGTGGTTAGGAGAGCTTCTAAAAACCAATTCTTGAATATATGCATGATGATGATAGCTAAGAACATTCAAGGCATGGGCTCTTCGTATCGTTATCTCCTTACCGCAAAAGTACAAATAAGTGTAACAAATATGACATCATTTAACGCACGTATACACCCAAATTTTACGTATTACTTTTAAATAATTTTTAATATTCTAAATGAATAATAGATACTTAAAGATATGAAATGATACAGGCCGAATCCTCATGATTACAAAAAAATAGCTTCCAGAAAGTCGTAATGTGGAAGAACCACTTTTAATATATACTCCCTTATTTCGTTATAATGAGATATGAAATAAAACTATTTCGGCCAACTCCTCCGAAATATTGTCAAATTCCCAAGCACAATGTCTTTCTTGGTACACCCCCGCATGTATCCCTGTAATACAGCTAATTGTCCAAGTACAGAAAACGAGAGCAAAGTTAAGTTCTTAATGGCCGTGGCACTAACCCACATTTTCATGCCCCAGGAAGAAGAAATGATCACTTAAAGCCCAAGCCACCGCACTTATCCGGCTAAGTCACGAAAATGCAATAACAATAAATTAACGGGGCTTTCCTTTTCATCTCCAAACAAACCTTTTCTCTGTGCGCAATCCTCCTCCTTCCCCCCCCCCCCACACTTGAGAATTTCATCGCAAGCAAAGCTTCCCCCTTTTCTTTCCACTCTCTTCCACACCCCACATAGACAACCACGTACCCGAAATGAGACAGTTGAGCGAATGTTATCAAGCGGATTACGGCGACAGCCACGGATTTGAGCGGCGAAAAAGTCACAGCCGGTATTAATGCGGGGACGATTCGATGAAGCCCGCACGCGGGAGGTGGGCTTGGACAACGTCGCCAATAGTAACCATCTGACCACCCGCACTGCAATGTTCTACAGCCGTGGGAATGCGGAAATGCGGGAAAGACGAAGAATAGGAGAGAGGAGTAGGCGAAGGAATGAGAGGGAAAAGGGACGGTGGGAGGGGACGACCGGGCAATGTTGGGGGCATGGTGGGGGGTGGAGGGTCGAGAAAGGAAAATTGGGACAGGCGCAGGGAAAAGAGAGGCCTGCGAGGGGCAGGGAAGCGAGAGGAGGGAATATGAACCTCTGCCGGGGAGCATTGTGAAACGCGAGAAAGATCCAATTAAGCTAAGAGCCCCCGCCGATGCTCTCGGTGGGGCTTTTTGAAAATTCCTTTCGCAAGTGGAGCCGTGAATGTCACCAGCGAATTCAAAGGGACGGGGCGGCGGCGAGAATGAGAGAGAGAGAGAGAGAGACTAAGTGAGATGAATTCGGACGGAAGGATAGAGACAAACTGCGAGGACTAAGGGAGGACAGAACGGAGGGAAATGGAACAAAATTACATAAAAAAAGGTGTAAAGATAAAGCAAAAAAAATATTCCAGCAGCGAATTCCGCGAGAAAATGGAAAAGACGGCAGGGAAAAAATAGGAGCATTGGGTATTCGAAACAGATACTTGCACAGGCTTATGAATATATCTACGCCCTAATACTTGGAAATAGGTTCGATTTCTGACAGGAATTTTTTTACGTAATATCTGGTGAACACTTCAACCGTATAATACCATCAGTCGACTACTATAAATAAAAACCTCCGGGTATGCTCTCAACTAATCTTTCTTCATTTCTCTTCCAATGAAGTAATATCAATATCATCCGACTTATCCTGAAATAGATCATATACTCAACATATCCAATAAAGTTACCACTAACTGTTCCTATCGATAACTTTTATTACGGGCGAAACATTCAATAAAGACTAATGTATGAGGTTATATTTCATGCTTCATGATGTTCGAACTCAAAATAGTTTAGGTCCAAATTCCATACCCGAAAAACTGTTGATTAAATGAGTAGCTGAAATTCAAATAATAAAGTCTGAATTCATGAACCAAAATACATAAACGAAACTATTTGTTCCATCAACAACGATGGCAAGTATGAAATGATCTGAACGTTAGAAGCTGCAGAATATGCGAAGTGAGTCCATAGAGTTTGCCTCAGAAACTGTGTGTAGATGAACTTCAGCGAGTTCTCTACTGCCAAATGTACCTTGAGAACCTGCCGCATCAATATTTATGAATGTAAACTAGACCAACTTCAGCTACCGACCTTGTACGATACTTTCAAAAATGAAATCAGAGACTAAATGAATAGCTTATTAATTTAATTCCAGTACAGTACCTAATCGAAATATTTTTTCATGTAATTGAAAACTACTTGATGGGCATTCTAGTATATGATATTTATGCCAGCCTTTAAAATGTAGTTTTCCAATACGCACGAATCGGATGCTATTCTCTGACTAATTTCAATATCAATAATTAGATTCACTAGTACATGGACGCAATTCATTAAACTATATTTGGCAATTCCATAGGTGTCGATTTCTTTACATTTCCGTGTTTAAAAGTAAGAGTGGATGGCATAAAGAAATTTGAGAGGGGAAGAGGAAACCACAAGTGGAAAAACTGCCAGACCTATTCTATTGCCTACAAGGTCATTATTTATTTCGTCATGATAACTTTTTTGCAAGACGATTTGGAATCCTCTCGGAAGGAAACCTTTCATAGGTGATGTAAGATGCAAATGCATACAACTTCTATTGAACCACTAAGTTGTGCCTGTCGCGATAGTAACGTGTCTCCTTTTCCTTGGTCTTCGGATTGATCATCTTCCATATCGATCCCTAAACATTATGTTTAGTAAATGAAAAGGAAAAACTTTGTTCCAATCCACCACTTTATTTTAGGTACGACTAGTTTCGACGCTACGGCGTCATCCTCACGCATCCTCTTCGTAGCGTCAAAACTAGTCGTTCCTGAAATAAAGTGGTAGATTGAAACAAAGTCTTTCCTTTTCATTTATTAAAATGAACTTCCACAAAGTTGAGGCTGAAACTATGGAGTTAATTATGTATAGTATTCATTTATCGGCTATTCTGTCCAATTGTTTCATTTGATTGATTTCAGAAGTCTTAAATTGCAAATTTTATGATGTCCCTTTGCAAATTATCGTCGCATAAGTGTCTTCTCCTATCGTTCCTTGTGTGCACTATAACTTTTCGTAGTATTTACACCACTGTGACTTTCTTTAGGTTCGACTTATGTCCATGCTTCGCAACTACATATTTTACTGTGAATATTCATTACTTTAAAGAATTTTGTTGATAGTTCAGTACCTTAACCTTTCCTTTCATTATTGTTTATTTGCATAGTAACGATGATTAAAATGTTACGTTTGCTTTCATAGGCATCTACTACTACCTACTTACTACCTTCTTACTATTGAAAGATTTGTTTCCGTTCTTCCGGCCGTTTCCTTCTATCCGTTACTTCTAAAATATCGTTTGTGCTTTCGTAGTGTCATTTGAAGGTTATAATATATTGCTATTTTATACTGTCCGTGAGCAGTTGTTGCACAGATTATACACTACCTGAAGGAATGGTTGAATCGCCTGGAAAGTGTTATCTCCAAAATTTTGTAGTTACTTAAGTCAAGGAGATAAAAGTTTGTTTTCCATCAAGTTTCTAAATATGTCATGTGTATACAGACGGAACTCAATTCACACTCCCTTTTAAGGTTGTTTCTCGTAATACATATTTGGGTTCATTTCCAAAGACTCATAATAGCTACTGACTTTCATGACATAGCCTATATCTATTTGTAATTAATAAATGGTTAGTCATACCCACTATTTTGAAAATCACAAATAATAAATTATCCCTTGTTTACTTATTAACATTAAAATAGGAGAGGAAAAAATAGAGCAGGTAGAACACTTTACATGTCTGGAAGTGTTTTGGACCAATACGGTCAAAGTAGTAGGGACGTAAGGAGATGAATTTCGTTAGGCAAAGAGGCTTTCTCAAGGAGGAGGGAGTTGATGACGGGGACGTTGAGTAGGGATGTTAAGACAAGACTCGTAAAAACCCTGATATGGAGCGTAGCTATGTACGGCGCGGAAACGTGGTCTCTGAAGCAGGAGGATAGACGTAGATTGGAGGCTTTTGAAATGTGGGTGTGGAGAAGGATGGAGGTGAAATGGACCTAAAGGAAAACAAATGAGGAAGTACTGCAGATGGTGGGTGAGGAGAGGGGTTTGTTGAGAGAAATCCTATGGAGGCAGGAAAAATGGATGAAAGGCATATTGAGAAGCAGTGGGATGTTGAAGACTGTAATAGAGGAGAGAATGTTAGGCAAACGAGGAAAGGGCAGGAACAGAATAGGGATGTTGGACAGGATGAAGCGAAGAAAGGAGTACACAGAGATGAAGAGGGACCTGATGTAGATTAATTTGCTGGATTGGGTTTTGTTTGGAGTTACAAAGTATTTGTTTGATAGTTGTGTCCATTCAAAAACCTACCTTCACCGGTAGATTACCTAAAAAATAAATATTAACCGTACCTGTGACAGACAGGTTTCTCTATAATGCTCTGTACGCTCATCTACTCGTTATATCATTGTATAGCTGTCATCGGCGAATGTCATCTTCTTATGAATTTATATGCTAGTTAAATATAACTTATTGTGCTATCTTCGCTAATCTATATGTAATTACTTTAAAGGTATTTTTAAGTGAATAATTGGCTTGATAACACTCGACACATTGTGTTTATTTCTCTTTCTTATGAGAATACTCAACTGTTCACACGAGTTCATAAAAGAGCCACAGAATGAACGATAGTTCGCGAATATTGTCCGAACACTTAAACTTCCAGGACCGTTAAGTGTATACTCCTAATCTTGGAACTGTTGTCAATTTATTACTATACGCGTCCTCGAGCACTTGAATAAATTCTACACACAGAAGTAACCAATAAAAGATTCCATCAGACATATTCTCTCAGAGCTCTCTTACAATTTCATTCAAGGATTTTAAGTTGAAAGTTCATAACCAAGGAAGTTACGAAAGAGAGTGACCATATGGTGAAATTGACAAATTGAGGCAAGACGCCATTAGAAACATTACAATTAAAAATGGGCAGATAAGATCTCTTCCGAGATTAGAGCTATTTTTCCTAATAATTTATTACAGAACACCTAGTCGTTATTTACCATCAACAAATGATTTAATTGACTATTAGTTTTCTTAGAAATTTTGTAATGCCGTCCGTGTAATTTTCCAACAAAAAAGAAAATGAATAAAACCTTGCTAAATATGTCAATAGGTTAAAGAGTATTTCAGAATTCTTTACAACAAGAAAAGGTAATAAATTGTAGAAAATCAGCTACATATATTTGGGAATTGCTTAAAAATCGAATATTTTTCTCCATTCCGCTGTAAAACAAGCGATATACAATCTTCAGAGCAACAGATTTCAAATTACTGACAATACCAATTAAATTATTTTAAAATCACTAGTTAAACATGGGAAAAATACTAACTAAAATTAATTATAATACATCAAAGTTGCTCAAACACTGAGCATCAATTTTCTTAGCGAGTTTACATAATACCATTATATAGTACTTTCAAGAAGACGTAGCGATTTAGAAAAATGTCGGGCGCGTATGAACTCCGATACACAAATTTACAAGAAGATCAAATTATAAATGCTAAAGTTGGTAGAAAATCATATTTTAAGGTTCAGAGAGTTCCATTCCAAGAAGCGAAGCCTAACTCACATTCCTGTTGGACGATTCCGTGTGAAAGCCAGAGAAATTAGAAACCCAACTAAAACACTTGCATACTTCCTCAACCTCTCTTAAACACTAAACCAAAATTGCTGTCATAATTCAGGCGAAATTTTTTTTCTACGTGTATATAAAAAAAATTTTATGGAAATTTGTGATGCTTGCAGTTCACGAAATCGATAATTTGACTATGTATTAAATGCCAGTGCACAATTAAAAGCATAAAAGCGTAGAAAATATTTGTATGTGTTAATTAAAATTTACAACGAAGTCGTAAAGAAGTAAACACACATTTCCGGCACTTCAATGTGTTTTAGAGCTGAAACTTATTCATCGATTGACGCACCTAACAATATCACAGGTATACCTCTTGAAAAAGACCCGCATATTCTGAAATCACCCCGCGGATGGTTAAGGTTTATCATTTACCCACACCGCTTAGCTACTATATAGCAATTCTTAACAGAAAAGATATTCGAATACCGTAGTTCCAATAATTTTGTGCAACACCGTTTCTTCAAATGTAAATTTATTTTATGTAGCCGCTTTAATTTAAAGGCGTAGTCAATAAACCGATAAGTGACACTGAAATGAAATGTCTAATTAATTCACTTCTAGACGTTAATGATAAAATTATTCCATCGAAGTATACATATAACTAAATAACACTTTATTTTTGCGGTACACTCTAATGGAGCCAGAATAAAATTTATTTGCCAGAACAATATGCTCCTTTTAGTGCACCTCAATCAATGAAATATGTTTTGATACTTCCTTACACCATTGCATAAACGTATTATCTAATATTTAAATGTACCTAAAATTGGAATAATTTATTTGTTAAAGCGGTATTTTATAATAAAGAGAAATTCCCTCCTGCTTGTGAAAGCTTCCTTGCCTGAAGCAATTATTTATATGAAATAAAATGAATGACTTTGTAATTCCACACACTTTTTTAAAAAACACCACCCAGATTTCGACGTTCAACTTCAGAATTTTAATCAATTCTTCTTCATTAAATAGTTTTATAGCCATAAACAAGTAATCAACCCAAAGGTCGGTTTAGTAGGTGATGGTAGAGCTCACCCATGTACTAAGCCCGCCAGCGTGTGAATATTCACACATCAGGGTAGAGGGGTCAGTTCCTTTCCCTGTGCCGATTATGGTTTCCCAGGAAGATCTGATACCCGAAAAATCACATAGCTTGGTTGGAGCTGCTGGGGCGCAGAGTGCCTTGCCCGGGAATCGAACCCGGGAGCCTTTGGCCAGTAGTCCAACGCTCTACCCCATGGACTACCGCGACCCACTAAAAACTTATGTAAGTGTGGAAATCATGGAATGTGAATTGATAAGATTAAAAAGATTGGCAAATGAAAAATAATGAGCATACACAATACTTCCTTCCAATGTCACATTTTACGATCCCAACAAAAGTATCCATTCTCATTCGTCCGTTATTCTTTTCCACATCATGTCTACGTTTTCCCTAAGATTAATGGTTTTGAAGAATCTGAAACCTAGAGTTTAACGAATACTCGGAATGGGGCAAAAGATTATATACATATTGCGGTACATCAACGAGTGGAAAAAGGATCCAAATTTTATTAGTGTAGTAGCCACCTTGCACTCATGAGGTCGGCAGTGTCCGCTTGGATCTCGAAGTAAATGGATTTCAATTCCCTCTATGATAAGAAGGCTAACTTTTTCTTAAGATCAGCATCTCAAGTAAATGTTAATATTAAAACAAATTTGAATAATCACCAAAATCCTTATGGTATGAATGATTCATTACAGTAAATTATGAGTAAATAGTTTTTTAAAACTCTGCTCAAAAGTATACTATACTTCGGATTTCGTCCAAAAATTATTTTTACGAATAAGACGACCAAAAGACTCGCTCATTCGACACAAACGCCCCTTCTTTTAATCTCGACGAAATCTAAATTACCGATAAATAAAACTGTTTCTGGCGTGACCAGATGGAAAATCATCATATTGAAATTGAAAACTTACCATCTTGGCTTTTCCAAATAGAAAATTTTTATTTACGGCCAATGTTTCGAAATGGTAGAGAATCTGAAGTTGTTACACCATAAGGAAACCTGGGTACTAAACAAAAATTTTCTATGTTGAAAAGCCAAGTAGGTTACTTATCAATTTAAAATACCGAATAAAATTAATATTAAGGCTAATTAGGATTAGTAGAGCGGGAAATGAAACAATCATACGGAAAAAATATCGTTCGTACATTTTTCCTTTCATATTTCCTTTGATGAATTGGTCTGAGTAGCCGATAGCATATCCGAATTGAAAGGTGGAGGGTGGTCGTTTTTCAAATCAAGGCTCCAATAACAATTTAACGCCAAACAAAATTTCGATTTCTTCTCTAAGTTTCCCTTCTTAAAACTAAAGTTTTTGTATCCTTCCATCGAAAGGCTCGCTCATTCAACATAAACGCCTTCCTTTGATCTCAGCGAAAACTAACT
Source organism: Hetaerina titia (assembly GCA_037158775.1). Classification (NCBI taxonomy): domain Eukaryota; kingdom Metazoa; phylum Arthropoda; class Insecta; order Odonata; family Calopterygidae; genus Hetaerina; species Hetaerina titia. The sequence goes on from CM073777.1 coordinate 47,121,890, forward strand.
TCCCAAAAAAATCAATAGCATCACCTTGGCTTGTCTCAACACGCCACGAATATTTTTACTCTTCTCTGACGTAACAAACTCAATGAAACCAAATTTATTTACCTTCACTAGCTTCTGCCTCTTATAATGGGTAACCAAAACCAACGGTTAACTGGGCTGCCACATCAATGACTTGAAGCAGTAGCGAAGTTAGCCGTCAACTTCTTAAATGGCTTCCTTAAAGAGTACCGTACGGAAATACAAAACTCAGTTTCAGACTTCATTTCAGTTACATAGAATTTAAGGCTCTATATTACAGAGAACAGGGGAGCGCTCCACGGCTAGCACCCTTAGCAAACATTACATAATGCATTTTTTGTGTTAACTTGCGATTCTCGCAAAATATTAGCAGCGAATACAGGTTTGCTGTATGTAAAAAAGAAGATTCGTGCCACGAAAAATGATTTATTGTTATCTATACCTTGTAGGCCATCACTACGGAGACCACATGGTGTAAGCTATAGCACACCCAAGGATTGAGCTTTAAAATTATATCACTAGCATTTTATTAACTCCTTTTCATGGACTAATGCCTTACGTGGTGGAAGGGGTTGTGCGTTCCGCTGCCGGGAGCAATAATAACTGCTCCTGGTAGGGTCACCCATGCCAGATAGGTGGAAAGTTAGAAGCCAGACGAAGGGTAGTCCACGCAGCGTCTGTTCCTCAGAGAAACGGTTGTAAAGGCGTCTGACCCAAGTGGGACGAAGTTTTCCTTTTTAGAACTCTCAAAGTCTTTGTGAGAAATATATTTCTCGGAACAAGTGATCGCGTTGACATAGCTCACGATGTGAGGATAAGGGAATCGAAATTGCCAGCGGGGTAAGGAAAAAGGTCGCAAGTAATGTTAAGAGAGTGGTTTCTAGAATGGGAAAATAACAGACAGTGGATAATACAACTATGGCTAGCATTGGAAGAGATAATTTTTGAAAGGCTAGACTTCCTTATCAAAACATTCTGGAGGTGAATAGTAACCCAGCATACAGGAACCCAAATACTAGAAAATTACGGAAAATGTCGAAAGACACGAAGAGTGTAGAGCCAGACGTCTCTAAATTACAATAATTTTCCACGGAAAATTTTCCAACAGTCGTACTTTAAAGGAATATGCAAATTAATTTCACAAATGCATAAGGACCTGGAGGAAGAAGAGGAAATGGTATTAAAAAATAATGATGAAACAAAACTTAAAGACGATGAAAAGAAGGCAAATGCATGTAATGATTTTTTTACTAATACAATTGAATAAAATTTTATTTTTTACTAATACAAAACATGAAAATAATTTGAAAAAAAGTATTTCCGGATTGTACGGGAATTAAAAAAATCTTGTAAATGAAAAGATAATACACAGCGAAGTAAAGGCGTGGAAGTAAGAAATAACTGAAAATGTTAAGTAGTTCCATAATTGTTTCACCGAATTTCGTAAAATATTTGTACCATAAAGTTAAACGCATGTCTATTTCAATATAAATTGTTGGACACACACATTTCATAGAAATAACCGTAATTATTGATGAATTCAACCATATGCATGTACAGTATATTAGAATTTATGTCGGTATCCTCACTAGCAACGTCATAATTGCGTGTGATTAATAAAAACAAGGACAATTTCACCTTTCAACGTTTCTACATTTCCACAAATGATCACATTCCGAATATCACATTTGTGTGACCTTATCAGGTTCCGCAGTTTATTTAATCCGAAGGTCCACTATAAAGAGGTCATCCCTTTCTAGTAAAGGCCTCTCCTCATACCAACAAAAAACACGTGAGGCAACAGCGAAGCAATGGCCAATTATTAGAAGGTGGTACTTTGGCGGTGCCAAGGGAGTGTGACTAATAGCACTACACGTGCAGGGAAGATTAACTTAAACGGACAAAGTGAAGCGCGGTTCGGTGGAAATCATAATATGCCGCATGGGTGACATAAATATCTTTGAAAACTGTAGGGACACGTTTAAACGTAAACAAGGGAAACCCTTTTCCACGGAAACATTATACTTAGTAATCCTGCATGTTTTTGCGTAGCAAGAGGGAATATATGAAAGGGGGGAGGCAGAAAATAATTATTGAGAGACGTGGAGATCGGGAATATGAGAGTAAAGCGGCAGTAAAACACTTATCGGCTATAGAATCGAGTGCCGACGAGCCCCATATGCATTTATAAGGGTTTTCGCAAGGCCAGGCGATAAGAGGGATTTCATCGGAATGAAAATGTGTCCAATGACCCAGAATCTAATTTAGATTTTTCGCTCCTTTTCACATCCCGGAAGTCCAAACGGTAGAGGTGGCGTTGTCGCCTGCATTGCGTTTCGCTACACAATCCATTTAAAAAAAAACACGCCTAAACAAAATCAACATGATCACGGCTTGTGATATTTTATTAAAAAAACAAACATGTGGGAAAGCGTAATGAAACATGAATATTTAAACACGCTAAATTATTTTTATTAGTGCGATATGGAAAATAATATATTTTGAAAAGAAACCTTATTTTGAGTGACAACCAGCTCAGCACTTTTGCTGTTACGTGCGCGCAACACAGATAGGGCGTAATTGGTAAATATTCAAGGGCAGAGGATTTAAAAAAAATATTTTAATGGAAAAAATTTAAAAAAGCAATAGAAAACCCTTTAATTTGCAACATAGACAACACTTAAAATTCAAACAAATAAATAGATTTTTTAATCACATCGGCCGATAGACGAATTCTAATCACCAACTAATAAAATTGGCAACGAACAGAGAAAGTCGCTAAAAATTTCAAATAAAATATATACGTATGTATAAATATAAATCATGCATTGAAACAAATTCATTTTTCATCATTTGAATGCAAATTTAAACTTCGCCATGGAAGCACGCAGCAATCATATTTCTTTTCCGAATAAAAAGTTAAGAAATTTGTAAAAATCAGCAATACATTACTCGATACAAAAATCGGAGACTGGCTAAAGGGCTAAAAAAAATGGCTTCAAATCGATTTGATATTATAGCTTCTGAACAAATATTTATTCAATATGTGCACAGGGAATTAAAATCTGCAGCTTTAATTTTATGTTGAAGGACTAAGAATCGCCACTAGAATGAGATTATCTAGTAAAGAATCACAGTAATATCGGTACGGATAAAGAGAATACACTCAAATATAATTTTAGAGAATGGAAAGATGGCATGAAAATAGAAAGTATATACCACTGTCACTGGCCCCAGTTTAAAAAATTAAAATATTTCCTTTTCTTATTATATATTCCTAACAAATTTATTGACAGAATGAGGTGGATGTTTATTTATCGGCTTCGTAATAAGGAATACGTTACATGTAATCCATGAATAAGGTTTAATGAAATGCTCAGATTTGAATAAACCCTGCCTGACAACATTTCTTTTGGATTGGTCAAATTGTCACAATAGCGCATACTAAATCATCAGAACAATCCTGCCACTATCTAATAAACCACCAACTTGCTAATATATAATGTTTGATAAAGATGAAATGAATTAAATAATTTTCAACTCCAAGTATACTTGATGGGAGCATGCGGTTATAATGTATCATAATTTTAAATTTAAAATTGCAGTAGGACTGCGCTATTAAAAGCTGAATGAGCCGTTGAAGGATATGTAATTTTATCTTTGTTTTTACCTTAAACGATTAATAAAAAACTCCAAGGATTACCGAAGAAACGATTCCCGATATAACAAATTTTCGTATACGATTATTATTAGGTAATCTACCGGTTAAGGTAGGTTTTTGGATGGACACAACTATCAAATAAACATTTTGTGACTCCCCACCTAGCAAACTAATCTATATCAGGTCCCTCTTCATCTCGGTGTACTTCTTTCCTCCCTTCATCCCGTCCAAAATCCCTATCCTGTTCCTGCCCTTTCCTCGTTTGCCCAACATTCTAACCTCTATTACCTTCTTCAACATTCCCCCATCGCTCAATACGCCTTTCATCCACTTTTCCTGCCTCCATAGGATTTCTCTCAACAAACCCCTCTCCTCACCCACCATCTCCAGTATTTCCTCATTTGTTTTTCTTTCGGTCCATTTAACCTACTCCATTCTTCACCACACCCACATTTCAAAAGCCTCCAATCTACGTCTATCCTCCTGCTTCAGCGACCACGTTTCCGCGCCGTACATAGCTACGCCATATACGATATAATACAGTAACACAATAATCGACCCGAGCTCGGTTTGGTAGGTGATGGTAGAGTTCACCCAGTATTAAGCTCGACGGAGTGTGGAATAAAGAATAATCACCCGAAAATACAAGGGCATCATATCATACAGCGAAGACTTCTAGGTAAAACTGAGGCAAAACACTCTTTAGAAAATTAAGCACAATTAAAATCCTGAGTTATTTCCTTTTAAAATTCTATAATAGGACGAAGAAATTATTCACAAAACTGATAAATACCCACCTATCGATCAGTTGCAACGTTATTCTCTCCTTGCGGGCTTGATTATCGTATCCTCTCAGTCGAACCTATGTCCAGACTGCGATCAAATTAGGGCGTAAACAAATGACTCCTGATCAAAGACTGACTCTTTTTCCTTTCAGTTATAGGCCATCATCATTAGCTTCAACACGGAGGACATTCAATGGGACAACTGAATTCATTTTATCGCTGATTCTTTAATGAAAGTATGAAAGACAAGCTAAAGGTAAAGGAATCTGTTTCAAAGGTGTCTTACTAAATAAGTAGGGATGGCTTCCTGTTCGTGCACTTAGCCTCACCCATGATCGCCACAATGACTTTTCTTGCTATCCTACAATGGTGAATTGGTGAACTAATATTTCAAATCATCACATTTCCCGAGGACAATCTGTAATCAACGAAAGTAGATGCTCAAAAGAGCCTTCTTTTGACCCCACCGGACAGGATCTGAGTGTCTTTACCACCCGGTATAATTAATAATTAATCCCTTAAGAGTACGCTGTGAATAAGTATGGAGATAGTAAAACCAAACTTTAAACGACCACAGTTTTAAAATAGAAATAAGAACGCAAAAAACAAAATGGGGAAAAATACTCTTTTTTAAACAGAACTATTTTTGAATGGAACTAGCTGCCTGGATGTTTGTTTGAGCCCTTTCCTTCCAATTTTAGGAGTTCTAAGAAGAAGTGTAAAGCAGCCACTAAATGGGTGATAAACCCTTGATAATTGATCATTATACTATTGTAACTGTTGAAATATTGTTTGCATGTTATGTGAACGCCATTAAAAGTTGTATTTCAAAAGTGAATGAAGTGTTAACGGGATGCGATTTTGAACAGCATATAAAATGGAAGGGTACGTGATTATGGATGGAGTGTGGTGAAGGAAGGTGCGTAGTATGATCTTGATTGGTGTAAACCTAGCCCACGGGTGATGGTAGATGGATGGTATGTATTATGTGCATGTCATAAGTGACAGCTGACCATACTTGACCGTTGCCACCAGGACAATTGCGTAATTGCAACAAACATCATCAAATAAATAAATAAACTTTTTCTTGGTTGTTCCGCGTTAATATTACAAACCATTTAACTGATAACTACAGCGCTGTGAGTTAGATTACGCCATAGAGTTTCCTCCACAGAATAAATATGAAAATGAATAACGGTGAAGACTTAACCTTGCCCCTGCTCACATATCGTTACCGGTTAGCGAGGTTTTGACCAAAAACAGCACACTTATGATGCCGCAGCCACCATATTTCCCAGATCTGCCCCCCAGTGACCTTTTCTTGTCCCCAAAACTGAAGACGACCATGAAATACAGATTCTTTGATCCATTTTTTGGAACAAGAAAAAATCAAATATAAGCCAAAACACGTCCAAGCAAAACAGCTGTCAACAATTAACTGAACATTCAAAATGTTCGAACTTCCCGGAATAAGTGAGAGGCATAAGTACCAACATAACGCCACAAAAAAATGGAAAATCAAATATACGTAACCTGCGGAAATTCAAAGCTCGCGATACTTTTTGAACACACCTCGTACGTAATAGGAGTACATGTATACTCTTGATTCGCGTGCCAACCTATCCAGTGATCAAAATTGAATTGCCTGTAGTACTCTCGCAGCTTTACGTACCTAAATAATTGCTCTTCGAGGCTATTTGAGCATGCGTGCCATAGGTTCGCCACCCTTGATCTAAATTTTGCAGTACCTAGCTTTGAGACACGCAGAATGCCAAAAATTGTAAATTAGATAGGTCAGGAGTCGATAGTTTTAAAACCTATAAGATATATTTTCAAACATAACATAGAATATTCGTCATTTTTACCCCAGGAGTGACTCCATTTTATTTTCCTACATTATGCAATTACTTTTCCTGAAGTGACGCTATCCATAATCCTACGGAACACAAATTTAACTATAACATAAAAGAGTATAGAATGATTCTGCTTCTTAAGAAAAAACCAAAGCAACCAATACTGACCAGAGAATTTACGACCGATTCGAAGACAATTAAGCAATGATGCCAGTATATATAAACCCTAATGCATTAAATATTATTTCATATAATCTCGTTCATTATTCCAGCAAAAAGTTAATAAAATATAATTAACCAGGTAAATTATATGACTCCGACTTTTTAAAATAGAAAATATTTAAAAAAATAGTTAAATTCGCGAACCTCTTTCAGGGAAGGAGCTTAAAAAAAGCGAGGTAACGAACAATCGCGAGTATTTTTCAAAATTAATTCTTCCCTCAATCCAAAAATCTCCGTGCACTAATTATGCATTGAATATACAAGTGGAGTGCTGCTTGACCATTGTGAAACGAGAGTAAACAGGCACATCTATCCTAGTGGATGAAGGGGAATAAACAATAGTGAATAATTCTTTGCGTGCCAATAATGATAAATATTGTCATAATTAAGGGAAAAAACATAACACTTGGCAAACTTTAGCATCACAGTAACCATCTATAAAGATATCTAATAAGTCAGAACTTCACAACTGAATGATCTCACAAAATAAGAATAAAGTATAATGATGATTGACACTAATACCAAACAGAGATCCAGTTTGATCGTCGGGGATGTTTTACAGCACATAAAATTCTACAACTTTAAGTAACGCCGGTAATACTAGCAGTAACAACCTTGTTGGCTTCCAAGAGATATTCACCGGTTTCACTTTTAAACTATTATAATTGCAAGCACGCACATGAATTCAGCAGAAGTAATTATACAGCTCAAAAATCCGACACAAAACAGAAACCACTCTTGAGAAAGAGAAACCTTCGGCTAACAACGAAGGTTACCATTTGACACGGCGTCCCGCAAGTGCTTCCATATTCATAAACTTGACGCCTGGAGGAGGAGTAATAAACGATAATTTCTTAAGAATAATGTTTTAATATGCATAGCATTACTGAAAACAGTCTCTCCCTCGCCGCCCTATATTCCAATAAGGGATGGAGTGTATATATCCATAAAGCGAGAAGAATATTCGAAAGTTTTATGCTTAACACGTCTTCGCAACCGTAACCCCAAGAACTACCGCATTTATTAATACCAAAAACAGTGAGTTCAATCAAATACATAGAATAGTTTACTATGTACTGAAATTCCGCTCACTGCAATAACTTGTCCACTTGAGTGATTCATTTGAGGCACATTGAACATTTAATTTTTTAAATGTACACGTTCTCTATATTTCCTTAATAAAATCTGTCCTCCAATCTCCAAAGCTCTTCTTAGAACTGTTTGACAATAATATTATTTCATACCTGTATTGCTCTAAAGGTTTGGTGAATAAGTAAAATTGAAATCTATAGTATAAACCATTATTGTCCCGTTTACAAGAGAGAAAGAGATATTAATGATATAATGAGATTATAAATTAATCCCAAATGGGAACATGATCAACATACTAATGCTAGAGGATAATTTTCTTTTCAACTATTGCATACGTCCTCGAAAAGTGCTTGAATCTCTCTATATTTCATTCCTCCCTTCATTTTTTCCAACATGCCTATCATATTCCTGCCCCTTCCTCGTTTTTCTATCATTTTCCATTGTATCACAGTTTTCAAAACCCCAGTGCCAAGCGATATGCCCTGCATCAATTTTCCCTGTCTCCTTATGATTCATCCCAACAATCCCCTCTCCTCACTCGCCAAACCCAGCACCTTCTCAATTGTTTTCTTTCTGTCCACTTAACCTTCTCCATCCTTCTTGAAACTCACATTTATCTATGTTGACTACTTTTTTTCCTTCCTTATTATTCGATATAACGGCAACCCCTTGCTGACCCTCGTCTCCTTCACTACACATCACTCTATAGCTATCGCTCCAGTAATCCCAGCTATCCTTCCACCTCACCTCGTATAGACCTAAAATATCTACACTTCCTCTTTTCATCTCTCGATTTATATTCTCTAATTTTCCTATCCTAAACTGCGTACTAACATTTCAAGTTCCTATTCTAACTAATTTGGTCTTCTTCTTCCGCATCTTCTGCACTGCTGCTGTTGAAATTGCTTCGCAAGGTTTTTCTAAAATTATTTAAAATTGCCAATGATTCTCAGAAATGTCCTAAAAAATTTTGCAAAATTAAATGCTATTGAGGGCAAACACTGTTGATTTCTGTTAAATAGGGAATTAACAATAGTTATTCTCTGAAAACTAGAAAAACATTCCAAAATGTAATTGTCCTCGCAGGTCCAAAAAATTCCAAAAAAAATAGGACATAAAGCAATTTTACTCTCGAATCACCACATCGAACAATTATATTGATATTTCCAAAAACAGTAGAGAACCTTAAATATTTATTTCTCACATCCAAAAAATGCTTCCAGAGTTTTAAAAGGTAATTTTTGAAGGGCAAATATGGGAAACACTTTTTAGCAAATATCCGTTAGGCCACCTCTAACCTTCGATTATTACCTTGTGTAGACCATTCCAAGCCAATAAACGATCTTAAGTGACTGTATTTAGTTTTCAAATGGATATTTAAAAATAATAACTTAAAAGTATTAATATGGAACCATATTAGTGTCAGGTTCAGTGTCGATGGGCTTAAAAAAAGCCATAAGATATCTTCTAGATTTTAATTAGAACATTAACTATATACGAGATGTGTTCAAAAATTAACGGGAATTATTTCATTTCGCGGGCCTGAAGAGTCCGATTGTCAAACTTTTTTTTATTGTATTGGCATAAATACCCTTGAAGTATGATAAAACTTTCAGCTGTTTTTATTGTGGACTTTGTCTGTGACAGCCACTAAGGTTGTGCGTGTTTTATGAGCTCGGCGATTTTCGTTTGTTAAAAGAAATGGATCAAACCATTTATATCAAATTTTGCGTAAAAAATGAAATAAAGCGTAACAAAATTTGTGAAATGTTTACAAATGCCTATGGTGAGTCTGCCATGAGTAAATCAAGAGATTACGAGTGGTATAAGCGTTTCCAAGAAGGCCGTGAAGACCTTGAAGATGACGAACGCCCCGGACGCCCCAGCACATAAACAATCGATGAAAACGTGGAAAAAGTGAAATAAATTGCTGTGAATGATCGCCAAATCACAACTAGAGAGGTCGCTGATGATGTTGCCATATCGATTGGATCATGTCATGAAATTTTTTCCAATTTATTGGGTATGAAACGCGTGGCAGCAAAATTCGTTCCAAAATGGCTTTTGCACCACGATAATGCACCAAATCACACTTCATTGCTTGTTCGTGAATTTTTAGCCAAAAACAATACTGTAACGATGCCCCAGCCTCCATATTCGCCAGATATGGCTCCATGCGACATTTTCCTATTTCTAAAAATTAAGAGAACTTTGAAGGGCTGTCGTTTTACAGCCGTAAATGGCATTAAAAGCGCATCGCTGAAAGAACTAAAGGCTATCTCAAAGATCGAGTTTGAGAAGTGTTTCGGCGGTTGGAAGAAGCGCTGGCACAAGTGCATAATCTCCAAAGGGGAACTACTTTGAAGGTGACAACATCAATGTATAAAAAGAGACGTTTCAGGCGTGATATGGTGGAATATCATGATTTTTATTAATTGCCAATTTTTATTAATTAATGTATAAGAATAAATAAACATTATTGTCCGAAAAATTAAAAAAACGTTAAGTAGAGTAAAATTGGCGAATACTGAACAGGAAGTCAAACTAATATTACTGATAATAACAGAAACAGATTTGCCAAAGCAACGCTAATTACTTTACGACCAGGAAAGTGGGAACCATCGGGGCACTAAAAACTTCCGATTGATATTATGTCTGCATTACATTTTTGTTTAAAAGACCACCGTACTCTGGTTCGAATAGAACTGTTACAACATTGATTATTTAAACTATAAACTCCAACTTTCCATTCTTTCACACTCATTGCAACGCACATTGTAATGCTCACCTTACTCGTTACAACCCCACATTCAATTTACTTCCTCCATCCACTCTATCCATGCTTTCTCACTTCTCTCAATCCATGTCCACTCATTCTTACTCCAATTTCTCTCGTCCCCTTCCTTTCCACAGCCCATGTCGCTCTACCACGATCTCCGCAACGTGCACAGTCAATTCCGCGGAATTTGCGATTGAAATCATTTCAAATTAGCATTTCAGACGGCACCACAGGTTGCAGCTTTTCGGTAGCGGCGCCTTTGTGGCCCCCACGACTGCTAAAGCAGGGAAAGGAGAAGGGGAAGAAAGACGCAGGGAGAGAGAGAGAGAGAGAATGGGTCGTGGGGATGGGATCGGGTTAAGGTACGGAGCGGGAGAGGACGGAGGAGGAAGGGATTTCGAACGCCAACGCCCTTTGACGAAGGCGGGGCGGGGTGAAATGGGGAAGAGTTCAGTGTCAGGCAGGCGGAAGAAGAAAGGTGAGGTTACTGTGGAGGAGGGGATAGGTGGAAGGGGTCGGAGTGGGGTAGGGAGCGGGAGGATCACGTGGAATACAGAGGTTGAAAATCCGAGATGAAAGTGATTTTTCCGTATCCGACCTTTCCCGCAGAAGAAAGAGGGAAAACTAAAGGTCAAATGGGGTTAAAAATTTTAAGGTAGCCCCCGCTCCGGGGATGATATTTCTTCCAAAAGCGAATTTTTATGCCATTTTTGGAGATACCAGTCTGGTTTGTTAATCTGCTATCCACGATATTATTATGGTACCGGACGAATACTTTTTCGTCATGTGATTACATGGATACAAAATTCATTGAAGAATAATATTCAGCTTATGCTAAAGAATAATCAAGGAGATGCTACAAACACGCCTAACATTACCTGCGGTGGGTTTCTCGAGCATTAAAGCGCTAATTTAATCTTCTATATACATCACTATATGGAGAAGGTGAAATGGACCGAAAGGAAAACAAATGAGGAAGTACTAGAGATGGTGGGTGAGGAGAGGGGCTTGTTGAGAGAAATCCTATGGAGGCAGAAAAAATGGATGAAAGGCGTATTGAGCGGTAGTGGAATGTTGAAGAGGGTAATAGAGGGGAGGATGTTGGGCAAGCGAGGAAAGGGCAGGAACAGGATAGGGATGTTGGACGGGATGAAGGGAGGAAAGAAGTACACAGAGATGAAGAGGGACCTGATGTAGATTAGATTGCTCGATTGCGTTTTGTTTGGAGTCACACAATGTTTATTTGATAGTTGTGTCCATCCAAAAACCTACCTTAAACGGTAGATTACCTAATAATAATAATACATTACTTTATTAACAGAATAATTAATAAGTTTGGCTTAAAGGATTCCTGAAGTATTCCTCCATTTCAAAACGGTTTTAATTAAAGTGTTGCCGACTGCATAAAAGTTTCTCTTGATGACCAAAACTTCTACAAAAAAATTTGATTTATGTAAGCATATTGAATCAAAGCTCATGTATCCCTTCCATATGGTAAAACTTGTGAAATGATCGTCCGTACGTAGAAATAACACATCATATTAACTTTCTTGGCGATGCATTTAAGCCAAAACCAACATGCATGTTTCAAATCAGATTTAAGTAACTGTAACACGGCTACTGTATGCTCAAATGTGCAGATTTATAGTTCCTAGCATTCAAATATGTTTCTACATATCATTACTTATTTGCGAAAATAAGGGCAAGACCGAAGGTTTTTCCAAAACACTAGGCAATGAAATTAAGCCAATACTACTAATACCGTATATGCCTGAAATACCATTTTGCATTCTGGATATATTGCCAATAATGCCACGGAAGAGTGTAGCATATATATAAATCATGGAATTCTCTTATACGGACAATAGATATGAAATTCATTTTCCTTGAATGTACTCGTTAAATTGGATTCTGAGGGTACGATGATGAAATATGAAATAATATAATTTTTTGAAATATCATAGGGGACGAGAGCCAACAAGTGGTTGCAATAATATTGAATGAAAAGGTAGGAAGAAGCCTGGTCAACAAGGTGGAAGCAACGGTTAGAAGATGACCAGAATCCGATAACAGCAGAACCGACTAACTTGATCATTGTTAAGCTACACTTACCACCAAGTAATCATAAGGAGGAATTCAATAGGATATACGATCAGTTAGAGAACATAACCGATTGTGTTCCTGCAGGGAAATATTTGATAGTGATGGGGGATTGGAATGCGACGGTAGGTGGAGAAAGAGATGGTGATGAGGTGGGGGATTACGAATTTGGTACGAGGAATGACCGCAGGGGAGAAAGCAATTGAATTCCGCAGGAGAGAGAGGTTAGTCATCACCAACACTTGGTTTAGACACCACAAAAGGCGCATTTGTTACCCGTTTCAATTTAATAATTAACACTTCGTACTTCCTTTTGCCTAACTCTGTATTTACAGGGTTCATCCGAAAAATAAGTTTATGATGCTCATTGTCTTTTTTGACAAAAGGGGAGTCGTCCACTACGAATTTGTACCTGAACGACAAACTGTAAATGCTGCATTTTACGTCCAAGTGCTCGACAGGCTTAGAAAACGAGTCGCCCGCGTCCGGCCAGCGATCAAAAACATCTGGCGGCTGCTTCACGACAATGCGCCGTCTCACACCGCGCTTGTCGTGTCGGACTTCTTGGCCAAGCACGGCGTGGCAACGCCGCCGCACCCGCCCTACAGCCCGGACTTGGCACCACCGCATCCGCTCCTGGGAAACTGTGCGAATTGGTCACACAGTTCCTGAATGTGTGCCTAACCATAATATAATCGAAATGATACCTATCTGATTCACCTTGCATTTTCCATGTATACTCCAACCTACGCCTTCTGTGGTTTCTGTGATGAAGTGTTGGTGATGACTAACCTGTCTCCTACAGAATTCTATTGCTTTCTCTCCGCTGTCATTCCTCGTGCCTAAACCGTAATCCCCCACCTCATCATCATCACTTCCTTCGCCTCTCATCGTATTCCAATCACCCATCACTATCAAATGTTTTCTTGCAGAATCACACGCGATCATATCCTCTAAAGAAACGTGTATCCTATCGACTTCTACCTCTATATGATGCTTGGTGGCATCTGTAGCTAAGCAATCACCAAGTTCTTTGGTTCTTTTTTTATCTCTACTAGTAATATTCTACCCGTTTTTTCACCGGTTTGCTCGGGAATCGAACCCGAGCCCTCTGGTTAGTGGTCCAATTCTCTACCTCTGCACTACCGTGACCCACAAAAAAATATATAAACATACACATATATGTAATATTATCATTATTAGGTAATCTACAGGTTAAGGTAGGTTTTTGGATGGACACAACTATCAAATAAATATTTTGTAACTTTGTTTAGCTTAGCCTTTTTATTTCTGGAAAAAGGCATAACCTTTGTTTTATTAATATTGATTCTCATCCCATATTTATCGCACTGAACCTCCAATTCACTCAGCAATGCTTGCAAACCCTAGGCTGACTGAGCAACCCGTCCCCGTCATCAACTCCTGCCTCCTTGAGAAAGCCTCCTTGCCTAGCGCAATTCTTCTCCTTACGTTCCTACCACTTTGACCGTATTGGTCCAAAACACTTCGGAGATATGTAAACTGTTCTATCTGCTCTATTTTTTCCCCGCCTATTTTAGTATTTAGCTTAGCCTTTTTCTTTCTGGAAAATCGCATAACCTTTGTTTTATTAATATTGATTCTCATCCCATATTTATCGCACTGAACCTCCAATTCACTCAGCAATGCTTCCAAACCCTTGGCTGACTGAGCAACTAATGCTTGGTCATCAGCAAACCTAACCGATTTTACGAATTCCCCTCCGACTTTCATTCCTACCTCCAGTTCTTCCCATGCCTCTTTAGTCATTTCCTCTACATATACGTTGAATAGTACCGGTGACAATGGGCAACCCTGCCTTACACCTCTTCCTAGCACTGCCCATCCGGACTCTCCGTGCCCCACTCGCACCTGAGGAGTCTGAGACATGTTAATATTAAATAAAGGGGTAGGAAGAAACGTAGTCCACATTGAGCAAGCAACGGATAGAATCTTACTCGTACAGATTAAAGCTGAGCCGACGAACTTGGTCATTGCTCAGGTATACATGCCACCGAGGAACCTCAAGGAGGAAGAAGTCGATAGAATGTACGATGAGTTAGAGGATATAATCGCGTGTGTTCCTGCAGGGAAACATTTGATAGTGATGGGGGATTGGAATGCGACGGTAGGCGAAGGCGCGAGGAGAAAGCAATTGAATTCTGCAGGAGACAGGGGTTAGTCATCACCAACACATAGTTTAGACACCACAAAAGGCGTAGGTATACATCGAAAATGCCAGGTGACTCAGAAAGGTATCAGTTAGATTATATTATGGTTAGGCACAGGTTTAGGAACAGTGTGATAAATTCGCACAATTTCCCAGGAGCGGATGCGGACTCTGACCACAATTTAGTTGCAATGAAATGTAGCGTCCATTTCAAAAAGATAAGACACGGGCGGCGAGTTAGGAAATGGAACTTAGAAGCAGTAAATGGATTAAAAAGGAAGGAATATAAGCAGGCTGTAGAGGAAATCATGGATGGCGGTAAAGAGCTGAGAACTATCGGATAAAAATGCGAATGTATATGAAATATATACGAATATAAATAAATGGATAAATATCTACAAGTATATATCTGTGTGGGTATATATGTATACACGTATATATATATATATATATATATATATATATATATATATATATATGTGTGTGTGTGTGTGTGTGTGTGTGTGTGTGTGTGTGTGTGTGTGTGTTTAAATACAAACACGCTCACCAGTATTCCCGCTAATTAATTTAGCAGAATAACTCAAGGTGAAAAATAATGTTTATATCGGTGCTAATATTATTGACAAGACGTTTTCAGTGGCGTTTATGTATAAAACCCAGTAGCCAATTTACTAAAGAACAAATGACAATAGTGCCGAGATTACTCCTTGGTCCCATAGTATACATTCTTGGGACTTGGGTTAACAATAAGGAAACCAGAGTACCCGTAGTGTTTACTAGCGATTTCCGTGATACTTATATATTCTAAAACACGGTCCACTTTTAATTATTGTGATAAGCATTCATCAAAGCACAAATTCCTGTAATTTGAACATATCCTAGTTCAAATTCATTTTCAGTGCTATCTGGATAAGGTGGATCACTTCTACCCTTCACTTCGATAGCCGATTCAAAGTAAATTACTTTTTTGCGAAGTAATTTCATGAATAATATTTCACAGTATTATTGCATTAACTGTAATTGATAAGCCAAGCTTAAAACTAGTAATGGGAAAGTTGAAACCATTGTGTAACTGAATCATCAATAAATCAGTTTATCTAAACTTAAAAATTTCCATCACTAGCATCGCTTAAATTATTATTATTAAGTAATCTACCGGGTAAGATAGGTTTTTTTTGGATGGACACAACTATCAAATAAACATTTGGTGACTCCCCAACTAGCAAAATTATCTATATCAGGTCCCTCTTCATCTCGGTGTACTTCTTTCCTCCCTTCATCCCGTCCAACATCCCTATCCTGTTCCTGCCCTTACCTCGCTTGCCCAACATTCTCCCCTTTATTACACTCTTCAACATTCCACTACCGCTCAATAAGCCTTTCATCCATTTTTCCTGCCTCCATATATCGCTTAAATACATAAACAAAATATTTGCCATTTAGATTTAAAAAAAGAAAATTAAATACTATTCTGTAACTTTTAATGTGTTTAGGACAATGTATGAACTTAGTAAGTACATTAATCTTGGTAGAGACCCCTTTTCAATCATTCTTGAAATATTAATGCGTCAAAATATTACATTTGAATTTAATGTTCATACAAATAATGCCTCCGCATTATTTTTTAGATGAATATATCAAGGATATCTAGGAAATGCATCATAATTCTATTTAATTCTTTGCAGAGAGGTAAACATAATGTATCAAACGGATGCGTAGTCATTCCATCACAAAATCTAAGCAAGAATTAAAATCGGAAAATGAGGGCATATTTGAAATTTTGCCCGTATGAAACATCAGATTATTGAAAATAATGAATATTTAGTAAAGTATTAACTTCGGTAATGATATGCTTTCCAAAAATTTTAAGCATTCCATTTGAAAGTCCATCGCAAAACTAAAATTAAAAAAATAACGTCAAAAACAAATCGCTGCCAGCCAAAATGCTCATTAAATGCTTAGGTATACTCAATGAAAATGTACAAACATTTAGAAATGCAAAATATTTTTTATTGGTTCTAGCAATTTCATTAATCCAGAAAATGACTTTCCAAAAGTTAAAATACACGCAGGTATGCGGTCAAATTAAAAATATCATTAATGAACGCAGCACACATTAAAAAAAAAACGCTTGAAAATGCAATCAAAAATTTTCGCATTCATATTTATTATCATAAAATATTTTTCCTTTAAAATTGTATAGTTTGCAAATGATTATTAAATTTAAAGTTAACAAGCTAATTGTGCCGTGTTATCAGAGTTTAAATCAGGCGATAAGCCTTAAAAAGGTAAGCGCTAGATACACACTGCAATAATACAACACTTTATTGTCACTTTAAGCTCTTATCGACCCCAGGATCCTTGCTATCTCGGTAGAGATTTAGGTCTTTGAGTAAACTCATTTACCACAAAATCACGCAACGGCAGAACATTGGCGTATTAATCAGAAGAAACGCCTTAACAGAAGCTTGCCAGACCACATCGACAACGGATGCAGCTTGAAGGGTTGACTTCAGTTGCGGAGCTACAAGGGAATTGGAGCACTGCATTAAGGGGATACCCTTAGTCACGGAAACTAGTAGAGGTAGGGAAGATATAAAGCGGGCGGAAAGAAGTGTTTTCCCCGGAGAGCATTCTGAATCAGACAAGAAGCGGAAAGTCCAAGGAAACAAGCGACGCTCCTCTAATGAGTAACGACGAGGAAATGGGATCCTGACTTCAATCACAAACGAATAACCATTTTATCCGGGGAAACCTGAGATTATTTGGTTCCATTTTCAAATTGGAGAAATGTTTCAAAGCCGTTCGTGAATATTGATTAACCAATTGCCAGAAATTGAAAAAAGAACTAAAGTGGAATATTTCATTTTACGTTAAACTGTGATAAAGTTCGAATAAACAAAATAAAACCACATACCTCGTCTCAAATAATATCAAAGAATTAGAATCAATAAGAAATAAAGCTTGCGCAACGTATTATTATATTTCTGAGCAAGCTACTGGTAAAGGAGTATTGCCACAATGTAGGAGGATATGTAAAAAACAAATTTATTCCGAAATATAAGTAGCGATTCGCACATAGTCAAACACATGCACACTTTTGCTAATGAGTATCAAAAAATTATCCATACGGTTTCGATTTCATTTCTTATCCCAGAAGCGATTATTAACATAGGTTTTAAATAAACATATTATATGATAAATTGACTTTTTGTAGAGAAGGGACTAGCTGTAGAGTAGGGTATTGTTGTAGAGTAGCGATGTGTTGTAGAGCAGGGACTTGTACAGTAGGGACTTGTTGTAGAGCAGGGACTTGTAGAGTAGGATGCTGGGTTATATTTTGTTAGCAGTAACAACATATTTATTTAGCAGTTGTGCCCATCCAAAACCTACCTAGACTAGCAGATTACCTAATATTATTTAATTATATTATATTATTTAATTATAATAACGATACACGAAGATGCATATAAACAGATGAAATTAACGCTCATTTCCCCTTCTTCATATTGAAATTCCTAGCGAGTTGCATGACAACACTCTAATACTTTAAATTATGTAAAGCCACATTATATTACAGAAAATGCATTTTTTCTACAAAGCCCACCTACTTCCAATGTGATATGGGCTTTACTGAAAAATTAAATAGCTACTTCGCAGGTGAAACAATCACCATGATTAGATATATATCCTAATTCCAAGTTAAGCCGAAAGTGATAACCATGAGAAATGTGGTCTTGAAGAACATTTGACGCGCCTAAAATGAAAAAAAATCACCTGAAGACAAAACGGAACATCAAGGTACAAAGTATAGGAATTTTGAGCGGATGGATGAAACAGAAAACAATTAGAAAACAAATGAGATTTGACGAAGCGGCATTGGTGCGGAGGACTATAAATACATTTCAGGAAACCCACCATTCATATTAAACGCACATTTTAAAATTATTCTCTCTTAGTCCATTAATATTACTTTCTCTACTATATTTCTAAGTCCTAATAAGTAAACTGTTTGATAGAGGAGAGTAGCAAAACTGTTCAAATATCTTAATCATACATTTCACATTATAATAAATACTTCACGTTGATTATATATATATATTATAAACTTCTCATTTAAAACTTAATTCTACTATGGTATTAAATCAACGAAATTGAATTCTACTATGGAATTGAATCCTTTTGCTAAAAACTGTCGATTATATAACGACATGCAAAATGACAATCCAAGTTAATTTTCCATTTAGAGATATTATTGGGTAATCTACCGCTTAAGGTAGGTTTTTGGATGGACACAACTATTAAATAAATATTTTGTGAATACCAACAAAACCCAATCCAGCAACCTAATCTATATCAGGTCCCTCTTCATCTCTGTGTACTTCTTTCCTCCCTTCATCCCGTCCAACATCCCTATCCTGTTCCTGCCCTTACCTCGCTTGCCCAACATTCTCCCCTCTATTACCTTCTTCAACATTCCACTACCACTCAATACGCCTGCCTTTCATCCATTTTTCCTGCCTCCATAGGATTTCTCTCAACAAACCCCTCTCCTCACCCACCATCTCCAGTACTTCCTCATTTGTTTTCCTTTCGGTCCATTTCACCATCTCCATTCTTCTGCACACCCACATTTCAAAATCCTCCAATCTACGTCTATCCACTTAGAGTACATTATAAGAAATAAATGCATCACCCAAACACAAATGTTTAACTTTTAGTTTGAAGCATGATAATTTTACCCTGAGTCTGACATTTTTTTTTATTATTTACAGCCGAATTCATGTAAACATTACATTCATATCAAGTTCGAATATTTCTAAAAATAATCTTTACGGAGAAAAACGATTAAAATAGTACAACCAAAAATCACACATATGAATGTCTACGGATATAAAGGCTAAAATATCATACGTAATTTTATACGTTTTCCCTCATATGAACAGCAGTAGATATAACCTTATTCTATTAAACACTGGAAATATTGTTGAAGTGCACAACAAAATAATGCAATCACACAAGAAAGAACTGTGCAGAGGGTGACAGGAAATGCTAATAGAGAGTAAGAGACCACCCCGGGATGATAGACGACGGTGAGGAGGACAGGGAGGGTCAACCCCGTACAATTGCGGACCCCAGTCTCGTGAGGCTCTCAAATTGGCGAAGGCAGTCTCCTTTAACCCCATTAGGCCACTACCCACCCCCAGGGGGAAGGAGTTAAACCCTCCTTCCCTTCAATTTCCCCACCCCCACCTTAAAATCAACCCTTCCAACCCCACCCCACCACGGCAAACCTTCTTATTCCACTCGACGTCCACAGGCTACCCAGCCTCATCTCACTTAACCTACGGTCCTCCGCCAGCCTCTACCTCCACACGCCGAGAGCAGACATTCGGCCGCTACACCCAACCCTTCACCCCGCGCCGTGGTCCCAAACAAAACGGACACCGGCTCCCTCCAACCCAACCACCTTCAAGTAGCATGTCCTAATCCGTTGACAGAACCTTCGGGTGAAAAACAAAAGGAGAACAAATTTCGATTCAACCGTGGAAAGATAAGGGAAACGCTCTGGGTGTAGGGAGAAGGACGTACGGACGAACGATTCGGAATGTGGCGAGGGATAAAAGACCGTAATAGCGGAATGAGTGGGGAGTAGTTTCACACCAAGAGAAAAGATAAAATGAGAAGTATTCACGCTCGGATCATTAAGGGATTTGGAACATCCTACACGTTCGTTAGATGAAATGTAATTGTTTCTTTCGGCAAACAAACGGTTAGGAAAACTCGTGGAACGATAATTGGCAAAATTTTAGATAAAACATTTGGAAACATCGGCAGACATTCCGAGAAATTTCTATTAAATTGGAACGATATATCGCCCACATTTTGTTTTATTTGTAAGCATATTCCACTACATTACAACAAGTAATTATTACTATCACTCAAAATATCATAAGCATAACTCGGGGGCACCAACTCCAAATATACTATATTTTCCATACTTTGAATGCACGAGTGTTTTTTCGGAACTTGAAAACAATTATCAAAGAATTACATCCAGCAAAATTGAGATCACATTAAAGTTATAAAAATTCAACGTAACCACTGCATTAACGCTTAACTCGTGGGAACAGATACTTAAAAAGTCCGTCTATATTTAAACCCATTAAATTTACAAATCACCTCGGATTAACAATCACCAATGAAAATGCAATAGGCATTACAAATCAATTTAAATTCACCATAGAATTTCATTAATACAGAACAGCGAGATTAAAAATCCTCACGACAACTACATTTCCACACCAATCCTAACTGAAAAATAGGTAGAATTTCGAAATTTGTAAAGAAAGCACCTAAGGAAATCGTGATAAATAAATTATTGGGAATGTTATAAACGCTAGAGCAGTAATGAATGATCTGGAAGTACGAAACAGGAGGCACCGGCTGCGTTCCAACTGCATTGAAAAGGTCTTTGAAATACATCTAGTTAATAGAGATTAAATTACGACATCGCCAAAAGGGGTGTAGGTAAACCTGTTGTCTCTCGTCGACCGTTGGCCCAATTAGTAACCGTGGTTTCTCTCTTTTCATTCGCTACTCTGAACCAAGTCAAGTGCCAGGTTGCATTATGTTAACGCGACAAGAGGCAAATTTATTCCGGACTGTATCACTCTTTTTCAACCATGTACAAAATTCAGAGAGAGACTTCACGGTTAAAGTAACGAATAGTCCTTTGTGAGGCAATCTCCCTATGTGACTAGAGCACCAACGAAGGAAAATAAAGAAGTGTCACGATTTTTTTAAATCAAGATAAGATCCTTACTACAGATCTGTTCGCAATTGCTGACCTCATCAAATTGAAGCGCAAATATACTGTATATAATTCAAAAGCTGAAATTTAAGGTAATTCCCATTTCTATTTAGCACACAATATAAAAACAAATAATCCAACAACATATATCTATTACGAAAACTCACAAATACATTATTACGACTTATTTGACGAATTTATTCAATTAAACGTTTTATCATATATCTCAGCGTATTCAACATACCGATTAAAATTAATAGCCTTACGACATACGGGTAGCCTTAAATAGGATATCAAAGACTACGGACATTTCTTTCCTTTCATTTAAGATACATAAAGGTACATATTCCAATTTGTTTTCCCTTTAAATAACATAAGAAGAGATAAGAGTCTAAAAGAAATGAAGAAGGAAATGATGCTTGGGGTTGAGTAATCCTCGCGATATTTATAAAATAAAATTCACAAGGAACGGTGCAAATTTCGGCTTTATTTTTCCCTGAGAAATAATATTAATTCTCTTGATAGGGATACCTTAATTTATGGAGTGAAAGTAGTATAATACTCAGCAACGGTTTGTGCTGAAACATCGATTAGTGGAATTGCATTAACGATATGGATGCCGGTTTTCAGTTTTTTGATGAAATTAAAACTCATTAAGACATGCGAATACAAGATCAAAGTTTCCTTTACGACGAAACTTTTCAACCGAGAATGTCGTCACTTACGATACGATAGTGGTTTGTATCGCCGACGGAAGCGTCGGTCACCAATAAAAGGATTTGAGTTAATCTCTAAAAGGTACAACTGAAAAGGTGAGTTGGTATAAAAAATAATTTACCAATTAGAAAAAGGTAACCTTGGAGTATACAATTTATTATAAAAGACGCGTAAAATTAATTCCAAGTTTCAAAAGTCCCGTAATGAAAGCTAAGAACAAAAGAAATGAATAATATGAAAAAATTAAACGAGATAATTCCATGGCAAAGTAGGAGATAAAACGTTGTCGAAGACAAAAGAAAAACGAAAAGATTACACGAAACTTCTCTTCTCAGGTGGACATTATAAATAGCACACAACAATTAAACTCATTAAAAAATCTTTTTCAATAGCTTTCCGTGAAAGGGGAACCGATAATGGAGCCAAAATGTAAGATGATACTAAACATTCTCGTGGATAGAATGAAAACGTTAACGATCTAATTTATCACTGAGAAACTGAAATTCAATTAACAAATAATCTATTGCTGATGAAATATTGATAAGATATGGCTTCATATTAGTCATTGCAATTATACATAGAATTCTTTCTCATAGATTAAGTACCAATACCCTGTCTTCTGGAGTGTAATATGTAATTGTAAATATATTTGAAGAATGAATGAAAAGGCCACCAAAGAAAAACAAATACCAAAATTTTTCGGGCTTGGAAACCCAAAATTTCCAAAAGCTAATTAGTAAAACGATGGAAAGAGAGAAAGATAAAAATCCAAAATACTTTTTCGATACATATAAACATATATGTATATTAGATAAGGTAATCTACCGGTTAAGGTAGGTTTTTGGATGGACACAACTATCAAATAAATATTTTCTAACTCCAAACAAAACCCAATCCAGCAACCTACTCTACATAAGGTCCCTCTTCATCTCTGTGTACCTCTGTCCACCCTTCATCCCGTCCAACATGCCTATCCTGTTCCTGCCCTTTCCTCGCTTGCCCAACATCCTCCCCTCTATTACCTTCTTCAACATTCCACTACCGCTCAATACGCCTTTCATCCTTTTTTCTTGCCTCCATAGGATTTCTCTCAACAAACCCCTCTCCTCACCCACCATCTCCAGTACTTCCTCATTTGTTTTCCTTTCGGTCCATTTCACCTTCTCCATCCTTCTCCACACCCACATTTTAAAAGCCTCTAATCTACGTCTATCCTCCTGCTTCAGTGACCACGTTTCCGCACCATACATAGCTACGCTCCATATCAGAGTTTTTACGAGTCTTGTCTTAACGTCTCTACTCAACGTCCCCGTCATCAACTCCCTCCTCCTTGAGAAAGCCTCCTTGCCTAGCGCAATTCTTCTCCTTACGTCCCTACTACTTTGACCGTATTGGTCCAAAACACTTCCGAGATATGTAAACTGTTCTACCTGCTCTACTCTTTCCCCTCCTATTTTAATATTTATCTTAGCCTTTTTCTTTCTGGAAAATCGCATAACCTTTGTTTTATTAATATTGATTCTCATCCCATATTTATCGCACTGAACCTCCAATTCACTCAACAATGCTTGCAACCCCTTGGCTGACTGAGCAACTAATGCTTGGTCATCAGCAAACCTAACCGATTTTACGAATTCCCCTCCGACTTTCATTCCTACCTCCAGTTCTTCCCATGCCTCTTTAATCATTTCCTCTACATATACGTTGAACAGTACCGGTGACAATGGGCAACCCTGCCTTACACCTCTTCCTAACACTGCCCATCCGGACTCTCCGTTCCCCACTCGCACCTGAGCAGTCTGAGACATGTACAGGATGCGGATCAGTCTCCTGTCTCTCCAATATATATATATATATATATATACATATATATTCAAACTTGAAAATCCCGCCATACGGCGCACAAATATTCATTCAAACAGAAATAGGTATAAAGAAAGGGGATAGGAAAACACAAAATTTTTTTAACACACAATATTTTTACATTTGTGATCTGCTCAAAAACCGCCTTCCCCACATGCCCTGTGTTCGCCTTTTATGTGTTTTCCTATCCCCTTTCCTTATACCTATTTCTGTTTGAATGAATATATGTGTATATATATATATATATATATATATATATATATATATATATATATATATATATATATATATATACGTTATCAAAACAATAACAGGAAGTAAGAAGAGAAGGATCAGTTAGAGATAAGTCGGATAAGATAATAGTTGAATTAGAAAACATCCCAGAGAGATGGGAATTTAGAAGAACTGTATGGTAAAGAACTTAGGCCAGCAAACCTAGACAATGAGATAGAAAGGGAATTAAGGGGAGATTAAATCAAATAAGGCCGTGGGGGTGGACAACATTCCTGCGGCATACTAAAAGGCTTACGAAAATGTAGGAGGAAGAGTCTATATGGGCTTATTCGTAGTATATATGAGGAATTAATCTTCCCGGAAGACTTTGTGAGATCAGTATTAGTTCCTAACCCGAAAAAGAAACGGGAAGCGAAAAATAAAAAGGTACGGAATGAGAATCAATATAAATAAAACAAAGGTAATGCGATTTCCCAGAAAGGCTAAGCTTGACATTAAAATAGGAGGGCATCTAAAAATGCGGAATCATCAATGAGCTGTCTGTTTAAGTCATTCTAACCCCTTGAGCTCCACAAAACAATTATTCTTTCCGCTTCCCCAAACATTGCTCCTGTCCTTAATCAAATAATTTCCATTCACCCTAATCCAAATTAATCTATCTCCATCCCATTTTATTGTAACCTGCCCCCTGCTACTCCCCTATGCAGAGTCCTACTCTCCTAACCTTCCCTTCACCACTTCCAAGCGCCATCCAAAAAAGAAAAGTACACTTTCAATCCATTCTCCTTCTTCTAATGAAGAAGGAGAATGAATTGAAAGCCTCCTGGTCCCGAAAATTGAATTTCACGAAAACCGTTGCGTATCTCTTTGAATGACAAAATGAACAGATTTGATTGGTCTCCTACGCGAAATGCTAATTATCTCATTCTTAGTGTGCGTGTCCTATATATACCATAAAACACAGCAGTCAATCCGAAGGACGGTTTGGTAGGTGATGGTAGAGTTCACCCAGTACTAAGCTCAACGGCATGTGAAATTCACACTTCAGGGTAGGGGGTCTAGTTCCTTTCTCTGTGCCGGTTATGATTTACCAGGAAGCTCTGGTATCCAAAAAATATAGCTTGGGTGCTCAGAGAGGCTTGTCTGGGAATCGAACCTACGTCCTTCGGTCAGTAATCCGGCCACCACCCTCAAGCCTTTTATGAGACCCC
The DNA here is from genome assembly GCA_037158775.1 of Hetaerina titia. Taxonomy (NCBI): domain Eukaryota; kingdom Metazoa; phylum Arthropoda; class Insecta; order Odonata; family Calopterygidae; genus Hetaerina; species Hetaerina titia. The sequence goes on from CM073777.1 coordinate 47,147,427, forward strand.
TCCGTCGAACCTAGCCAGGAAAACGGCCGCCCGTCCGTCCATCTATCCGAGAAAAAAATAAGTCCTACTACCTTCGGGACAGACCTTCCTGTCGTCGAAACGTCAACTAAGTATGTGAGTATAAAGCAACAATTAAATCATTCGCCTTGACCGGGATTCGAACCCGGATCCCTCGATATCCGGCCGAGTGCTTTAACCAATTAAACTACCGAGACGTCCTCTTACACTCTGAAATTTTGGGGGCCTTAAAGGAACAAGATGTTGTGACGAAATACCGTACATACAATGTCACAGACATTCGTATTCGTGCGCGAGGCGCCACAGTCCACGATGTTAATAAAGCCAATTTCAAACACTTACGCTGTTCATTTCAAGAAACTGCGGGATATGCCGCAACAGTAACTTTTAACGGAGTCATCCGGATTTTTACTCTCTGAAATTGTTGCTTTATAATGCACACATAGCGGATTACTCCGTTAAAAGTTACTGTTGCGGCATCTCCCGCAGTTTCTTGAAAGAAGATATATACATAAATATGTGCATATATATATGCACATAGGTTGGCGGTAGTTCAGGGACAGAGGGTTGGGCTACTGACCGGAGGGCCCAGGTTCGGTTACCGCGCAAGAGTCTCTGAGTACCTTGAACCTTCACCCAAGCTACGAGATTTTTCGGGTACCAGATTTCCCTGGGATATTTCTGGCACAGTGAAAGGAACTGCCCCCCCTACCAAATTGTGTGAATTTCACACGCCGTCGGGCGCAGTATTGAACTCTGCCCTTCCCTACCAGAACGACCTTCGGGTTGACAACTGTGTTTATGGTTATATATATACATAATCATTATGTATATATATAATTATACGTATACACGCACACTTACGGCAAATATAAATACTCATTTAGAGTTTCAGGACAACATGTAGGGAAAGACTCACACTCGAAATAATCGAAGTCCGCCAATAGCTTCACGTGCGGGGAAGTCACGATAGCTATTCCATCAAATTCCGAAGGTCAAGCAAGGATGGTAGCTCTGCGGGCACCATATAACAATCCTGGACAATTTTCTGCAGATCATTGTGGGAACATGCATGCAGCTGAGATTTCCCGAGCGTTGAAAACCTTGACAGAGCTAGTTGACCTATGGAAGTGCATGTGTGTTATACAGTTGAAGTGATGAAATAAATTGCTGCGAAGCAAAACACACTCATCGAAATTCAGCAGAAATAAAAGCTTTTCGATTGCGGACTTAATTGAGACAAAGAAACGTTAGATACACAGCGTCCATAGATTTAAACGCCTCGTTAAAACTATAGAGGAAAGACATTGGTTAAAGATCTGAAGTTTTATTAGACCATATTTCATTGAAAACGCATTTCAAAAGAAACATTGTTTGCAACACTTGTACCTGAGCATTTCATAAATTTATAAGTCATAGCAAACATGTTTGGCAGAAATAACAATATTTGGAATCATTGACAAATAAACCCAGGTGGTAACCTCGTAGCAGAGGTTTATTAATATAATACATTATCTCTTAGTTAGGTAAAATACTTGCCTTTGATAGTGAATGTACACATCAAATATGCATCTGGATTTTGCATCTGTCCACTCCGTTTTCCTTCCCTCATATTTTTCCACTATTCCCTTGTCAGTCTATAAAATTCGAGATTTTGATGAGTCCCTCAGTGTCACAAGATCCATTGTGCGATTGATACATTAGCAATAAATATAATACACCATTGAGTTACGCGTCAATTAGCCCAATTTGCAATAATAAGTGACGCTTTGCATTCTCACATAGTAATTCATCGCGGGTTGGGCAGCGTATCTCTGTACTCCATTTTTTTTGCACCAGCTTTGGGGATAGATCCCGATGAAAATCCCAATACATAACATTGAGCCAGACTAAGTGGAGAAAATTTTTAGAAGCCTACTATTTAAGGTACATTCGTTTTGCATGGGCGCAATCTTCACATCCCTAAATACTTAAATATATCTAAATATCAAGGCAATTGAACACCCCCATTATACTACACGCTTCTCTTTCCGCATTCATTACCTCCCTTCATACCGTCAAAAATGTCTATTCTATCCTTACCCTATCCTCGCTTTCCTATCGTTCTTCCCTCTATCATACTAGTCTTCATATCCCAACGCCAACCTTCAAGGTCTGCTATCAAAGTAATGCGTATTCTCTGGGAAAGAAAGATTGATTGATCGTACTTGCACAAATTCTTAAAATTCTTCAAAATACTCTCGTCCTGCATCAATACATTTGCGGAGACGTTCCTACCACGCCTGGAAGGAACGTTGTAATATATTTTTCGATGCCTTCCACGGTCTCCCAATGCATTCCTTTCAGCTCTCTCTTCAATTGGGGAAACAAAAAGAGTCGCACGGAGCCAGGGTGGGATTGTAATGTACCTGGGTTGGTGCTCCAGGCTAGGAAGTTGGTAATGATGAAGGACGTGTGGCTATGGGGCATTGTCATGGTGGATCTTAACCGTGTCTTTGATGTCAGCCCTCACGCGCGCAACCCGGCGTTTCACTCTCAGCACCTCCAGGCAAAAGACTGAGTAGACAGTTTCTCCCTGCGGTACAAAGTCAAAATTAACGATTCCTCGGACGTCAAAGAAGATAATGAGAATCATTTTAATGGGAGACTTGCTCATTCGCGCTTTCTTGGGGGGGAGGGATGATTTTGTGTGCCATTCGCTGCTTTGCATTTTCGATTCTGGGTCGTAATCGAACATTCAGGATTCGTCTCTGGTGAAGACAGAGTTAAGAAAGTCGGGCTCATTTTCAATGAAACGCAACAACTCTTGACAGCGCAAAACTTGAAGTTCTTTCCATCAACACTTTCGGCAAAAACTCCGCGCAAATCTTGCGAATTTCCAGATCCTCGGTCAATATCCCACATACCAAAATTGTGAAGACGTGTAGGGTGTCAGTAATTTGCTGGATGCTCAATCGACGATCGGAAAGCAAAACTTGGGGCACAAGATTCACGTTTTGGTGGGTTCTGGCCGCTGTTGGGCGTCCAGAACGGGGTTCTTCGGCGACCTCCTTCCCTCTCTCCTTGAACGCCTTGTGTCACCTTACGGAGTGTGACCTTGAAATGCAGTCCTTGAAGGCCTCTTGAAGCATCTGGGATATTTACGGTTGCATTATTTCCAAGCTGCACGCAAAACTTGATGGCGTATCGCTGTACATCGCGTCGTGTTACGAAGTCGCAAAAACACCATTCACGCGGAGGAACGTCTCGGACCGCTCAGGCTGCTCGAAGCAAACTGTCGACCGCCTACCTTGATAGGGCAGACCCCACACCACAATTCCCCACCAGTTTTACCGCACTGCCATGGATAGTCGCGTCACAATAAAATCATGCGCATTACTTTAATAATATCCCATGTAAATGCTCTGCAGTCACTGGTCTTGCCTACTTTGACATTATTCTTACAATGCTCCCTTCCCCCCCCAGCATGCCCAGCACTTTCTCGTTTGTTTTCCTACCTGCCCAATTTACCTTCTGCGTCCTTCTTCACATCCACATTTCATGTGTCATCACAATATATCATACTACAGTTATTAGAAACACGGGAAGAGCCGTTCATTGGATATTGCTGTCGAATAGGTATGTCACCGCTAAAATATAAATGTTGAATTCTACTCATCTGCGCTCTTTTCGACTCTACTTCCGTCATTCTCCTTAATCCTACGTATGTCGCTTGAAAGTTTTCCCACATATTTTTACATAAAAATCGCGTGAAAATCTCACTTATCAACGAGAGTAGATCGAATGATGGGGTGAATAATTTGGAAAATAAACTGACAACCGTGAAATTCATTAAGCTTCTAAGAAATCTTCTCAATACTGTTTAAAATCGGGATTGGCAAACATTTTTAAAATGAGTCCGAAAGCCGATAGAAATTAAAGGATATTGGACATAAAAACTGTTTACAAATCAAGAGAACGAGAAAGACATCTCCTAAAAAGAGCTATAATATAAATGCTATAAGGAGTTTAATAGAAAATAATTCCTTTCCCTATTTCCTTAGGTGAAAACATCCCCATGGTGGAATCTTTAAAAATAATGCAAAAAGAAGGCTTTTTCGATAGCAGAAGATTACTTCCATTCTCTCCCGTCCGCTTGCGAATAATGAAGTACCCAATAAGAACACGGGAAAAAAACCTGAGACGAAGAAACATCGTTTGTGTGTAAACAACTTCTACAATATTTCTTCCCAAATTTTTACGAAGTGCCCAGACATGGTGGATTTGTCTTCATTTCTGAACCAGCGGACGCAAGAGATCAAGAGTTATGAGAGTCATCTCTTGGCGAGGGAGGGTAGGATGAGGGATAACGGGAAGGCGGAATAAGGGGTGGTTAGATGGAAAACTCAAGGAGGAGGTACCGTGGAAGAACAAAGGGGGAGCCCTGGAAACAGATTGTAACAAAGAGGTAGCTCCCTCTCTAGACAGGGAAAGAGTAGCAGAGTGATGGAAGGGAAGAGGCGCGGAGCTGGGTACAATGCACGCCGACGCGGGAATTATTCGGCCTTATCTCGAAAGATATAAAGTAAAAACGGGAATTAAAGGGGAATTCCCGGCGACATGAATACCAATTCTATTAGTCATAGTGCAAGGTCTTAGACATGCTACATTGAGATATGCAAGAAACACTTTTGAGTTCCACTGAAGAACGCGAGACTGTGTAAGTGTGGATGGCATTGTGAATGAAAAATACGACAGCTGTCACGAAAGTATTCACTATTAGGTGAATCCAAAATTCCTTCATACTTTCTATAGTATCTCGTATTTTTTGTCAAATCAATCAATTTGAAAACTTTGCAGCCGTAGAAAAACTTCTAAGAAATCGAAATGTGGTATCAAAAGGGAATATTAAATCTATGGAAACGTTCATAATCCCTTCAGGATGAAGTGGATAAAAACGTCAGGGGTATGAGAAAAATAGAAGGCGGTAGCCATTAATAATCTCATTGTTTTTCACATATATATTCGGACAGATAATTGATATCACTTGCATCTCTCACAATCTTCGTGCTGCGAGTAGGAACCGGAATACCTCTGAAATAACTAATCTAGACTGAAATAATCTAAAATAAGAAAAGAAAACGGAAAGTCGAAACCCTACTACTCCATTAAACATACCTGCGCGTGAGAAAACAATAGATTCTAATAATATTTTCCCTCAAACAGTTCAATTATGCGATTGAATTCAGCATTCTAGTACAATACTGAATCGTTCATGCCACAAAGTAATTTAAATACAAAGTGGAAGTGGAGATTCGACTACAATAAGCGTGGAAACGTTCACAAAAAGATTACACAGGCCTACAAAAAATTTTTTTTGGTGCCGGGAATCTTTGTGATGATTTTAACTATATTTGTAGAGCTAAATCCAAATATGAAATCCGTTTTTATTGAACAGCTCTACTTTTTTAGATATGGCACATCTTACGATTAGTTGTTTTAATATTTGATATATTCCGGAAAATAATTTTCAAAGTTAAATAAATCTATAAGTATACTAATTTATAACCACTCTGCGGTGTTCCTTTTATTTTCTATAAACTGTCAATAAGTTTTATGTATATTTCTATATTGTAGGCCAATGAGATAATTATTAATATAATATTCCCATATCATCATGTAGAAGATTTTTTTACGTAAGTAACAACATATCTATATCTTGAAAACTATAGCTGATAGGAAAAAACTAGTGTCATAATTGGATTCAGCACCCCAATTGTTCTTTAAATCAACATTAAAAGCTCCGGCACCAAAACCACTGTCGGCCTGTGTTATTAATATAATATTCCCATATCATCATGTGGAAGATTTTTTTACGTAAGTAACAACATATCTATATCTTGAAAACTATAGCTGATAGGAAAAAACTAGTGTCATAATTGGATTCAGCACCCCAATTGTTCTTTAAATCAACATTAAAAGCTCCGGCACCAAAACCACTGTCGGCCTGTGTTATATGCTGAATTATTGTGGGGATTAGGAATATGACGCTTTTTTACAAGTCATGTTTACAGGTTTTTAACACTCCCTATAAAAATCTAAAAATTATCACAAAGTTATATTACACACGGCGATAAATTAGGTTTCAGTGAGATTATTGCTTATATAATTTCATAGAAAAAAGGGTATCACTTAGAAAAGAAAAAAACCGAAACATATACCAAATCCTATTCAAATCATTAAACATTAAAATTTGCATTAGGTAGAGTAAGTTACAGGAAATATTTTAGAGTGCAGTTATTTCCTTCCACAGAGAATATCATTAAAGAATAAACGTAACACAAATATTCAGAGGGATCACATAGAGCAACATCATGCAAACAATACACGTCAGAATCTCGTTCCATGGATCAATAGGAAACAATGACCTCAGAAGATTCTGGCAACTAGCTGTAAGGACTTAGGGTCTTAAAGCTAGTTCCTCGGATAGAGACTGCAGGACGAACTCCGATATTTATCAAAGTCGAAATATTGCCATTTTTTGAACTCTGCTTAACTTTAAATTCTGTTCTGGGAGGTTACGGTTCCTTTCGCAGGCCAGTCTATAGTACAATATTCGGGTCAAAATCAATCTGGTGTGTATTCACCAACTACCACAAACTCAAGCGGTGGATTGCAGAGTAGTAAAAAATAACAATAAAATAACACAATCCTTTTCGCGCCAATATCACAGGCAGAAAGTAACCAACCATTAAGATTTTACAACACAAACAAAATACGCAATCAAGCGCACAAGTCAGTCCAAATGACAAGAATGTCACTTGATAGTAATATATAGTACTTTAAAAAGATTATAAATTGATTCAATTACTTATTAAATAAAATAGTAGGTAGCTAAATATTCAAAAGTATTCTAAATGTCGAATATAGCTCACCACATGACTTCTGATGACCGGAGAAGAAAAATAACTTCAAATGGAATGTTTCAACTAGAAAGTGAAATACCAGTTTCTTCCTTCCTTCCTGAGAGCTATTCCTTTGGGGAAATTATTTAATTTCTTGGAACTTATGCCTTCACCAAACGTCTCTTTACAGTGGAGGCGACACGGCGTAGTAAAAACTGGACCACTATAAACTCGACCCTCAACGAGTGTGGGGAAGGTAGGAAATAGCCCACAGGAAAAGTATGCTCGGAGGTACGACTCCATGACTGTTTTACAAACGCACACAGAGGAAACGACGGGGATTCGCTAAAGCTTCCCCAGGTCGCCCGGTGATTGCATTCCCTCACTCCGACACCTGAATCCCCCTGGAAACGTTGCAACTCGCAACACATCCACCCCAATCCAGGCATAACAAAGCTGGATATATTCGGGCCAACGGTTCCGCGGTTTTGATCGTGACAGGGCTGGGGGAGTGGATGTATCAGTCGGGGAGAGAGAGAGAGAAACAAATTTTTCAGGTGGAGACTCGGCGTTGCTTGTTGGCAAGAGCGCCCTCTTTCCTGTGCTATCAAACTCGCAACGCCACTATATATGTAAATGTTTTCATATTCCGAATCCGTCCGTAAGCGGCGTTCAAGGTATTGACTAAAGAGCTCACGTATTTTGCTCGGTGAAATGTTTTGTTCTCATTACACCTAGCCGGAAACTATGATTACGCGGACATCAGATTGGGCCAATGCTGGAGGAAGTGGCCAAGGAAATGCAAAGAGTCCACATGCGCGCAATTTTTTTCGAAGCAAACGTGAAGCGTCAACGCAAAATCATACAGAGTTAGGGCAAAATTTTAAATTCAGATTGCCTTGTCAGACGCCCCGTTATGATACGTTGTTGCATTATTTTGCGATATTAATGCATCGATTGCCGGCATCTGTCACATTATAACAATTGGAGAATATGAGTAATTTTCATAAATATGCACGATATACCTTGAGTAAAACCCATGATATTTTTCACATTATATATATATATATATATATATATATATACATATATATATATTTATTTATTTGTATATATATATATTGTTTTTATATATATAAATATATTTGTTTTTATATATTAGATATGCCGGCCCTGGTCGCCGCGGGGTAACGTCCTCGCCTGCCAATCCAAGGGTCGCGGGTTCGACTCCCGCCAGGGTGGGATTTTTTCCATCCGATTTGCACTGTTGTGTACACAGCTAAATGCTTTAGTCAAAACACTATGGAGGGTTTCTAGTAACTCCTTCTCATATATAGCTTCTACCCAAGGCATGATGGTAAAAAACCAGAATGTGGTCATAGCGGTCCATGGTTGGCCAAATTCAATAAATATATATATATTTATTTATGTATATATTTAAATATATATACATATTAAAAGTATAAAATATAAATATAATAAAAGAATTAGTTCAATACAAAATATTGAAAGCAAACTAGAAATCTCCATGAATGTCATTTCTTCGAATGAGGATATTTTGCTAAGTCTCTACGCAGGGTTAAAATAATGTTTGAAATTCCATGCTATCCCAAAGAGTAACAATAAGCCAAAAAACCACTAATTGTATTTTTTAACTGTAAAATCGACACTTTCCATCCAGAGATAATGATTAACGTTGAATCACCTACCAATTAGACTTTAAAACCAATGACACCTGTCAATATAAAGCCTGTTTGTAGGGATCACACTGGTAATTATAATCACATGTATTTTTGTAACCAGAATATTTAAGCAAATCAAAAGACCAAATGAAAATGTACCAATCCTAAAACCTCGTTCCCTACCTTGAACCGATGAACTGGTATTAGCGCAAATTTTGTTCGAAAAAAACAGCCGATGAGTTGAAAAAGGTCTCATCCTCATACACCGTTTCCCGCAGCTGGAAAAACCAAGTTTCACAGTGACGAAAAGGTCAACCGGGATATACAGAAGGGACATCCTATTCATTCTTAGTGCGACTGCGTTAGAATCATGAGTGGTCATCACGGGGCAATTCTGTGCCTCTATTCGCTGATTTCCGTCAATCCGAGAATAAATATATTCTATGAACCCGGTGCGATCCGTAAAAACTCGCTAGAGACCAACACTTCCAGCATATATTTCCCGACAGCTATGTAACACGTGTACGATTTAAAGGCAAAAGAAGCTCTGTTTTTGATGAATCTTGTTTATACTATAATTAATGATCATTCGTCACTCCACAAATGTTTTACGAATTAAAAAAACTGGTTAAAAATTCTTTGAATGTGTGAATAGAATACAAATTAAAGGAAAAATGGTGATTCCCACCCATCCTTAAAATTGCAAAACGGCATTTAACCGGCAACCAGGACAAATTTTGCAAAAGCAAAATTTGCGAAAACTCATATAATCACGCATAAATAATTTATTGGAGAAAAAAAAGAATAAACGTAACGGATCAAAGCTGAATGAAATGTAGCTTCATGGTTTCCGTTGGTAGAATGAAGCCAAAAGTGCAAGCATTATAATTATTATTAGCCTGACCCAGCATTATTCACATGAATTCCCCAGCAAATAAATATTTAATCTACTACAGGGTTTTAGAGGTAATACAGAATACATAGGACTAGATTCCATTTCAAAAGGGATTCCATACCAGTCGGATAGAGCGTCCTTTATTGTATCAGTATCTACGCACCATCGATAAATTCCTGAAACTCGTATACGAGTATTTATCGTTATAATCATCACATGAATAAAATGTTGTTGAATATTAATCCATTTATCCTTCTATTTACTCTTCCCCGAGACATTATAGATTTAAAGGATTTGTATTGATGGGATTATAATATAGCTAGGTATTACGACGAGTGGAACATCAAACTCTGAAAGCGTTTTCATACACAAGTCCGATTTGTATATTATTTCCCATGCCCCATAACGATTCTTAATTTCGTAAACAAAAAATATTCATATTTTGAAATCCCATTGGAATGCCATTTCGTATCGGATAAATTTTGGAAGCAAATACAGTCTAAGATTTACTTTGAACACGTTGAATGTAAGGCATTACATATGTTACATCTATAATGCGATCCAAGAGAGAACGAATAATTCCCACTCCAAAATGCTATTTGACGCACCACATAGCATAACAGAATATGACTAAATACAAACTTAGCAGTTAAAACCTTTGGGTATTAGTTTATCATGTGGAAGGGAATATACTATGATACAATTGATAACATTTATTACCGTTTACAATTATGAGGTTGAAAAACCTTGAGATTAACTTTATGTTGCTATTAAAATTGACTCGACAGAAAAATCGATGGAAGATACATAGTTAAACGATAAACAAAATTTCTCTTTGAATCTCCCTTATTATTATTTCTGATATGATATCTAGGTACATCTACATTGAAGCCGACACCTATTTTATGGTAAACCCAACTGACATCAAAGTAGACCACATACGACGCGTGGATATCTACCTGTCGATACAATAGCTGTCAACGAGATCGATCTTAGGTAAGCACTTAAGCTTCGGCTCAATATTCATTAAACCAAAGAGTATTAATTCAAATTCGCCATTGGTTTTTTTTTGCATCGTCCTAAACATTTTTGACAAATGCGATGAAGAGAGTAAAGATTAACATGCAAGTGGAAAGAAAACTTCGAACATTAAGTACAAGAATTACGAAAAACTTAGCGCAACATTTTGCCGACCATGAACATGCGTACACTGTTCCACACTCGCTCCGCTCTCTCGCCGGCTAAATGAAACACGTAAAACAAACTGAATGTAGGGTTCCCAATAATAAACATTTGACCATCGCAATACGAGTCCGAAGCAATTTCCTTCTGGCAATATAATTGGGGCAATGAAAGCGTATATTTTTATTTCTCCCTCGTATTACAAGCAAACGCCCTCCTCTTCGCCCCTCCCCGGACTCTCCCCCGTATCCTTCGCCGACATCCTCCGACTCCGTTATTTCCTCCGGCAGACCAAAATCCGGGGCTCCGGCCAAAATAAGATAGGACCTAAACGACCCCCATGACGACAATGCCCAACGCCAGGCACAAGATATCAAGCCAATGCGCCCGACAATGCACTGCCCTCCCGGCCTCTGTTCAAATCCCTCCGCCCCGCTCCAGACGGCACCCGTACTCTCCACCAGAGCCACCCCCTTTGGGACTTCTCCTCCTCGGAACTCCGGGCACAAGGCCACGCCTCCCATGCCGGACTACCCTTCCCCACCCACACACCACCCATCAGCCATCTCTTTCGCATTATTGCCATTTTTCCGCGGAGGAGTGAGAAGACGAAGAATAAGATGTGCTCCTTGGTCTTCCTTTACCATCTCGTCTTTCCCAATCCCTCTCTTTTCGTAACGGCACCGCCCTATAGCAGAGCGCTCTCTTGGGGAATGGCGGTTGAGGAGAGGAGGGACACGAGGAGTGGCCTCGCAAGTAAGGCGGACTAAATAATACCGGGAGTAGAAATGGCGGGACCCTGGACGCTCAGTGAGGAAGCTCGGAGCCTAATGAATAAACCAAAGGGGGACTGGACGCATTACTTTACCGAAGAAGCGAAATGCTAATGAAAGGTTACGTAGAATGATGAACTTCGGCCTTAAATTGACACCTGTTAAGCGCTAGGTCAGCAGATAAGAAAAAACTGTGTTGATAAATGCCCTACGATTACATTACGATTTCATAATTTATCCACGATCACATAATTTATTTCATTTATTAAAAACTCCACTTCGGATGAAAACAGAAATTAACAATAATTATCGATGGATGGGCAAATGCTATGGCCTCATCCATTTTCGCTCGACATTTTAAAATATCCCCTTACTGAAAACTACTGCTTATGAAAAAGCATTCCAAATATCTGAAAACAAAATCATATTTTCCCTGCAATTTTTTCCCACACGTAATTTAATGAATATTTTACAATCAAACACCGATTTTTAAAAAAATCCATGAAATCATTTGCCACAAATTTTTTTTCAAACGTTCATTTAATTTATTTTCTAAAATATTCCGATTAATTATTTACTAAATTCGTGAAAAACCACTGGAATCATTCGAAAGTGAATAAGCCATTAAGTCTTAATGCGAGTATTTACATGTAGCTGTTCAAGTTCGACTATTCGACCACCGTGATGGATGGCACACACTCCGGGTCAATATTAAGTGTAAACATTAGAGAACATACTAACTTATAAACAAATTTAACTGAACTTTAATACGCTACTAATTATTTTTCAAAGATTTACCCGTTTCTTTCAAAGAAAACTGATCTCATTTCCCGTTCAAGAGCGATCATTTGTTCCACGAAAATTTCTGGCATTCGATCTTTGTACAAAATCTTACTTTTTTCCCCCCTCAGCGAGAAAAATTATAGCGGCTGCCACCACGTGGGCTTTTTGGTACTCTTTTTCCCGCCAACGTACCACGTAAAACCGTTTGGCCGCTTGCCATTCCCTTAGTTTAGGTACTAGATAAAGATTCACTGCATCGGAACTGCAAGAATAGGGTCAATTTTCATTGCTTTTTATCTGATTCATTACGTATTCACCTTGTCTACCGTCCTCCGCTACCCTCTCCACCCCACATTCTCCTTCGATCATGCAGCCTCGGCCAGCACACACTCACTCCGGCTCGGGAAAAACATTGGGAACGAGAACACGGCAGTATAACCAACCTCTTTCTCGTATGCTTATTCGAGCGATTGATTCGAAAGGATTTTATTCCGGCGCAGAAGGGGTAATAAATGAAAGGATTTTTTTCGGGTTGTTAAATAAATTGCGCAGCATATATCCATTCAATCGTTTTAAGTCAACACATAACTTCCATATCATTTATGGGCATGGATTCGTTGATATCCCTTTGAAGCACAAAATATTAAAAGACGAAGCACAAGTTTGATGATGTTGGCAGTACTTTTTGTGGATCAGCTAGTGATTAATTGAAAATTAAAATTCGAAACAATATTTAATACTATTATAATTAATACTGCACGAATGATAAATTGCCAATGAAAATACAGAGAACCAAATTTTTAAAATTGCACCTCGGAAATGATTATCACTGACAATAGAATGCGAACAGAAAAATAGCAAATTGGCAATAAAAAGTTCATGCTTAAAGTTTTAATTTATTTAAATAAATTAGGATTTACACACATTATCAAAATATGATGAACAAAATAAAAATGGTACCTAGAGAACTGACATCGTTTTAACGTGGATGTAAAAGGTTTTATTTCAGGAATAAGAAATTACTCGAATTGCTCCGTGATTTAAATATGACGGATGAATTTAACAATCATTAGGCATTTAACATTACGACAAATCGTAGAAGTGATTCGTTTTTAAAGGCTGTTTTACGTCCATAAAAAACTAGTAGAAACGGCTTCAGATAACAAAACATGTCAGCAATACCGTCAGCAAAGCCAAAGAAGGTTCAGAATTATAATGTATTTATCACGTATACAGGCTCAATAATAAAGTACCGTAACTTACATTTGTAAATTCTAAATCTCTTGACTTTGAACCAATCAAATTCGAAAACACTCACACTACATGATGATATTACTATGCGCAAATACTGCTAATGCACCGGCAGCACGAAATCTCATCCGCAGACTGAAATATTGTCCTTTGATTGGTTACACTAAGACCATTGCGAGTGAGTGACGCAAAACTCACGTCAATTGCGGAGGAGGAAAGCACGAATGAATTAATTCCCCCCGAAGATCTCCATAGGGAGGACCCTTGACCTCTTGTCTGCTTTCATCACTACTTCGTGCAAGAATCCCACCAAACTATTCCATCCATTACTCGCTCCTGCTCTCCCTCTTTCATCAAGGGCCTTGAGTCTTTTCCTCAACCCTTCGCCCTTCCTCCTACCTCCCACATCTCTCAAACAGCTAACAATGAACGCACTCCAAACACTCCTCCCATTCCACCAACATACTCTTTGGCTTCAGACCCCCCCTCCCTCTGAAATACCCCGACAATTCATAGACCTAGAAGGGTACCCAATCTCCTCCATCACCCCCTTCCAGAGTGAACCTGCGTTCAAAGATTTTTTTGGTCTAAGTCTTGAACTTTTCAAAGGAAAAATACGACCCACCCCATTCCCTCCTCACCTTTTTTATGCCACCATTCCAGTTGTGCATTTTTTTTCTCCCTTACTCCTCCTCTGTCTCGAATACACTCTCATCCTAAGTTACACCAGCATTAAAGCTGGAAATATGAGTACTACTTATTAGGGCGGAAACCGCAAGGAATTGCAATGAATGAAAAATGCATTGTTACAGTTTCAATAACATGATTAAATACTTAACTTTTTCATCCTTTAATTCCTACCTACTTAATACAGAATTTACTTGAAAAATAACTACAGGGAATGAGCACACGGGAATATTGCGTAAATGAAGAACGTATTGAACATGGCACACTTTTATTCGCAATCGACGGCTAAATAAACACGAAAATCAAATTTAATGTCATTGCACTAGGGCCAGAGTGCATTTCAATCGAATAATCAATGTACAAATTTCCATGAAAAAATTAATTTTATAGCACAGAGAAATCAACTGATATTGTACGAGTGTCTACGGAGTTTTATTTATTATTCATAATATCCATCATTTCGTCCTTTCAATACCACGTTTCCATGCTATTTGAGTAGTTGAAAAATTAAATGTCACAAAACTGGTAAAAATAACTTGCTTTTTTTTAATTATTGCCACGTAAATAATCGGGAATCGGATCTGTTTCAAAAATTGCACTCAGAGATGACTCAAGCTTTCCCAGTAAAAACTTTCATCATTAAAAAAAGTAGCATAACATATATGAAAATGATATTTTTAAGACTGAACTTGATAGTTGAATAATTTAGGCAAATTTCAGGGCACTTCTCCATCACTTTTAGCTCATAATATATGTGATGAACAGGGAGGCACATCAAAATGAACACTTTTTCTCAAGTGTATGCATCAAAGCATGCAAACAAAATTGTTTAGCAATAGGAAATAAAAAAATAGCATAACTATTCCATCTCTGCGAGAGACAGCGTGACTGCAGCGGCTTCCTGCAACTTCTCCTGCGAAATAATTTTTGAAGCAGAGATAAAGAAACTTTCTACACAAGAAACAACGTTAAACGAGTCCACTTAACAAGAAAGCAAAATATTTTTGATGCTAATTCTTTTCACTGTTTTTGGAACAGAAGGAAAGCTCAATTCAATCCAAATAACCACCAATTTGCCCATCTTTGCTCCAGCTTTCCTATTCCTCTTCCTTTTAACGCAATGTTTTCTTTGGGGAAGGTTTTTGTAGGAATATTTTCGTTTTATCTCATCACTGTTTGCGGCCCTTCGCATGGATTGCTCAGGGAATGGCCGAACGTCCGTTTTTTTTTCCACACACACACACACACACGCCGGCATTTCTGTGCCTTTATTCATCTTGTTCACCTTCTTCCAAAAATATTTTCCAATTTTTCTTATCGTTTCTCACTCCTCACTCTACTCCTAAAGTTAACTTAATGGAATTCCCGGACCATTTTAGTGTGAGGGTCGATTTTCGTCAGACTTTCATCGAATCGGATATCCTATACGCGAACTATCTACTGTAACACTTTAGCTATTTTCCGTAAAGAAATTTGTAAACAATTACGAATACCAATGCACTAATTCATAAAAACAAATGTCCATTTCCATTATATATATATATATATGGCTCGCGGTGGTCTAGTGGGTAGAGCGTTGGACTACTGAGAGGAGGGTCCCGGGTTCGATTCCCGGGCAAGGCACTTTGGGCACCTGCAGCTCCACCCAAGCTAGTTGATTTTTCGGGTACCAGATCTTCCTGGGAAACCATAACCGGCACAGGGAAAGGAGCTGGCCCCCCTACCCTGATGTGTGATATTCACACGCCGGGTTGATTACTGTGTTACACTGCCGGGTTGAACTTCGGGTTGATTACTGTGTTTATGTATTTGAATATATATATGCATATATATATATATATATATATATATATATATATAGATATGTGATGTAGATTTGATTTCAGGATTGGGTTTTGTTTGGCGTTACAAAATGTTTATTTGATAGTTGTGTCCATCCAAAAACCTTGTTGGAATTTCGTGTTTTAATGTGTGTATGTGTATATGTATATAATGGACAGTACGTTAGCAAGCATACAACTTCATAAAGGATAGGAACGGTGCGTTTCATGGTACGCATAGCCAAAAGAAGAGACGAGCCACATTGGCCAAATACACATTCAAACACGAAATCCCGCCACACGGCGAACAAATATTCATTCTCATAGAAATAGAGAAAGGGAAAATGGGAAAGGAACACATATAGAGGACGATCGCAGATTTCAGTGTAAAGTACATTTTCTCGATAGCTCAAGTGGTTAGAGCATCCGCCCGGCAAGTGGAGAGATCCGGTGTTCAAGTCCCGGTCGAGGAAAATATTTTTATATTTTTTGATCTGCTCAAATCCGCCGGTAATCTACCGGTTAATGCAGGTTTTTGGATGTACACAACAATCAAATAAATATTTATTTCCATAATTTTTTTTAGGTAATCTACCGGTTATGGTAGGTTTTTGGATGGACACAACTATCAAATAAACATTTTGTGACTCCCCACCTAGCAAACTAATCTATATCAGGTCCCTCTTCATCTCGGTGTACTTCTTTCCTCCCTTCATCCCGTCCAACATCCCTATCCTGTTCCTACCCTTACCACGCTTGCCCAACATTCTCCCCTCTATTACCCTCTTCAACATTCCACTACCGCTCAATACGCCTTTCATCCATTCCATAATACTTGATCAATAAACATTTGATTTAATAATTCTTTTAAAATATCGGCAGATAAACAACAATTCAAGCAATTACTCTAGACCTTGGACCGAGTATTACTTTAAGTACGCCATTAGTTTGCGTTATAAACTCCTCCGACTTTAAATGAGTAGTATTTCCTCAAATATAAGAAGCGTAAACCACTCCTCGAAAGAAAAATAGAATAAAAAAACACATCTTGCGTGGAATTTGAACGAAAAAGAGATCAATTTTAACGTAAAATTTTCCAGTTCACTAGGATGGTTTTACCGAAATTTGTCTGCCAAAATGAGTATTGGTAACAGATTAGAAGATTCTCGAATGAATTGATTAGCTTGTTCATAGTTCAAACGAGTGATTTTAGTAACAACGGTGAATTACCTCACATTTTAGGGAAGAAACGATTCCAATAGAGAGTTACAGTAATGCGTCCATGCATTTCTTTTGGAATATTTTGACTTAATACGTCAAGTTCCTGTTTGACATTTCAAAATCCTGGGCCGCTGTGGCCGATTCTTCTCTTTTTTGTCTCATAAACAATGAAATCAAGTCACAGCATGGACTGATAAAGGAATAGTAATCACATCCTTGGCATTTGGGTGGTTAAGGCTGTTAAGGTTACGCAACTTCGACATAAACTACTTGATGATTCACACATGGTCATTGGCACCACCAACAATCAGTTTCGATTTTAATACGTAATATCAAAGCTTCTAACTGATTTATTTCACTTCGAATTACCCTGATTGCTTAAAACTATCCTATAACCACAAAGAAATTCTTTGACATTAAAAATCTTACACAGGACATGAATAAGAATATTTGTAAACATTTATTCTTTTAATTTTCATTCAAAAACTATTTATTTTTAATCGGAATCGTAGGAAAAAATGGAGCTCCATAGTTTTCAACGAGAAAAAATGAATTAAGAAATATAATATCTCATCAGTTATTTCCTTTCACCAAAACGTGTATGCCTAAATTCATAGTCTTAAACATTTTAATTGAATACAACGATCACAATAAAATCGATAGAAAAATTGAGCATTGGACACATGTTTTTACAAAAGGATATGTAAAAGGCCAACCCTGTTTCATATATTGTAAAGCAAATACCAGTCACAGTATGACGCATTGCGCCGGTGAGACAGACTGAAAACAGGAAATGCGTTACATTTTTCCGTTACATGAGCTGATGAGTGTTTCACTCATTTGGTGACGCAGTATCCTAAGCACAGTCTGAAATTTGCCTCAAAATTTTGTGATTCTTCAGAGAAAACTGCAAATAATATCATCGGGACAGTCACTCCTTTCACAAGAGTGATGCTGTTCGCTCAGTACCCATGCTCTTATCTTCATATGAATCTATGCGTATAGTTAAAATATATATTTTTTTAATTTTATCTCCATTCCACTTAAAATTCCATACTTATATTGACGTGATATCATTCAACTGTGTCATGATATGGGATTTGGTGGTGTATAGGAATGTCATTCTCGTATTAAGAGTCAACTCTCAGTCTTGGAGTCTCATAAGGATCTTGTTCATTAAAAGTTAACATCCGATTTCTATGAGACACTCATGGTTGTGAGAGGCGGACAGGAAACTCAAAATTTACAAAGTCATCCAGCTAAAAAAAAATAATATTTCCTCAAGGATATCATCCTTATATTTCTCCTTTTTTACCCACGAGTTCCACAAATATGAGAGAGGTAAGAGGAGTCTATTAAAAGGCAGTAAATTACACCACTATAAAGTTTAACCCTCCTTTTATTTAAAACCATCTCCCTGTTTTCGGGCTACTTCCATCCCTAAGAGTTTACCACTCGAATTCTTGGCTATTCTTGGCTGCGCTCTCTCCATCCCAATTTCACGTCCTCCCTGTCCCTAACCCTTCAAACGCCCTCTTCTCCCTATCCCTGTCGTTATCCCTCCCTCTTTGCGCCCTGGAGCGAAAACCTCTAACCTCTTACACCCTACGGCCGTACCCGTTCCCCGACTCCCTCCACGGAATCCTTCCCGGTGCTCCCTTTCCTCGCCCCAGGGGGAAGGAGGAAGGGGCTGAGGAGGGAGAGGGAGATTCCTCCGGGGACAAACTCCGGATACCGGAACACGCGCCTCCACTTTAGATAGCCCTGAGTGGGACTATAGGTTAGGATGTGTGCGTGTCAGCTGGCATGTGATTGTGTGGGTGTGTGTTTGTGTGCGCTGGTTCCCAGACAAAGAACCGTGGAAAAAAGAGTATGTGGATGAGAGAGGAAAGGAATCGGAAAAGATAGACGGAAAGAGAACGGAAAATAAAAGGCCAGGGTAAGGGAGAGAGAAGATACACAGCTTTTAGGGATGAAACGAAACTGTCGGGACAAAAACGCACAGTAAATACATAAAAACCATTCTTCAAGCCGCGAAATAGACGAATGGGAGACGGCGGTTGCATACTGATTCATTACGGCTAGCCTTACTCCTTAGTAGTCCGGGGGATGTTTCCTATTGAAATAAAATCTCTTTGAAATGTGCTGAAATGTGCTAAATATGCTAAATGTTTTGGCACAAAAATCAATATCACCTATTAGCATGAACTGAAAGCAGAGCTTTCGGGGAGAAGAAAATAAACCCATTATTATTGGTAATGCAACCATTTCAGAGAGTAAAAATCATTCGCTTTAAACTCCAATTTATCCCAATAACAACATCCATTTCATGAGTTTAAAAAAATACAAATAATACGCGAAAATTTAACTTTACAATGCAAGTTGAAATAATTTGTTGAGCTTTCATTTGTTCTAATAAAATAATTAAATCCGAGGGATTGTTCGTAAACACTAATTTTAAACATAAAATTCATAATGAAATGAAAAATAACTTCATTTCATACTAATTAAATTATTTCAATCCGAATGAACAATTTGAAATGAGGGAAATGTTTATAGCATAATATGTCATACAAAATAACTCTATTATACGATATACATATAGATTTTCGCGCGAGTATTGTGTTAACACACATCCTAAGAAAGTGAATTAATAGTGAGGGTAAGGGAACATAAATCACTAAAATTTTGAACTTGCTCAGGCAGAAAAGGAGGATCTCATGTTCTTAATGAAGGTAAGACTTAGTCACTTAAGTTCTCTTGACCTCGGATCTGCAAATAATTCTTCTTTGTTGAAGTAAATGGGTGTGGAAATCTGTAGATATCTAAACAGTCTAAATATTTCTATACAATCTACGCAATGCTTCAAAGGTATCGATTACACAGGCCAACAGTGGTTTTGGTGCCGGAGCTTTTAATGTTGATTTAAAGAAAAATTGGGGTGCTGAATCCAATTATGACATTAGTTTTTTCCTATCAGCTATAGTTTTCAAGATATAGATATGTTGTTACTTACGTAAAAAATCTTCTACATGATGATATGGGAATATTATATTAATAATTATTAATAATATTTATATGGATAATTATCCAAATACACACTGAAATGGAAGTTTTAGCTCTCACCTGTTTTAAAAATAAGTTTCTAGCATTTAGACATGCTGGAAAGAAAAATAAAATCACTAAATTATACAAAAAACAACCCTTAAAGACTAACACTTCAGAGAAAAATTTAGCAGAAAAAATAAACGAAATATGGAACAACACATTTGTTGAGAAACATGGATATTAGACAAGAGTATTTCAAATTAGAGGAGATCAACTTTTACAGCAGATGTTCCAGAGAAAGAATGGTAACGTAGAATATAATAATAGATTATGAATACCGATTGGACGTTCAAAAGAGGCTGAGGGGGTTACGCAATCGACTTGTGAAAACAAAACGCAGAGCCCTTGTACACCCCAGCAAGGAGAATAAAGGTGCGCGTGTTCACAGGCGTTATTCAGTGCCACTAAAACGTTTTTCTAACCGATAACGTGTTCCAGGAAACGGTGATTCTAATACCCGATGGAAGAAAAAATGTTTCCCAAAGCGCCAAGGGTTCACTCCTCGAAAACCGTACACGCTAAGCGAAACTTTTTTTTCCAAATAACTGGCTGTAAAATTTTTCCTTTCAACTTTTTGAAGCTATGCTTGCATAATAGTAATGGTTCGTGTATTAGATCAGATTAAAAGGGGGTGCGGGGGGGGGGGGGTAGTTCACTGTGCACTGCACTGTGAGAAATGAAGGGCAAGTGTTTTATGAAAATTTCATTCTTAATGGCCAAGGACAAATTTATACAAAAAGATCTTTTGCTTTTATTGCAAATAGATTTTAATTCAATGAAACTCTCGCATTTGAAATATTTACGAGGTAATTTATATTTACGCTGTAATCAAACCATAATGGAATATGTCATTGAAAATAGTGTCCTTATGGCTTCCTAACTATTGTCTCTTTCTTTCATTTCTTGGTATGAATCTTACTTTTCTTATTTGAGAAGTATTTGATCACGTAGAATGGCTAGTGGAATTCAACTGAAAATATATGGATGAAATAAAATACGTAAATTTGAACTGTTTACATATATTTGTGTGTTACACCTATGGAAGTTCCCACCCACCTCTCAAAAAAAACCTGAATGGCCCTTACGTTTGTGATAAAAAAAATTATAATTCTAGCCATTTTCTGGCAGCTGGACGCTTCTAGTCTCGCGTCTCGTTCAGAAAACCTACTGTTTGCCGGTAATGAGAATCCACGGGGGTGGAACCGTCAAAATGTACCATAATGCCCAAAAAGAGACAAAAAACTGAACCTTTGGACAAGTGGGTGGGTGGATTCTAAAATTGGACAAGCAGTTAATAATCAATCAGGCATTTAGTGGTGCCTCGAGATTGTTTAACTAATACAACATTAATATAATAATATAATATTATATTATATATCAATACTAATAAAAAAGCAAACCATAAAACCACAGAAATTATACACACTTAAGTCATACGAGGCCTATTCTTAAAGAAGTACCGTTTGCTTATATTTAAATATTGGCGCTTCGGAACACAGTTTTACTCCTGCAGCGCCATCTACTGATTCTTTGAGAAGCTATAGCAGCATTTGTTTGGTTTCAGAAGTTGTTTGCTTGTCCGTGCATGCAAACAACAATGTCCGCGACAATCGTTGATCCCGACAGCTGTGAAGTGCGTTCTGTCATACGATTCTTGTATGCAAAAGGATTGTCGGCTGCTGAAATTCATCGGGAATTATGCCTAGTTTATAAACCTACAGTTATGAGTGAAGGAAAGGTAGGACAATGGTGCTGTGATTTTAAAAATGGACGAACAAATGTCCATGACGAAGAGCGAAGTGGTAGGCCCAGTATTCTGACCGATGAAATTGTTTCGCAAGTGGAACAAAAACTGCGATGTGATCGTTGACTGACAATTCATGGCCTGGCTGAACAATTTCCTCAACTTGGACGCACTACTGTTTACAATACTGTTACGGAAAACCTCGGATACCACACATTGCGTGCAAGGTGGGTACCGAAAATGCTCACCGATCACCACAAAGAGCAAAGAATGTCCCGTGGACGAGAGTTTTTGGGTCGTTGGGAACTCTTTAAACCACCCACCGTACAGTCCTGACCTTACACCTAGCGAATACTTCCTCTTCTTGCACTTGAAACAGTGGTTCGGTGGACAACGTTTCGAAACCGAAGAGGAACTCAAGAATGGCGTTGTCGATTGGTTCAACCCTCAGGCGGTGAGTTTCTATGCAGAGGGGTTAAAGAAGCTGGTGCAGCGGTACGAAAAATGCTTAGAAGTGAACGGCGATTATGTAGATAAGTGAAGTAGGTTTGTAGCTAACTAAAAGAGCATATAAAATGTGTTTCATATGAGTATATTTTTTCCTGTGACCAAACGGGCCTTACTTTATAAGCACGCCTCGTACATTGACCGACCCGATCAAATATCAACCCGACTATCAGTTAAGTATGTGAGCACACCTCAGTACTACGCCCAACGACGTTTGAAATTGAAACATTGGCGTACTGGGGCCGGTTCCTTTCCGTGTGTGGCCTATGGTTTCCCAGTGAGATCTGGTATCAGAAAAATCACACAGTTTGGGTGCATCTAAGGGTGCCCAAAGTGTTCTCGGAATAGAAATTGGGTCCTCTGGTCACCATCTTAATGCTGTACTCCTGGACTACCACATCTCCGGATATATTTCGATAACAATAAAAAGTAACAATCGGGTCAGCTGGTTGAGGGTTTTGACGAGGTAACACCGATTTTCAGATTTTCAAGAGTAACAGTAATATTTTGGTGAAATATTAATTAGTGATTTGTAATAAAAATTCGATAGCCTTTCCAGTAGCTAGCTCCAAGCCGATATGAAGAGTGTTCTATTATGACATCTTCATATGTTTATTGTAGCCAAAATGTTTTTCATTTCAAGTGTTAATTTGCCGACCATATTTAATATTGTATTTACTTTACGAAGAGGAAATATGTAACTAATGAAACCCCACCTATCTTTACGTAAGTGTTTATTTGCCTATATGAGTTCTATATTTTCCACATGTAGCCTGAAGAAAAACTGTGTAGTAATTTTCTAAAGAAGGCAATATCTTCACTACTGGCTAAATAAAATATTCACATTTTGCTTAAATGTAATTTACTTTTCTAATTTATCTAATACAATCTATTTTGAACATTTTTATACCTTAATAACTTAAGATTCACTTATTTTTCAGCAATATATTAATTTATTTCTATTGACGATTGCCTCAACGCAAGTCCTTCCTAAATTAGGAATCTAAGACTTTCGTTTCTTAATATAATTATGTGCTGTGTTTGAATTCTGATAGCAATAAACTACTCATTTACTCATCTCATTCATCGCTCATGATGCAAACAAAAATATTAAATGGTACAAAGTTTTCTCATTAATAACCAAATTTATTAGTATATGGATTTCCCGTTCCTTTCCACAAAACGTCAAATAACTAGCCCCTTCCTACTCTAAAACCGTAAGTTGACATTCTCCTTTTCGCTTCTTCCTTTGAATTGTCCTCCTGAATATATCCTCTAAAAAACTTTGTTGGAGCCTTATTTACCTTATTTCCTTTCACACTGCCATCCACCTATTCACCTTTTCTTAACCTATCGAATCCAAAACTTTTTCATTCAGATTTTTTCGTATCTTATTCACTTTGATCATGTTGAATTAATTAAAACTTACCAATTCAACGGTTTACTCTCCAGTTATGAAACAGAATTGCGTAGTAGCCTTCAAACTCACCTGGAAAGATATAAAAAAAAACAGATTAGTTACGTGAATGTTACTTACGAAGTATTATTACTAATGATCATCGAATTTTAAAGTTGATTTCAGTCGAGGTGGTCTATTTATTAGATTTGAGCAGTACTTAAAGTACTGTAGGAAGTTGTATACAAGCAATATTTGCACAATAATAAGGTGTTGGGATAATGGGTAATTTAATTTTCATTCTCAAAATAAATCTTCCCCTTTCCCATTCTCTAGTTTTGGTATAATATTCCGAGCTGTGACCAATAGCACTCAAATGACGAGTGAATGCACATCAGCTAATAAGTTCCACCCTAACTTCAAATACTGTACTTTAAAGCCAATAAGAGTTGAACTTTAATATCGATCAATCGCGCATCTGCTACCCCAGCAGTTTAAAATCAAAATTAAAAATAAAAATGATACGATCGAGCTTTTCCGAGTTACCAGCTACGATCTTTCATCATGAATGAAGAGAAAAACTTACGGGTACGGGCTCACTTAAAACATGAACCATAGTACGTATTACCCAATATTCCAAAAAAATCAAAATTCCAAAACTTTGGCATTCGCGATGTTCTGCGTCGAAAGAGGGAACCGTACCTGACATTCGATCCCTGAAAGATTGGCAAAGCGCAACGAACAGCTAAGCCCTCCAGTACTGGAGGAGGGAGTATTAAAAAGAGAGGGGAAAAAAAAACTTCCTGCAGCGCTATTTCCCCGCAATCCAAAAGTTGCGGACCCAGCACAGAGTACGCAAATCAAATGACTACTGAAATTCGAGCAATCCGTTGAACTCACCGGATCGGGTAGAAAAGAGAACACGGCAGTATCAGAGTGACACAATTGGATCCACATGGATAAAGAGACGAGGAGAGAGAAAGAGAGAGAGAGAGGAAAATGGAGACGGATACAGGGATCTAGCGAGATAGCCAACGGACGGCAGGAGGATCAAATCTATTCTTTAGCTCTCACGGAAATAAAAATCCATAAGAGAATAAAACAAGTGGGATAAAGAGTTCGTTTAAAAGACCGAATGTAGGTCAGCGATAAGATAGACGAGAGATAGGTTCATAGCGAGAGAATACAATTAGGCAAATGGCGGATTTAATGAATTCCAAGATGAGAGCAAAAGGCAGTAGAAATACTATCGATCAAAGCTGTAAAAAAAAACGAAAACGCTAAAATATGAACGGCAAATCATTTGGAAAAGAATTCAGCGATATAAAAAAAATCAACTGCGTGCATGAGTTCACCTACGCAGTGAATTCATGAGAATTGTGATATTCCCTCGAAGGAAATAAAAGTACGAATGGTGCATGCTCAATACACAATAAATAAAGGAAAATTATTCAAGCCCTAACATTTCTATACGAACGTAAAAATAAATTCAAGTGATTTTCGACCAAGGATAATAAAAACTCAAGACTAAACTACCGTCTGAAAGCACACCACAAATAGATCCCATTAATGCTAGCTAGTTTTCGGAGAGGAAAATTTGAGTGAACGCCTTATTTTCCAGCCACAACAAATGCCCGAAATACCATGATTTATGCGTATTTTGACAACAGCAATCATTTTAGTTATTACCCATTTAAATAATTTCAATGTTCAACTCGAAAAAAATACGCTCGTGGAATGAATCATCTATATTTCGTTAAACACCGACGTTAAATCGGTAATATTTGAGCAATGAACCATTCCCATGACCATTAGAAACGACACCATTAATTCATCTACATCATTGGTTTTTTTAAAAAATCTCTTAATTTCCTACTAAGTTAACCCCTACAGTGCAACAATTTCAGAGAGTAAAAATCATTCGCCTTGACCGGGATTCGAACACGAATCCCTCGATATTCGGCCGAATGCTTTAGCCAGTTAAGCTACCGAGACGAATTAACTAACTTAAACCCTAACGGATTCGAATCCCGGTCAAGGCGAATGATTTTTACTCTCTGAAATTGTTGCATTGCAATGCACACGTAGCGGATGACTCCGTTAAAGTTACTGTTGCGGCACCTCCCGCAGTTTCTTGAAATTTAGTTAACCCCTTTCACGAACATATTCATTACTGAAAAAAACATAATTTTAAAAAAACACCGTTAATCTATCATTCAGATATTTATCCAACTTTTAAAAGTTTTTGGCGACCACATATTATTTCAATGGTCAGTAAGAACAAATGTTGTACAAGATTAAATTTGATGCTTTGCTAAGATAATATATTGGTATTTAAACCAGCCACTCAGTTCCAGCCGTATTCTCATGCAAAAACGCCAAATAAGTATCTAATCGCTTCCTACAATGAACCAAAGGTAAATTTTTCCGCAAAATAGAGTGTGCATCCAGCAATTCTGTTACGCAAATGAATTCTCGACCATGATGTAAATATTCATGATGTCATTAATTACTATTGTTTTAATAATGTTAAACACTCAGAAACACTACAGTAGCAATAAATATATTTTATTAAACGGATACGTCACCCAACTCTTTGAAAGAAAAATGTAGTTGAACTATCAGAAAACAGATACTGATTTAGAATCATTATTGTTGCTCAATGTATGCTTTTTATGTTGCAAGATATGGTTGGATTCCAATAATTTCGATTTTGTAAACTGTCCATTTTAAACGTCCAGTTTAAATTTAAAATTTTTAAACATTAAAACACTGAAACGCCTTCAATTGTAATGCAACAATTTCAGAGCGTACAAATCATTCGCGTTGACCGGGCGAATGATTTTTACGCTCTGAAATTGTTGCATTGAAATGCATGTTAGCGGATGATTCTCATCTCCCGCAGTTTCTTGAAATTTGCCTTCAATTGTATTAAAAAAAATAACCCACTGGTTAGAAAACCTTTACGATGAGCGAGAGTACAATTACCAGACTAAATTGAAAGTGAATTCACCGAAAAATCTACCATGTGCACGAAATGAAGTAGTTAATTAGGCAATAATCGTAAATATGAACCAATTACTTTGCAGGAAAGCTAGATTTGAGAGTGGAGAACCGTGAAAAAGCAGCTGTTTATTAAGTGCTTTCTTCTGGAAGAGCAGAATATTTTCTCGCTGAAGGGCAGCAAATAATTCTTCCAAAATCAGAAAAAGTCGATCAATACCAGAGCTTGAAAATAGTAAAGAACACCTTTAATCACACCGTTTTTACAAGAGCAGTGATTAATAGCGTCTCGAGTGACAAAGTGGTCATATGACCAGCTTGCTGGCTGACTAAGCCATCTCCATCGCCTTTCATTATTTGATGTATCATCATAAGGTCTAGATAAAGGCTAAAAAAAATATTCGCGCGTTTCCACTTGTGATAACAGCATAATCTTTTCCACTACCAGAAAAACCACTCCCGCTTGGTATATGCAAAATTCATCTAACCCAAGGGTTTACTTTCGGAATTTTATTCCTTGTCGTATTTTAACTTGAGAACAAAATCCTCTATTTATCCCATTAATATTTACATTGTATTTTATTATTCAAAGCCATACCCCAAAACAGTCTAGTTGGCGTAGAACATGGAAAAAAATAAAAATAGGTTTAAAGAATGGGAAGAAGAATCATCACCCAATCATTAAATAAAATTGTTGACGGTCAACACTTCTATGGTACGAATTTACGACAGAAATAAAATTTTATTCAAATAAAACAGTTTCTGGCGTGATTCGGTGGAAAATCTTCATATTGAAATTGAAAATTAAACAACTTGGCTTTTCCACATAGAAATTTTTTTATTCTCTACCTAGGTTTCTTTATGGTATACCTGATGATATTAAACGAAACCTAGGTAGTGATAAAAAAAATTTCTGTATGGAATAGCCAAGTTGTTTAATTTTCAATTTTCAAAATTTTATTTATGGTGCACTATGATGCTTGCTGCACTGATTAGCATTTCATGGCTACGGTGACTTCCTCGAAGGCTTATCCTAGAAAAAAATTGGGCTAGTTGTAACCAACAAATTGTTTAGCGTCCTGCGTCAACTGAAATGACCAACAATACTGCTACTAATAATCTTTTGTGTCGGCGGCTTATTTCTTTGTTGCCTAGAAGAAGGATAATATCACGTGTGAAGTAATTTTGAAACGTTTTCTCATGTCTTCGTATTCCAGTTACTATGTATTTAAGTAGTAACTACGCATGTAAAGAGTCATCATTGGATATAAACTGCAAGGTTTGTTGGCAGCGGCTCTTTCCTTTCCTCTCTTTATTCCTATCCTTTCTAGTACTGAGTGAATGGGGCATATGATGTCCTTCTAGAGTTGGTCGATGAATTTCAAAATTGGTTTGTGGTTTTTACCCACCACAGAACCTTTGACAATGCATGAAACTGATCCTTTGTGCCTTACGAGGTGTCCGATTCACACTATTCTTCCGTATTTCATCATATCCCATAGGCGCGATATGTCCTCCTCGACCCTCTGCAGAACTTCTTTACTTGACAGGTCGTCAACCCAGGGGAGTTTTTAACATTCTACGGCAGCACTGCATTATATTTTTTTCCTTCTCCCTGCGTGTCCAGATCTCACTTTCTTACAGCCGTGCACTCCATACCAGTTAATTAGAACCCATACCAGTTACCAGAATAAATGACCAGTTGCCCCTGAGGCGACTATCCATCTTGTTGTAAGGAAACAATTTGCGCTTCTAGTTGAATTCCGTCTTTGCTTGATTTTAGCATATAACTTGTTTTTTTGATTAGGTGTTCATCTTTTGACGTGATTTTAATGCCCTACCGACGCAAGCAAATTATTTTGGTTTCTTCAATGATTATATGTGATTCATGATGACTTCAAGCAAAACCTTTTGAAATGTAGAGCCCACCTTAGTTCTCTGCGAAATAGTAGGAATAACTATGGCATCAAGAGACCACCACAATTCAACCACAAAGAGAAAATAGCAGAGACATACATACACCGTCACCGACATATTCAAGTGATCGTTTTTCCTCGCACGATTCGCAATGATAACAAAATAGTAAGTAGGCACTCGAATATATTTACTTAAAGAAAATTATTTAATGATATATTTAATTACAGCATGATGCATATGGACAGATACGTGTGTATGTGCACAAGTACGTATTTATTAAGAACTGTTATGAATGCTCGTCTTGTATCTTACCAACCCCCGCCACATACCCTTAGCAGCTTACAGGTGTTGTGTAGATGTAGATGTTTTCGGAGATCACAAGCTTGTTCTCAGTTTCTGTCAGAATAGACAGCAAATCATGTTCAATCTTTGCTATTTAGGCAGTGCCATCAGCTAAGCGAATCATTTGTATTCTTTCTCATTAACAAGAATTTCAGACTGATTTTTAATAATCAAACCACTTTACATAATGGACCTTATTTTGATAATGTTTTCCTTCTGTGATGCATATGCTCTAAAACAATGGCGAAATTAAATAATTCTCTGCTAGATGTCAGGGCAAGAGTTCGCTCGATCTTATTAGCTATCATAATAGACACTATGTTAGTAGGCAGTCATTAACTTCTCCAAAGTCGAAGACGAAAATGAGGCACTTTACGTAACTGCGCTACGATTTTCTCATCAGACATCAACGTGTAGACTGTTCCTTTCTGTGTGAAAAACGTGTGGGAGCAAGTGAACTCTGCTGACTCAGACGTAGACATGCATCAAATTCCGGAAAAAAGGAAAAACGAACTACTTACCATCGCATTTCTTACATTTTTTTCAGAAAAACATTTTGTCTCCACTTAACTTCTACTCCATCTCTCCATTAGTTTCCTCCCTCCCTCCTTTTCAACTATTTCGCACAAAAAAATCCCCTGGACTGACGGAGTCGGAAGGGCTGAAGGAATGCAGTCGACATTGTGCGGAGGGGGAGCTTCGCTCTTGGGGACGGGTGTAGAAGGACCGTCAAAAAGTAAGGAGAGGGTAAAAATGATAAGATGCTCCCATGGGAGCACAAACACATACGCTCCAAAGGGAGGGACCCGCATCCTCTAACTCTCTTTCCTCTCGAATGTCTCATTCATGGCACGCGTCATCATGCAGATATCCTCCTATTACGTCGGAAAGCGCACCTCCACCGGAGAGAGAAGCACTAATACTAAGACGGTCGAGGGAAAACGTGGTGGAGTCTTCCCCGTCACTCTTCTCCTCTTTGCCCACTGCAGTGACGGCCTTCATTCGCTCCGGGGGGGAAGGGTAGTTTGGGAATGAAGGGGAAAAGGGTGGAGGGGTGGGTGCTACTAGCCAAAAACTTGCAGACGTGCCCTCTCTCCCACATTCTCTGTCCCCCGCCATCCTAACCCTAGATACCCGCCCCCGAATGCTTGAACGTTGAGGGAGGTGGAGGAAGAGATGTACTCCTCCGCGGAATAACTTCGCACGTATCCTAGAGGGGAAAGAGGAATATGGAGAGAAAGTATACCCTTTCTGCGATCCCCAACCTCTCCCTCTCTCTCTCTCTCTCTTTCTTTCCTGTGCGCGCGGCAGTTCCCTTTTCGTCCCGCGTGCCGGCGAACCGCATCGCTCTCACGTCGCTGAGAATTTGTGATGGAGAAATATGTAGGTGAAGAGGTAAAAGAAGAAAAATAAAAACATTAACATTCAGATGAGGGGAAAAGTTTAGTGAAACAAATTCTGACGCATCGCGCGAGTGCCATGTTTCGCCCAGCATGCCCCCTTTTGCCCGTTGACACCAGAACCCTCCCCCCCACCCCCAAGTCTCCACCCACCCCTGACGTTCTTCCCACCATTTTGAGTCCCAAGGAGACATGAAAATCATCTACTCCAGAATTAATTGCAAACGGTCCCTCAGTTTTATTAACTTTCCATCAAAGCGAACACTTTGAACGACAGCTCATAATTATATAACACGCGCTTAAAACTTCTCAACCTTCGTCATTTCCGTCTAAAAATAACAATTTGCTACGAAAGAATGAAAATGTTTGTCCTGTTCCTTTTGGAATTTGCTAAATTTAATTAAAACATATCCAATTAAATATATCAGATACGTAATAATAATAGCAGAGTCTTGCTTTTGGAAATGGCTAAAGGCTTATCGGAAAGCAAATTTTCGCAGGTTATCTATAGTGAACGCAAAATTTTAAAACTCAAATAATGGCAATTCCCAAAACACTTCCTGAGAGTATTCATTTAACAAACGTAACATTGGTCCTCAAGGAAATAGTTTAATGCGGTAGTGAAAAATCGACATACCGACATGTCTAATTTTGGCAAAATATCATAAGTCTGGAAAAACACCGAGCATTGGAAACATTAGGACGAAGAACGGAGGAAGTCGCAGGGGCAAAAAAAAGCATTGTCTCAATGTAAATCGGTATCCGCCCACTTATTATTCTCAGAATAGGATTTCCGATTTTCCCAATAAAAGGAAGAGGAAAATAGGCAGACAATGCCGATGGGCACGGAAGCAGCAAGAACTCTCAAGAGGTTCCAGGAATGGGAAGTATGGACCGTGAAAAAGATGGGTACTTCTTGAGGATAATTTTTTTCTTGATAAGTGGACGTCGGATATCCTAGAGGCTACATTTGATAAAAAAAGACCACCACATAGTTCTCTACATACGAAGGGTTAGTACAATAAATATATTAGGTCCGAAGGTTAACTGCATAGGATACGCTGAAAATTTCCATAACAGAAAATGTCAATACTTATGTAGAAGCACTCACGAGAGCAATTTAACATTTGGACGGCACAATAGAATACAAAATAAAATTGACAACACGTAAAAGGACACTCACATTGCAGATTACTTGAACTTTCGGCCTTCTCTGTTCTCAATGCGGGCCGAAACTTAAACAATCTACAATGTGAGTGTCCTTTTACGTGTTATCTATTTAATTTTATGTTCTATTGTGCCATCCAAATATAAACCATAAACAGTAATAACCGGAATCGACCGGAAGGTCGGTTTAGTAGGTGATGGTAGAGCTCACCCATGTACCAAGCCCGACGGCGTGTGAATATTCACCCATCAGGGTAGGGGGGCCAGTTCCTTTCCCCCTGCCGGTTATGGTTTCCAAGGAAGATCTGGTACCCGAAAAATCAACTAGCTTAGGTGGAGCTGCAGGTCCAATGCTCTACCCACTAGACAACCGCGACACGCTCCATCCAAATATATATATATATATATATATATATATATATATATATATATATATATATATATGTATATAATTAGGTAATCTACCGGTTAAGGTAGGTTTTTGGATGGACACAACTATCAACTAAACATTTTGTGACTCCCCACCTAGCAAACTAATCTATATCAGGTCCCTCTTCATCTCGGTGTACTTCTTTCCTCCCTTCATCCCGTCCAACATCCCTATCCTGTTCCTACCCTTACCTCGCTTGCCCAACATTCTCCCCTCTATTACCCTCTTCAACATTCCACTACCGCTCAATACGCCTTTCATCCATTTTTCCTGCCTCCATAGGATTTCTCTCAACAAACCCCTCTCCTCCCCCACCATTTCTAGTACTTCTATATTGCTTCTATATTGCTCTCGTGAGTACTTCCGCATCATCGATATATATATATATATATATATATATATATATATATATATATATATATATATATATATATATCGATGATGCGGAAGTACTCACGAGAGCAATATAACTTTTGGACAGCACAATAGAACACAGAATAAAACAGATAACACGTAAAAGGACACTAACACTGTAGATGATTTAAGCTTTCGGCCTACTCCGAGGCCTTCTGTCCTGAAGGGCCTCTGAGTCTGACCTGAAGAAGGCCTCGCAGTAGGCCGAAAGCTTAAATCATCTACAGTGTGAGTGTCCTTTTACATGTTATCTGTTTTATTCTGTGTTCTATTGTGCCGTCCAAAAGTTATATATATACATACGTATACAAATAAAATTGTTCCAATGTATTGAAGTATTTCACAATAATAATTGCATGATATATCGTAAATTAAATCTATTTTGATTTAATTTACTAATAAAATGGACGTAATTATCACTGTGAAACAATGGAAAAAGTAATAATCAAGGCCGTAAACTTAATTTGAACTGGGTTTGTATTAATTTACATACTTACCTCCAACAAGCAGCCCAGTGCCAATCAAATTTACGGCCTTGGTTATTCCTTTTTCCTATTGATTTTTTTATTACAAAATATTAAAAACTGTCAACTGGCTTTCTCCACAGAAAATCCATTTGAAATAAATGTTTAAACATCAAAATCGTTTTATAAAATCAGTAACTTACTGAAAAAAAAAGAAAATATAGTTTTTTTTTACTTGAGACCAAACAAGAATCAGAATAAGAAGAATCCGCGCAAACAGAAAAATATTATTATATATTTTGGACCAATAAGAAAGAACATCACAGGAGCCAATCACGACGATTTTGCATAAAAAATAATTTTGTGTGACATGAAAGATTTTCACGTGCCAATAACCTGAAGGAACAAAGTTGAGGGATGCGACCATATTCGAAGAGCAAAGATTGACCGCGACTTAGACATAAAAATACGCCACAGGCCCCTTTTCAGTGAATCTGAGTCAGCGCAAAAAAAAGGAGGCTAAGATTACTCAATCATATCAATACAGGGATTCCATAATAAACGGAAAGAGTTTTAGCGACGTCCCGTTTTCAATGACAAAGTGTCATGTCACATTCCGCTAACCGTCAAGAGAAAGATTTATTGCGCCTGTCCATCAAAGTGTCAAAACAAGTTACAAATTCAGAATATCCGGGAAGTGATACTAAGCAACAAGGAATTTTAACGACGTAATTCTTCCACTCCCATCTATGTTCGCGCAAGTCGGAAAACATGAAATAAATTCCATGTCAACGGATACATTAGATATTTTAATTCACATTCACATACTATTGTGCACGTAAATACGTACCCCCTTACTTCAAAGCAGAAACCGAAAATAATAGCTAGGCGGGCAACACGTTCATAGTTTAACCTAAATGTCTTAAAAGAAATGGAAAACAACAGAGAAAAAGATTTGAAATTTAGAATCTAGAAACAAGTCAGGTACTTATTAGTCTGTCCTTATGAAAGAGTATGGATTAGCTGTTGCCACAATTCGTACCACAAGTTCAGAAGAGGTATACTGTATGGCGCCTCATAGCCAGTAAATGAAGTTCTCTTAAGCTATTATAATATCAGCATAACGATAAAAAATAAATGCTAGAAGGATTATGCCCCTATCACTTGCGTGGTTTAGGACTTATAGTACATGATGTATTTGCATGTTTACATCTACATAATACCCCACAAGCCGCCGCAAGGGCGTGGGCTACATGTTTAGATGTATTCGGATGCCCTTCAACGGTTAAGGGTGGGAAATCTCAGGAATCTAGATGTGATGGAGATTTTGTATCGTTGGTTTTACGGTAGAAAATGATCTCAGTAGTGCATAAGCTTGTAAATCTACTTTATATAGCAATAATTTAACTAATATCATCAATAAAACAGGATTATAAAATATTAAAAAACCGTTGTGCTATCATACTAGAATAACGTTTGGAACATTTTGCACTCCGTGGTTATCGTTACTAAAGCATGATTAGTTATCCGAGCATATAGTGATTATTTGAAACTTTACCGCAAACAAAAGTGTAAAAATCCTGGTTATTGGCACTTTTATTCAAGTAAACAATGCGGTTCTGTAATATTTTACTATGCCTCGTGAATCAGGTTATTGTCACAACGGATTTATGCGTGAATTTCGGCCCTGCAGGGAATGGGGAGAGAGTCAATAATTTAGTACACATTAACGGTACGGTAGCGCAAATTATTTCACTTATAATTACAATTATATAACGTCGCCGAATATAATACAAGTATATCTCATATTCTATCCGTTACCACTCCTAGCTCACATTGTGGACAAACGGAGGAAAATTGAATTCTTCACATAGGACTACAGCAGACAGCCGCAATTTCCAATAGTTCGCCCGAGGAAACTCACACATCCGGGGCACACAAGATGCGAGGGTTACGGCGGAGTCTGGTCGAAAACGAGCTTTCTCTCCTCTAACGTATATTTCAAAAGGCATTCACTAGCAGGGAACACAAATACATTTCAGACACGAACCCCAAATATAATCGAATCCAGTGGGAAGAAGATGAGGACAGGAGGAAAAAGTTACGGGCGTGGAACTCCTCAATCGAAGCACTGTTTTTTGATGGGACGAACGATAATGCATTTCCAACGATTTAAGCATTCCCTCCCCCCTGGCGCTAAGTTGCTGTTAAAGATGAGTCATTCGGGCGTGGCGTTTGGAGGAGAAAGGCTTCGGGAGGCACAGAAAGAGGGTGCCGGAAGTTTGGAGGAATGTTATCGGATGCATATATTTGAGGGCGCATGCGATAAAAAACCTGGGTCAAAAGGTGGTTTTATGAAAGAGGGCGGGAGGGTTAGGAGAGAGCGTCACGTAATGGGAGAACATGTGCTAAGGGCAGCAGCGCTTTGGACTTGATGAACCTGGCGTGGAACGAGATAAAGTACCACCCGTCCATTTATAATGCGACCAACCATGAACCATACCCCACTCTCCATTTTCAAATCTCTCCAACTCTCACCAACCAAAAGGTGTTACCGTATAGCTTCCCTTTCCAAGAATTTCCTTCCCGCAGACATCACTCCCAACGTCTCTGACAGAATCAAACGCACTCACGCACCCTTGCCTTCTACAAGGACCACAATCGTAAATTATCCCCTCTACATCACTTTCACTCTAGTTCCCGAACTCATTAAATAGAGATGACAATATTCAAGTGAAACTCCTTAGAAATAGATTTCTTAAAAATGACAACGTCAGGAAACGGGCACGGTTCGGGCACGGACACCTATTAGGATAAAAGGGAATGTTGCATGATCTAATAAGAAGCAGTTAGTCCCATGTACGTCTGCTTAACACCCCGCAAGCCGCCGTAAGGGCGTGTGGCGGGGGGTGTTAGGGCACCACCCGTATTTAAGAAAGAAAGAAAACCGCATTCAAAAGCCACAAACAAAACATTGTATACATTGTATTAGGCGAACGGTAACTACGGCCGTATGAAATAATGGGAAGAGTTGACCCCAGCCGTACTCTTATAAGTGGGCAGTGGATAGGTATGGGGAGTTAGAAAGGTTATAAGTTAGCGGAATAAATATAAATTTAAAAAAATAATAATAATTATATATATATAATAAATAAATAAATAAAAAATAAAAAGGAATACAAAAATTAAATTGTACTTACTACTGAAGGAAAGATTCACCCACTCTCTAGTTTGGATGTGCTATGCAGCCTTGATCCTTACTAGCCGCAATCACTCACACACAGTCAGTCTGTCTGAGTGTGAGTGATTGCGGCTAGTAACTACCAACTAACATACACATGCTCCTACAGATACATCTAGTATCTTTTCAATGTTTAATTTTGTTCCAACTTGTTAATTAAATATTTTTAATGTTCCTAATGTGACTTCGGTTTCTTACTATTATGCTTACCAATTGTTTTGGGAAATAATTACTATTTTAATCCATCTGTAATAGAATCTATCTCCCTTATCTTATCTTTGTGGTCTTAACTACCTAAGTAGTGTGGGGCCATTATAATTCCTTTAGTGTCATCGTTAAACTCATTGGTTCTGAATCTTTCTAGTCTACGTCTCGCATATTCCCTTCCTTTCCCAGCCTAGCCTAAATGCCCTAAGAGACCTGTCCTTTATTTTTAGCAAACCTGTACTATAGTTCCAAAGAAAGGGCGACACTCAATGAACAAGCTGCAGTTATGCGCCTAATTAGCCAGTAGTACGAATTAACGCAATTGAAATAATGTTTTGACTTTCACGAGTGTGATTAGTGAATTAACCATCCGCGATGGAATCAAGCCGAAGTTGCTATGATGGGTGGAGACATAATTCACCTAATACTAGGACCAACGATATATAATGGGTGCTAAATTCATATAGGGTAAGGGGGGTAGGAAGTTCCTTTACCTGAGTCCGCAGTTTCCCATGAAGATCGATCGGTACTTGAAAAATCACGGAGCTTAATTGAAACTGAGGGTAGCCAAAGACAACACCTGAAATCGAACTCGAACCCTCAGGTCAGGAGCCTTACTTTCTACCCTGAAGGGTTGCCACTTCTCTGATACCTTTAAGCAAACAATGAAGTGACACTGATTCACTGTGATCCACTCCTGCTCTTAATATTGTCTAATTATTCACAGCATGAAATGTCCTGTAGAATTATGACCAAGACTCAGGAGAATAGATCTCATACTTTCAATCAATTTCGCGTCACAAATACCTGAAAATAAAACAGATTGAAGCCGAAGCATTCTGCAACTCATGTATTAAACTACCTCACCTTCCCTTTCCCTTCAAGTCCGCTACGACAATTCCATCGTAATTCTCCCCTCTCAAGTCTCACAATACCAACTCATTAACTCAGTCCCTTCTGTCAGCCACCCTTTTCCCATGCAAGAATGTCGTTAGGTAATCCGACGACTAATGAACATTCTTCGAGGTGACCTGGGGTCGGTAAGCAGTGGCGGGTGAAGATATATACGAGAAGGGTGATGAACGCACACACAGCTAGTGAATACGAAAAGGAGGGAGAGATACGGTTGGAGAGAGGGGAGTGAAGACAAAATTGAGGGAGAGTTAAAAGGGGATAGGAATAAAGGCAGATGAAATGGGGATGCCCGAAAGCTGAGGCAACGGACAGCGAAGGAGCAGGAACATATGTATTGCCAAAATGAGCGCCAAAAATCCCGAGGAAAGAGCTCGAATTTTCAACGATGATATCCGAGCTTCTTTTTCAATTTCCAGCGGAGAGAATAACCTCTCCCGCTTTGGAGAATAAAGAGCTTTCGCTACCGAACACTCTATAATTCCCTGCCCACTCTGCTTATGATGTTCTTTAGAAGAATGGGCCGGCGAGGAAAGTTACCTGTTTGGGGAAGGGGTTGAAAAATGGTCGAAATTAAAAAAATATATAAAACGGAGATTATTTTTCGCTGGGTGGTTTTCGTGAATCAAGTCAACTTATTTAGTGTCTGACTTTCTTATAATCCCTGGGCACTCAAATTAAAATAAATAAAACTAAAATGGCGATAAAAAAACCAGGGAAACAATACATAGCTTTCACGAAAGCTTGAAAGTATTCTCCTAACAATGCGGGAAAACGTTTCACTTCAAAGTGCGCCCGCAGCAGGATCACTAGTGACGGGAAAGAATGGAAATAAAATGATATCCAAAATAGCGAAAGTAGGCAAGTTTCCTTCAAAAGAAACGAATTGG
This sequence comes from Hetaerina titia, assembly GCA_037158775.1. Classification (NCBI taxonomy): domain Eukaryota; kingdom Metazoa; phylum Arthropoda; class Insecta; order Odonata; family Calopterygidae; genus Hetaerina; species Hetaerina titia. The sequence goes on from CM073777.1 coordinate 47,185,765, forward strand.
TACTGCCATCAATCAGCAGTAGAGAAAAATATGGAAAGTTTTAATTAAAACGGCTAGGTTAATTGAAAGTTTGATTTCTTTTCCTACTATTGTGAAGAGTGCGAAACAGCGAAGAAAAGAATATTTAATGTCATGTTGGAGAAGGGTGAAAATAGAATGAGTAGGGTGAGTAATAAATAATTCCCGTGATGGGTACAGAAAGAGATAAGTCTACATCTGCCCTCCGAGCCTTCACTAGGACGTGCGTCATAACGTAATATAGCTACAACCTTTATTAATTAATTAGGTGTAAACTTGTAAGACAACAATACAGATTTCGATTTGATCTGGAAAAGTCTAACACAGTAAGAAAAGTACCTCTGATCAGAAAGGAGATCAATACTGTCATCTAAATGGCGGTCGTCACCTGACTAGCAAAAGGTATGGTAGAGAACGTAGGGAAACCAACATTTTGGGCTTCGTTTGAATGTTTTCAATATGGTTTTCAGAACACAAGAAGCTTCCCCGATCAAAGTAGTTATGCTACTTTCACATTCTTTGTATAAGAACGTATTTCATGCAATTTTAGGAACCTACTTGATTTGAGCTTTGTTAGAGTCACAAACTGTAAGTTGGTGCTCAACAAGCATACTCGGGGTTCTGTTTTGTCCTGAGCATCTCAATTTTCTTATCCTCTGAAAGGTCTCCATCCCAGGTCTTAACTATTATTTTCTTTTGTTATACATAAACCATCACATCTTTGAGAATTATATCTTAATGCGTGTTAGAGGCGGGGAAATATAGGGGGAATCCATGTATCTACAGAGTCCCATAAGTTTTTAATTACTACGCAGAGACCAGAGCTTCTTTTTTTTATTTTCAACATGCAAACTGATGTCATTGTTAGAAATATGGCATAAAAATACACAGTTAATTTTTCGTAACATATCTAACATTTATAAAAAGTAACCCTTACCTTTAAATTCAAATAAGTTTGGGACAAAAGCCAAGAATTGGATGACAACTGAATGCTTCCTCCACTTATTATTATGGAGCATGAATTCTCATAAAAAAAAACGATATAATGGACTTTTTGAACGACTTTCCATGGAGTATTTGATCGCAAGAACCATAATGCATCATGAGTGCATACAGTGCGGAAAAATGATAAACGTACGAATGTTTTATTCCCTGCGAAATTATTTATGATTAATTCACGCCTTTGACTGTAAATGAAATTTTCCAAAAAAGAATTTTCTAAAGGAAACATCATGGTAAAATTAATAACACTACTTGTGAATTATTCCTATTGGGCAAATATAAACACGCTTCTGCTATAAATTCGCCATTTGATAGGTTACAAAGATATTAAACCCATATAATTGATATGCATTAATAAGATTACACAGGCCAACAGTGGTTTTGGTGCCGGAGCTTTTAATGTTGATTTAAAGAACAATTGGGGTGCTGAATCCAATTATGACATTAGTTTTTTCCTATCAGCTATAGTTTTCAAGATATAGATATGTTGTTACTTACGTAAAAAAATCTTCTACATGATGATATGGGAATATTATATTAATAATTATCTCATTGGCCTACAATATAGAAATAGACATAAAACTTATTGACAGTTTATAGAAAATAAAAGGAACACCGCAGAGTGTTTATAAATTAGTATACTTATAGATTTATTTAACTTTGAAAATTATTTTCCGGAATATATCAAATATTAAAACAACTAATCGTAAGATGTGCCATATCTAAAAAAGTAGAGCTGTTAAATAAAAACGGATTTCATATATGGATTCAGCTCTACAAATATAGTTAAAATCATCACAAAGATTCCCGGCACCAAAAAAAATTTTTTTTTTGTAGGCCTGTGTTATTTAAAAGACAATTATATATTTACCTATGTCCATATGCTTCATCTATATACGGTACTCAACATGACAGCATACCCTTCAAAGACTTGCAATAACAGAAAAGAAGCTGATTCAGTCTAGTCTTATTTAGTACGCATACAATTGCTAGTTTCTATTTACCTGTCACATACAGCTTAAATCAAATGCAAATGCTAAACTGGCGAGTAACAATTAATGAAAATAAGTTACATTTTCGCAGATTAGAAGTAAAACAAAGTCCTCATACGAAGAGGTTTAAATAACCATTCCGTAGAACTTGACGTTTCATTTGGAACTCTATTACGATTTCCGACAGAATTCAATTATAAGGAAACGAAATTGAAAAAGAGAACGGGAACCAGAAAACGGAGAAGGTAAGGAAAACAACGAAGAAGGAAGAAAGATTTAAATAAAATTAGATTACGCCAAACGACGAATGAAATTGAAACGGGCGCATAAGGAGCAATATCATGGGAGACTAGAGGACCAACATCAGCGGAACAGGAAAAATATTATTTTTCGCCTGGGATGAAATTGACGCTTGATTTTCAAGCAATGATACGTATATAACTAACTTTTATGCCCCCTTGGTAAATTTTATGAATCAGTTCAAAGCAGTCGATCTCATTGACCCTTGTAAAACACCACTGGACCTGCACGGCGTAAAAAAAACAAGAGGCCGGCTCTAGAGAGGTTCTGAAGATGTTACCTTGCAGCGAAACCATGATCGTGCAAAATAAAAAAAAGGTTCTGGAGAGAGTTGCAGTTTCAATTGCTGCCTGGTGTATGAATGTTGTGCGGAATTTTTATTTGCTCCAGTCGACGATGAATAACAAGCTCAATCACAAAAATACGTACACCTACATATCACAGCATGTAATCAGAGTGACTAAAATGATTATGCAGAGAACGAGAGTGACAAATATTTCTTCAGATGTTGTGATGTGAGACCACTGGGACGAACTAAATTATACTCGTATCCGAAGTGTGTCCAAATATTAACAGGAATTTTAATTTTTCGGACAATAATATTTATTTATTCTAATGCATTGATGTTGTCACCTTCAAAGTAATCCCCAATGGAGATTATACACTTGTGCCAGTGCTTCTTCCAATACCCGAAACACTTCTCAAACTCGATCTTTGAGGTAGCCTTTAGTTCTTTCACCGATGCGCTTTTAATGTTATCTACGGCTGTAAAACGACAGCCCTTCAAAGTTCTCTTAATTTTTGGAAATAGGAAAAAGTCACACAAAGCCATATCTGGCGAATATTGGGGCTGGTGCATCGTTACAGTATTGTTTTTGGACAAAAATTAACGAACAAGCAATGAAGTGTGAGCTGGTGCATTATCGTGGTGCAAAAGACATTTTGGAACAAATTTTGCTGCCACGCGCTCCATACCCAAGAAATTGGAAAAAATCTCATGACATGATCCAATCGATATGCCAACATCATCAGGGACCTCTCTAATTGTGATTCGGCGATCGTTCATAACCATTTCTTTCACTTTTACCACGTTTTCATCGATTATTGATGTGATGGGGCGTCCAGGGCGTTCGTCAACTTCAAGCTCTACACGGCCTTCTTGGAAACGCTTATACCGCTCGTAAACTCTTGATTTACTCATAGCAGACTCACCATAGGCCTTTGTTGACATTTCACACACTTGTTACACTTTATTTAATTTTTTACGCACAATTTGAAACAAATAATTTGATCCATTTCTTTTAACAAACGAAAATCGCCGAGCTCATAAAACACGGCTAACCTTAGTGACTGTCACGGAAAAAGTCCACAATGAAAACAGCTGAAAGTTTTAGAATGTTTCAGGGGCATGTATACCAACATAAACATGTAGCTAGCGAACCTAATCCCCGTCTCCAACAGGTGTTAGGTGCTATCGAAGGATAGCCCAACAGCATCTGTAGCCCCTAACCTAGCCCCTGTGGGAGCACCACCCAGAAAGAACCATCAGAGTGGGAAGGGGGATTATAGTGATAGACAGCAGTCACGTTAGACGTGTGATGGTCGCTTTGCGGGAGAAGGCAAACCATGAGGGTGTGAGCCAATGACGGCATGGTTCATTCCTAATGGCGGTATTCCCTAGGTGACGAAGGCAGATGGAGCGGCGGCTGCGGGTAGGAATTGTTCCAGGCTGCGGGTCGTGGCTCATGTTGCCGTCAACGATTCCGCAGGGCGTGGGTCTGAAGAGATTCTGAATTCCTTCAGGGAATCGCAGTAAAAAAATCTTACATCAGCAAGGCTGATGTAATTTCAGGTAATAGTCTGGAAAGCGTTCGGTGCAATTAAAATTCCTCATTCCAAAAAGAATTTATAAATGCGTATTTTACTGACCTCCAGATAATGGAGACAATTCAATACTAGAATTAGATCATCAAATGAAGGGTATCTTCTCCCAACACAATGATCGTTACGTTATAATCGCTGGAGGATCCAGGAGTTTACCGAAATATCCGCAATCCTGAGGGCACAGCAGCTTTGTCAGATGACCTTGATGCTATACAACGCTGGTGCGACCCTGGTCAAGTAGAGTTAAACTTAAAAAAGTGCGTTGTCATAAATTTTTGGAAAAAGAGCAATTCCCACCCGAACGCCTACTGCATTGGGAACACTGAAATGGAATGTGTAGACTCAATTAAATACCTAGGCGTTAACCCCATTAAAGATCTCTCCTGGGTGAAACACGTGCGGGGAATATGTGGACAAGCTAACAAAAAATTAGGAATTATTAGATGAGTACTAGGTAACTGCGGTGACAAGCTCAACGATAAATATTATATGTCGTTGGTTAGGCCTCATTTTGAATATATAGTACTGCAAGTATATGGGATTCTCACAAAGTTGGATTAATTGCCGAATTGGATCGCGTGCAGCGTAGAGGAGCTAGATTTGTAAAACGTTGTTATGATAAACTTAGTAGTGTATCCAAAATGTTAGATGAGCTAGGCTGGGAATAACTCATGGAGCGAAGGATAAATTACAGATTGAAGCTCTGGCGTAAATTGGAACGACGTCTCTTTAGCAGTAATGTGAAAATGTATTGTTACCTCTATCGTACTACGGTAGGAGAGATGATGTCAATAAAATTAGAGAGATCAAGTGTAGAAATAGATTTCAGACGTCATCCTTTCCGGTACGGGATCATAATACTCTTGTTCGACAGTAGTAGGGTCATGTTCGGGTAAAATATTAGTCTGGTGTGTATTCATCCCCTGCCATACACCCTAGCGGTGGCTTGCAGGGTAGGTAAAAAAATAAAAACAAACATTTAGATTTTTTACTTTAAAATTTATCCATCAATATCTATTTTAATCGAGAACAGTATTTTTAGATGTCTTAAGTAACGTGTACTGTAGCCTAAACATGGAATGGTGATCCGTAAAATTTGCACTCCTAAATATCTCAACTATTCACAAATGTGTTCTAAAAAAAAGATCGATAGTTTCCTTATTTTAGAGTGATTACTTGTTATTATTTCGTTTATATTAGATATTTATTTGTAATATATACCTAGCATTCCTAAATGAATGTATATTTTCCAGAAAATTTCAGGTATAAAATCATTTGCTTAGAATTTAAACACAATTTATAAATTACAGACGGTGAAGTGATAAAATGAATATACCTGGGCTAAGCGGAAACAAGCAATCGCGTACAAGTAGGCAAGTGGGCCTATGGCGTGTTATTTGAAGTGCCCACTATCATGTTCATTAAAAACAAATATTTAAGGACAACGAATCTATCGTTTAACTTAAAATTGAAAACTAACAAATAATGATCCTTGAAGGGATAAGAATTCTTTAGCAGAATAGAAAAATTATTTATATTTATTATGAATAATGGAGCGCCCGCCATAATAGATATTGCCATATGGGAATCAACGAGTTAAAAGTAATAATTTATTACAAGTATGAACGCCAATCGCCAAGTGATAAATTTGTGGATTGACCTTGCGGACACGTCCCTGAAGCATAGAAAAAAAATCAATTTTGAAGCGGGTAAAAGATGCCCAAAGTGAAAGGGGGATTGTCAAGAAATGAAGAGTACGGACATTTGTAGAAGGGGCCGGAGTTTATTAGCAAAACATGTGGGAGAGAGGACGTGAAGAGGATTCTATGAATAGGATGGATGGCACTTCAGCAGCGACGCCGTTAGCAGAGATATATTGTTGGATATCCCTGGGGTCAAGCAGGGTGGGGCCACGGTTGCCGTTGAGGCAGCAGAACCGACAACAATACAACGTTACACTATTTTCATAGTAGTTACAACATAGTTTTGACCCAATGTTTGGGTAATCCATCGTCAGTAGTCGTGCTAATGTTATTAAATCCGGTAATGAAAATGTACTCAGAGAAACTAAAGAAGATTTAAGTATATATAATAAGGAGGTGTTTAGATTAATTAGAGATTGAAAATGTTGCAGCTACGATGAACAACCCCAAATTATACAAAGAGTTGCATGGGCATACTACATACCCGAATGTATGCATGCTTATGAATGTCTCGTGCGCAAAGAATATCTTTTCACGGGTTGCCAACGTATTTTAGATATTGCGTAAAATATAACAAATTAAAAGTAATACTATGGTGGGTCAGGAGAGGGGTTTGTTGAGAGAAATCCTATGGAGGCAGGAAAAATGCATGGAAGGCGTATTGAGCGGTAGTGGAATGCTGAAGAAGGTAATAGAGGGGAGAATGTTGGGCAAGCGAGGAAAGGGTAGGAACAGGATAGTGATGTTGGACGGGATGAAGGGAGGAAGGAAGTACCCTGAGATGAAGAGGGACCTGATGTAGATTAAGTTGCTGGATTGGGTTTTGTTTGGAGTAACAAAATGTTTATTTGATAGTTGTGTCCATCCAAAAACCTACCTTAACCGGTAGATTACCTAATAATGATAAGGTTTAGGTCGAAGAGGTACTGAATGATAGCCATAATAACTTTTCCGTATTTGCAGCAACAGTTTGATATATTAGCTCTGGCTCAAAAATTATTCCATACTTAACAACCACTTTCAATGAGTAATGTCAAAATCCTTTACCAACACTACTAAGACACGGTATTTACATCTAGGTGCAAACTTGCCATCCTTTCATCTTAATGGTCAAACGGTTTAGGAAAACATTTTTGAACGACCATAAAAAGGGTAATTAATTATGAAATGAGTACCAATATAATTAAGCAAGTGCGTTCAGCCACTTCGCATTTGGTTTCAATTAAGTCATACATAACGGTGTTCCTTAGCTATTCTCTGCACATTTATGCTATGAACTGCAGTCTAGGATTTAAATAATTGATTTTGAAACTTCATTTCTCCTTGCTCGTTGTAACGATCCAGCCTGATAATCGAGTACGAAGTCTAACGTCCCAACGAGAGATATGCATGGTGAGAGCTCGTAAACTTATATCCACATTCTCTGCAGGGGATATGTTTTCGCATAAACCATCAACACGGGGTGAAAATACACGTTCAAAATGAGGTATTTGAGGTGAGACCAGGATGAGTGAGGAGCAAAAGATGAAAAATAAGTGCTACCGGCTGAAAATGGGAGGTAGCAAATAATAAAAATGACGGCGTGAGGGAGAGCGAAACCAAAAGGGCGTACATGTATTGAAAATGGAGAGATGGAAAAGAGAAAACGCCGCCATCCGGAAAGCAAACGTACACAGGCACACTCTACCAGCAAGCACAACGACGGCGGAGAAAAAGAGAGAGAATACATAAAATATGGCTTCACGCTTCCTCTTCCGATTCTCTATATATAAAGATTTCGGGTGTGTGCGAGGAATCATGGCAGGCGTGTATTGAGAAAGGGTTTATAGAGAGGATGTGTAGGAGACGAGGGGGCGAAAGAGGAAGGACAACGTGGGTGGGGCAGATTAAGAGAGAGTGAGAGGGAGCGAAGAGAGGGGGTGGCGCACATAGACGATACGGTAGGCGAGGGTAAAATGGAAAGCGCGGGCGAGAGGATGAAAGATGGATAAGAGAGAGAGGGAGAGGAAAATGGCGCTCCAAAAAAAAACGACATAGTAGGGAGGAGATCACGTTGTATGGGCGGATCGGAGAATAGACGTCGAAGGGGTGGTGGGGTAACGGAAGGGGAAATGGCGGATGGGCTTTGGGAGGTGTCAAGAGGGAGGAGAGGGAACGTAGAGAGAAAGGAAATGACAGAGTTTAAGGAGGGTTATGTGGCATATCGCCTGATAGATGACTCTGCCAATCAACCTGACAAGTTTGAATTTATGGTTGAAATCTCTTCCCCGCGCGCCGTTATAAACTGCTACCTCGGGCTAAGAGGGAGATGAGGTGGTAGTATTGAGGAAGCGGGGATGAGCGGTCCTGGTGTAGTAGGTATCGGAGCAGAGGCACAGGGTGGGGGGGGGGGAATCAAGTAGAGGTTGCGTGGGATGAGAGAGAAAGGAGGGAGGATCCTGTGGCCGACAATTTATCGAATATCTGAATGGTGAAACAAAAAGATTGATCGCCGTGAAGGAGGGAGGAAAGGAGATAAGAGATGACTTTGAGGAGTATATTTTCCGGGGGGAAAAAAAACCAGGAAGGATTGGTATGAACAATTTACTTCATTCTTCGCCGAATTACTCTAGTGCGGACAAAGAAGAGTCATTGAAGCTCGACGGAGAGGAAAATGAAAGGAAGGAGAAGTGCGGGGTGGATTAAAAAGTTCATTAATTCGAGTCAGGTGGTGATAAAGTAAGAAGTAATGAGAAACTCATTTATAGCACGAGAGGTTGAAAATATCCCTGTTTCGCCCCAATTAATACTCTAGCGGATTGAGTCTTTTTTATCAGAATTAAAAAGAAAACTCAAGTCAACAAAGAGTTACTATTGCAAAAATATTTAAGATTACTAATTTAACAGAAATTATGGGAATGAATGATAAATAAGATGAAGGTGATTCTTTTAAAATTTCATTCAATCTCTTTCTTATAGAATCGACTACGTATTAATTAATCGTATTTAATGAGATGAATTTGTATAAAGGTATACAACATATACTATTTTGAGCGAGCTGCTAAATGAATAGCGATCATATAATTTTTATTCTCATATTCATTGTGCAAAAAGAAATTCCAAGTCACATCGTCACTTTATACGTAATTTCAATATGGAAATATTTTCATTTATTTCACTCCAGTATTGTGTTAGCGGTTTACAGAGCAAATTAAAATACAAAAGGTTTGCCTACGGCCAGGATAGACATAGCACTCAATGGTGTATCGGTTTTTTCCCTGAACCAAATTTTAGTCAATGTGTATTTAATATCACTTGGGATTTATAGTTGGTTTCTTCTCCCCAATACCAAAGCTAGTTGATTGTTTTCAATCATAAGAGAAAGGACACAACATTTCAGAAGAAATGGACCAGAAGTTCCATAAATTTCCTTCACGGAATATCGCCCATGTCATTGAGAGAAAACATGGTCGCTTAACGTTAATAACACTACTAGACATATTGAAAATATTATTGGAGACATCCCCAAATGGGTGACAAAAAAAATTAATTTAGCATGATATGTGCATTTTAATTGGTAAATATACGCGGTTGGTTCCGAGTATCACATATTAACTCGCTTAAATCAATATAAATTATATTCCTCAACCACCTTTTTATTCAAACCGCACATCTTGCCACTTTCCCCTGCTCTGTGATGTGAAGAAGCACTCTGGTAGGAAGAAGTTGTCCCTATCGGAGTACACGCGGGCAACATGAATATGTCTCAGTATACAACGGCTGCAGCAGACAAAATACTAGAGTCAAATGTATGAAACTTGCAACATATATAATATATTCACACATGTATATACATATGAGCGTGGTCCCAGAAGTGCCCGACCCAACAAAGGAAACAAAAATTTTGAATAAAAATGTATTTAGCTTTCAGCTCTATACACTTTCCCCAGCAATGTTCAAAAGTTCAATACCCTTTTTATAATAAGAACTGTCTTGCCCCTCAAAATAGTCATTAACTGCCGACATCAATTCTTCACGGTTGGAAAATCTTTGACCACCGAGCCATCGTATATGTAATATTGCCGTGCTGGAAGGGCTTATTGGATCCGATTGGAGACGGATCGAAGGTAGTCCACGAAGCGTCTGTTCCTCAGTGTGGAGGCCGCAAAGTCGTCTGACCCCGGTGAGGCGATCATTGAGTCATGGTGTCGCATTAAAACACCATTGAGGAAGACAACGGGAAACCACCTTAATTCTTATTCCAAAGAATACAATGATGGGCAATATGGTGAATATGAATCCCCGCAGAGAGAAGAAAATGACAGAATGTAAACACAGAGTTAGGCAAAATGAAGTAAAAAGAGATGAATGATTAATTCAGACTGGCAACAAATAAAGCCAAAGAAGCATGGTGGACGAAGCGGTGGAAGGATATAGAAAGTTTGCAGAGGAAGGGTGAATTGGTGAACTATATAGCAAGGTTTAATCACTATCGGGGATTAGGAAGGGAAGATCTGTGCTAAACGTTAGATATAAGTCGGGTAAGATAACAGTTCAAAGAGAAAAATCCATGAAATATGGAAGCAAGATACAGAAGAACTCAGGCCAACAAGGTTAAACGAATATAGAGAATATAACGTAGATGAATACAGTTTAGGTCCACGCACACTTTACGATGAGATAGATAGGGCATTGAGGGAGATGAAATTAAATAAGGCCGTTGGTATCTCTCCTCCATCTTTCCAATCATCTCTTCTGCGACCCATGGTTCCCGATAAATTTCTTGCTGCATTCTAGGGTAAAACTATTTGTTGTAGTTAAGCGTATGTACTTGCATTCTTGTGGAGTGAAGGGAGGTAGATGTGTATAGAAAGTTTGCAGAGGAAGGGTGAATTGGTGAACTATATAGCAAGGTTTAATCACTATCGGGGATTAGGAAGGGAAGATCTGTGCTAAACGTTAGATATAAGTCGGGTAAGATAACAGTTCAAAGAGAAAAATCCATGAAATATGGAAGCAAGATACAGAAGAACTCAGGCCAACAAGGTTAAACGAATATAGAGAATATAACGTAGATGAATACAGTTTAGGTCCACGCACACTTTACGATGAGATAGATAGGGCATTGAGGGAGATGAAATTAAATAAGGCCGTTGGTATCTCTCCTCCATCTTTCCAATCATCTCTTCTGCGACCCATGGTTCCTGATAAATTTCTTGCTGCATTCTAGGGTAAAACTATTTGTTGTAGTTAAGCGTATGTACTTGCATTCATGTGGAGTGAAGGGAGGTAGATGTGTGTTTGATTGCGCCTGAAATGATAAGATGTTTCAATGAATGTGTACACTGCTGTGGATTGGGGTTTGCAAGTGTGTGTTGGTTTTGAATGCAGTATTTCTTTTTTCCTTTTTTCGGTGGTGACCTAACACACCCCGACACACGCCCTTGCGGCGGCTTGCAGGGTATTATGTAGATGTAGATGGTTTCCTTATCATTTTCCTATTAACCGTTCCTGTAGTGTCTCTTGCGGCTTTCGATATCTCTTTCTTGATACATTTTCATTTTTCTTCGATAGTACTCAGCTTTCAGCTGTACATTTCGACAACTTCGAAAGCACTCAGGTCTTTACCGTCATCCATGATTTTCTCTACAGCCAGCTGATACTCCTTCCTCGTTAATCCATTTAATGCTTCTACACTCAATTTCCTCACCCACCGCCCTTGCCTTATCTTTTTGAAACGAACGTTACATTTCATAACAACTAAATTGTGGCCAGTGTCCGCATCCGCTCCTTTGAAAACTGTGCGAATTTATCACACTGTTCCTAAACCGGTGCCTAACCATAATATAATCTAACTGATACCATTCTGAGTACCCTGGCATTTTCCATGTATACACATGGCCTCAAAATGAAGGGATCTACAACTTCTCTACGTGTATCTAACTAGATTAAAAAAAAGCATTTATAAATATCAATTTCCACGCTCTATCACAAGCCAAAATTTATAATCGAACATTGTTTAATTAAGTATTATATATCAAAAGTCACTATTTGAATAAAGTAGTATAGATTTCCAAGAATATTTATTCATGGCTTAGTGGCGTCACTCAGGTGAACTTACTCGTAATTTGCTACTTATTTTGATGAATGCAAATTTGATAGCTGAGTTAAATAGCTTTCCAAGCTGATTTTCGCTTAACCGAAATATTTTAATTACATGATACATGCTGCTTCCTCCTAATAACGCTAAACGGTACAAACCTCTGAATTTTTTCCTTCGTGGTGAGCCCAAACAACATTGGCTATTTTTTACCCTGGGCTTAGGCTTACCTTTGGCCTATCATCGCATTTCCGTTTAGTTTGTTATGGAAAATAATCGTCCCAAATTTGAAGAACAAGGAAACAATGTTAAAATTGAAGTTTCAGCGCGAGGGTAGCGTTGAACTTCAGCTAGTAAATTATTCATGAAAATGCTCATTTTATAGACTCCATCCGGTTTCCTAAAAAACCTATGGATTTTGAGAACTTCCGACTCAATTAAATTTCAATATATTCATTTTCAAGATTTTGAGATCAAGGAATGCGATTTGAAGGCGAATTTTTACCTTTTTGCATCAGCATTAAAATGTCAAAGACACTCGGTCTGTTCGTGCCGCGGATCATACCAGCGTCCAGAACTCTTTTGCTTACAAGAAAACTTTGACATTCTTCTAATTATTTGACAAAATGTTTTACGTTGTGTTTGTACCTTATATATGAAAATAAATAAATATATATATATATATATACATATATATATATACATTCAAATACGAAGTCCCGCCATACGGCGCACAAATATTCATTAAAACATAAAAATCCGTACAAGGAAAGGGGATAGGAAAACACATAAAAGGCGAACACAGGACATGTGGGAAAGGCGGTTTTCCTATCCCCTTTCCTTATACATATTTCTATGTTTGAATGAATATATATATATATATATATATATATATATATATATAATAGCTCCTGGAAGGGTCACCCATGCCAGATAGGTCGAAGGTTAGGAGCCAGACGAAAGGTAGTCCACGCAGCGTCTGTTCCTCAGTGAGGCGGCTGCAATGGCGTCTGATCCCAGTGGGGCAGCCATTAAGTGATGGTGTCACGTTAAAAACACTATTGAGGAAGGCAACGGGAAACCACCTCAATTATCATTCCCAAGAAAATATGATGGACGCAAAACAGAAATTGAGTCCTGGCAACTGCGGGACTCGGCCCAAGGGGCCGTGTGCCGTGCCCGGCAGCGGGGGAGGCAAGGCTTCCGCGGTCGTCATCCCACGAAATCCTTGCGGGGGAGAAATAACAGCAGCAGGACAGAAGATGCAGAAGAAGACGAAAGTAGTTAGAATAGGAACCTGGAACGTCAGGACAATGTTGAGGAGAGGCAAATTAGAAAATATTAAGCGAGAGATGGAAAGAGGTAACATAGATGTTTTAGGCCTCTGCGAGGTGAGATGGAAGGATAGCGGGGATTACTGGAGTGACAATTATAGAGTCATATACAGCGGCGGGGACGAGAGCCAACGAGGGGTTGCCGTAATTTTAAATAAAGGGGTAGGAAGAAGCGTAGTCAACATAGAGCAAGCGACAGATAGAATTTTACTCGTAGAGATTAAAGCAGAGCCGACGAACTTGGTCATTATTCAGGTATACATGCCACCGAGCAACCACAAGGAGGAAGAAGTCGATAGGATGTATGATGAGTTAGAGGATATCATCGCGAGTGTTCCTGCAGGGAAACATTTGATAGTGATGGGGGATTGGAATGCGACGGTAGGCGAAGGAAGAGATGGTGGTGAGGTGGGGGACTATGGGTTAGGCACGAGGAATGAACGCGGGGAGAAAGCAATTGAATTCTGCAGGAGACAGGGGTTAGTCATCACTAACACATGGTTTAGACACCACAAAAGGCGTAGGTATACATGGAAAATGCCAGGTGACTCAGAAAGGTATCAGTTAGATTATATTATGGTTAGGCACAGGTTTAGGAACAGTGTGATAAATTCGCACAGTTTCCCAGGAGCGGATGCGGACTCTGACCACAATTTAGTTGTTATGAAATGTAATGTTCGTTTCAAGAAGATAAGGCAAGGGCGGCGGGCTAAAAAATGGAATTTAGAAGCAGTAAATGAATTAACGAGGAAGGAGTATCAGGAGGCTGTAGAGAAAATGATGGATGACGGTAAAGAACTGAGTACTATCGAAGAAAAATGGGAATGTATCAAGAAAGGGATATTGGAAGCCGCTAAAGACACTATAGGAACCGTTAACGGGAAAAGGATAAGGAAACCATGGGTAACGGATGAGATGATTGCAAAGATGGATGAGAGAAGAAGATGGAAAAATGTAAACACAGAGTTAGGCAAAATGAAGTACAAAGAGTTAAACAATAAATTGAGAAGGGCCACAAATAAAGCAAAAGAAGAATGGTGGAAAACGCAATGCGAGGATATGGAAAGTTTACAGAAGAAGGGTGAAATTGGTGCTCTATACAGCAAGGTTAAGTTATTATCGGGAAGTAAGAAGGCAAGATGTGTGCTAACAGTTAAAGATAAATGGGGTAAGATAATAGTTGAACAAGGAAAAATCCAAGAGAGATGGAAGGAATATATAGAAACACTGTATGGTAAAGAACTTAGGCCGACAAGGTTAGACATAGAAAAGGAACATGACGTAGAAGAAGATAGCTTAGGTCCAGGCATACTCGACGATGAAATAGAAAGGGCATTAAAGGAGATGAAAGCAAATAAGGCTGTGGGGCTGGACAATATTCCTGTAGAAATGTTGAAATGGTTAGGGAAAGGTGGGAAGAAGGCCATATATGGACTGATTCGTAGTATCTATGAGGAAGGAATCTGGCCGGAAGATTTTGTGAGATCGGTGTTAGTTCCTATTCCAAAAAAGGCAAAGGCTTCGTCATGTGAGGATTACAGAACAATAAGTTTGATATCCCACGCAGCTAAAGTTATTCTCAGGATCATCAACAAAAGGATAGAGAGTAAGGCAAATGATTACTTAGGGGATGATCAGTTTGGGTTCAGGAAAGGAAGAGGTACGCGTGATGCCATTGCAGTAATGAGATCACTAGTCGAGAGGAATATAGAATACAATCAGGACGTTTTTGCCTGTTTTGTAGATTTCGAAAAAGCGTTTGATAGAGTGAATTGGGAAAAATTAATGCGTGTATTGCAGAAAATAGGAATGGATTGGAGGGACAGGAGACTGATCCGCAACCTGTACATGTCTCAGACTGCTCAGGTGCGAGTGGGGAACGGAGAGTCCGGATGGGCAGTGTTAGGAAGAGGTGTAAGGCAGGGTTGCCCATTGTCACCGGTACTGTTCAACGTATATGTAGAGGAAATGATTAAAGAGGCATGGGAAGAACTGGAGGTAGGAATGAAAGTCGGAGGGGAATTCGTAAAATCGGTTAGGTTTGCTGATGACCAAGCATTAGTTGCTCAGTCAGCCAAGGGGTTGCAAGCATTGTTGAGTGAATTGGAGGTTCAGTGCGATAAATATGGGATGAGAATAAATATTAATAAAACAAAGGTTATGCGATTTTCCAGAAAGATAAAGGCTAAGCTAAATATTAAAATAGGCGGGGAAAAAATAGAGCAGGTAGAACAGTTTACATATCTCGGAAGTGTTTTGGACCAACACGGTCAAAGTGGTAGGGACGTAAGGAGAAGAATTGCGCTAGGCAAGGAGGCTTTCTCAAGGAGGAGGGAGTTGATGACGGGGACGTTGAGTAGGGATGTTAAGACAAGACTCGTAAAAACTCTGATATGGAGCGTAGATATGTACGGCGCGGAAACGTGGTCGCTGAAGCAGGAGGATAGACGTAGATTGGAGGCTTTTGAAATGTGGGTGTGGAGAAGAATGGAAAAGGTGAAATGGACCGAAAGGAAAACAAATGAGGAAGTACTAGAAATGGTGGGGGAGGAGAGGGGTTTGTTGAGAGAAATCCTATGGAGGCAGGAAAAATGGATGAAGGGCGTATTGAGCGGTAGTGGAATGTTGAAGAGGGTAATAGAGGGAAGAATGTTGGGCAAGCGAGGTAAGGGTAGGAACAGGATAGGGATGTTGGACGAGATGAAGGGAGGAAAGAAGTACCCCGAGATGAAGAGGGACCTGATATAGATTAGTTTGCTAGGTGGGGAGTCACAAAATGTTTATTTGATAGTTGGGTCCATCCAAAAACCTACCTTAACCGGTAGATTACCTAAAAAAAAAATATATATATATACATATATATATATGTGTGTGTGCGTGTCTGTTTTCTATGTATTTATTATATATATATATATATATTTCTTTATTTATTTATTTTATTAGGTAATCTACCGGTTAAGGTAGGTTTTTGGATGGACACAACTATCAAATAAATATTTTGTAACTCCAAAAAAAACCCAATCCAGCAACCTAAACTTCATCAGGTCCCTCTTCATCTCTGTGTACTTCTTTCCTCCCTTCATCCCATCCAACATCCCTATCCTGTTCCTACCCTTTCCTCGCTTGCCCAACATTCTCCCCTCTATTACCTTCTTCAACATTCCACTACCGCTCAATACGCCTTTCATCCATTTTTTCTGCCTCCATACGATTTCTCTCAACAAACCCCTCTCCTCCCCCACCATTTCTAGCACTTCATTTGTTTTCCTTTCGGTCCATTTCACCTTCTCCATTCTTCTCCACACCCACATTTCAAAAGCCTCCAATCTACGTCTATCCTCCTGCTTCAGTGACCACGTTTCCGCGCCGTACATAGCTACGCTCCATATCAGAGTTTTTACGAGTCTTGTCTTAACATCCCTGCTCAAAGTCCCCGTCATCAACTCCCTCCTCCTTGAAAAAGTCTCCTTGCCTAGCGCAATTCTTCTCCTTACGTCCCTACCACTTTGACCGTATTGGTCCAAAACACTTCCGAGATATGTAAACTGCTCTACCTGCTCTATTCTTTCCCCGCCTATTTTATTATTTAGCTTAGCCTTTTTCTTTCTGGAAAATCGCATAACCTTTGTTTTATTAATATTGATTCTCATCCCATATTTATCGCACTGAACCTCCAATTCACTCAACAAAGCTTGCAACCCCTTGGCTGACTCAGCAACTAATGCTTGGTCGTCAGCAAACCTAACCGATTTTACGAGTTCCCCTCCGACTTTCATTCCTACCTCCAGTTCTTCCCATGCCTTTTTAATCATTTCCTCCACATATACGTTGAACAGCACCGGTGACAAAGGGCAACCCTGCCTTACCCCTCTTCCTAACACTGCCCATCCGGACTCTCCGTTTCCCACTCGCACCTGAGCAGTCTGAGACATGTACAGGTTTCGGATCAATATATATATATATATATATATATATATATATATATATATAGATATATATTTGTGTGTATACATACACACATGTATGTGTACACGTGTTTGTATGTGTACAGGGTACTTTCTTTCTATTAAAAAACAACAGAAAACATATTAGTAGAATCCAAGGGCAGTTGGATTACGACTCATGGGCTAACAAAAAGCAATTTGCCGTCAACTTGGCTTAGTATCATTTGACTGCTTCTCTTAACTCTTGACTGACTCTTAACTTTCACCTGCCGAGGAAGTATATTCCTTACCAAGTCTTGAAAAAATATTATCAACCATTATTCATTTCACTGTTTCCACATATTACACCAGACGCGTAGCGACCAAATTCCATCACCGACAAAGACATAGAAAACAATAAAGTATGGTTTAGATAATCCTACTACAAAAGTCACATGATAATTAAAAATAATCTAGGAATCGTGGATTTGTTCCTTTTTTACCGGGGGTGACCTAACACGCACTGCCACACGCCCTTGCGGCGGCTTGCGGGGTATTATGTAGATGTAGATGATTAGACAAGGGTAATATCAAGGTGACAAGATCGTGATTACTGTATTTCAATTTCAAGCGTGGTGAATAACATTGACAAGAAGTTGAAGGTCTAATATTAGACAACAGGCTGAAGGTCTATTTCCTAATACTTAAATGAAGCACCACTTCACTACCAATCATATTTGCATAATTTTCACCTTTTTCACATTCATGCATGAACTTCGGTTTCAAAATCTTGTGAGCCTTCTCTTAGAAAATCTCTTCAATCGCGCTCAACAATGACTTTCTTAGCATCCCTCTTCCTCTCAAAATTTCTTGAAATGTCAAAACCTAAAGACCTAAAAACTCTTCTCTGACATTATTTATAGGTAATCTACCAGTTAAGGTAAGTTTTTTGATGGACACAACTACCAAATAAATATTTTGTAACTCAAAACAAAACCCAATCCAGCAATCTACTATACATCAGGTCCCTCTTCATCTCTGTGTACTTCTTTCCTCCATTCATCCCGTCCAACACCCCTATCATGTTCCTACCCTTTCCTCGTTTGCCTAACATTCTCCCCTCTATTACCTTCTTCAACATTCCACTACCGCTCAATACGCCCTTCATCTATTTTTCCTACCTCCATAGGATTTCTCTCAGCAAACCCCTCTCCTCACCCACCATCTCTAGTACTTCCTCATTTGTTTTCCTTTCGGTCCGTTTCACCTTCTCCAATCATCTCCACACCCACATTTCAAAAGTATCCAATCTACGTCTATTCTCCTGCTTCAGCTACCACGTTTCCGCGCCGTGCATAGCTACGCTCCATATCCTTCCCTGACATAGCGCTATTATTTTTTATCTGTCTAATTTGGATAAGAAAATGATATTAAGATGCATGCATGGAAACTTTTGGTAACCCGCATATCTGCAGAACTGAAGTATATACAATGAATACGAGGGTGATCAGAAAAGTGTCCGACCTAACAAAGATATACGACATTTTTTTCAAAATTTTTTAAAAAATCTTTCAACCGAGTGTCCTTGTAACTCTACACGCTTCTCCCAGCGATTCTCCCATCTCTGTAACCCGTTCAAATAGTGCCCACTCAAACGACTGTTACATAACAACTGGGCTCCCAAAATGGCTGAAACTTTGGTGAGCAACTATCAACAGATGAATAACGAAAATCACCAGCTTTTATTTACGAGTGCTGCCATCTTCACATTGAGGTCGCACACAATTCAGACAACCCTCATAGTCGAAGATACGCAATTACATTTAAACTTCTATGTTTATCGTCACAAAATAATGGAACATTAAGCTGAAACTCAACGGGTAATATTCATTCATTACGAAGTAAAAATTAGGGGTCTTTGCTATTGTAAAAGGTTACTTAATGCCAACAGTGCAAGCGATTTACAGTGGCAACATTATAGAGCAGAAAAGCCGCTTTCACAGCTAAGCATGTTAGTAAATACTGTTCCGTGATAGAGGCATAACCCAGAGATAAATCATCCCGGAAGCAACATCTTTGTTCTATGAGCGCTGTCTCTCGGCGTGGGAGGGAAGGCAAATTATGCTGGCCTTGAAAGAAACAAAATGAAAGATATAATGGGAGGGGGGAAAGGAGTTCGGAGGTGAGAGGAAGAGCGTAGGAGCAATTACGTGCGCGGGTCCCAAAGGAGAATTGCCAGCAGGCGGATCAAAAAAAAGAAGTGGTAAAAAGGAATAGGAGTGGGGATACTAATGCAAAATGGATGAAGGCAGAAAGCAATCGAAAGAAATATTCCCCACCCGTTGGGTCGACCCAAAGAAAAAGGATTTTTAAAGTTTTCCACCAACCTCACCCCCCCCTTTCCCCCTTGCGATAAAACTGTGTGGCGGAACGTTCTTCGGAAGGTAAGAAAAAAAGGAGAATGCGGAAGAAAGAAAAAGTATTAAGGATGGGTGGCTCTTTGGTTGAAAAGATTTTGATGATTCGGAGGCGGGAGGAAGGATATGCCTGCGCGGATGACAGCGAAGGCGACTGAATTATTGCGGAAAGAATTCCAACCGTAGAATCCCTTTTCCCAAAAAAATAAAACCACCCTTAAAGAAACCCCTTAAAAAGAAAGGGTTTGAGGTTAAAGACACAAAAGATGGCCGAAGAGTGGGAAGATTGCCGGTTCATGCTTAGAGGATGGGCGGGTGGGTACTTAGTTCATGACAGGTATCCTCACGGAATATACGTTGCAGCTTTATTTTGAATTAAGCAGGTAGGAAGCTTCATAAGAGGATTTAACTAATGCATTCCACTGAGCCTGTAGGGTGAGGAGGTGGAAAGGGTTGAGAGCTTAGCCCCTTCAAGGGACCCTTTCGTTGGGCAGGAAAAGGCGATCCTTCAATGTGGCCAGGAACGATCGAAAGAGATCTATAACCTCCCTATTTCCTCGACGTCATCAAAATTATTCCCGGCCTTGAAGGTAATCATGCCTTTTCCAAAAATTTACGACCGTCGAATCCCACAAATAAACCACTGACATTCCGCACGTGGGAGAAGATGCCTCAATATAAAAAAGGCCGGGCTGTCCTAAAAATGAAACCTACGAGCGTGAGCAATTTGAGTACGAAAATTGCCACTAGAGAGTTTGAACGAGGACAAAAAAATCGTGAAGGCGGCCATTTTAGCTCATTCAAAGTTTTGTACTCATGAAACCATTTAATATAAATAATATTTCTCTACGTAAGTAATGGTCGGATGAAAAAACATTTCGAAATTGAGGATGAAAGGGCACAGAATATAAGAGCGCTTTACTCGAATGCAAACTAATCAAATATTTGCAAAAGTTAAAAAAATCAAACACCCAACGGATTTATGAGAAACGCATACTGTTTTTATCATTCTGTGCAAATTAGAATAGACTTTCCAAAAGCGTTTAACGCAGGTTACACCACCAGCGAGTAGCTGGAAGGTTTTTCACGCCATGAAACACTGAAGTTCCTGAAAAATTTTGTCCATGACATGAATGTTACCCACGAGTAAAATTGAATGTGTCTTCAGACAATTTAATTTCCTTTTTTCCAGCAAGTACAGAAAGAGACAATGAATAAAATAATTGGACAAATACGAGCAGCCACTATAGTACGCGAAATGATATACCACCACGGGCATGTAACCACGATTTACTGAAGTATAATATCCTTGGCACATAAGTACTACACAAAGTGAGCGAAAGATGCATGATAATGCGCTATCGATTATAGTAGAATTCACTTGTTGATGATTCATATTTGAAAAAAAAAAATAGGTTGACATTCACGATTCGGTAATATAATTGCGTGATCCAATCATCAGATAATTCCCAAAAATCTACCAATTAATAACTGTTATCGTAACAACAACGCTGCTCCACTGTCATTCCAGCCTTCCTTCCTCCGGCCCCTGCACGGCCCTTGTTCGCCAAAGACCATTCTATTCTGCAAATTCCGAATTGATTTCGCGGAACAACACAATTGGAGATTTCATCAAACATTGACACGTCTTCCTTCCTTCATGTTCCCAAACCCCGAACCCTCGTTTCCAGACCCATCCTACCGTTATGGCTAATCACTTGCTGTTGCCACCGAACCCGCCTCGGCAATGTAACGTAGGTCTAGTGACTACTTAACCCGTCATTTACACCCCCGCGAAATCCTCCCTCGCTTACTCTGGACACATCCACCGCAAGGGAATGAGGATTCACGTTTGCCAACATAAGGCTACGAATTCGCTTATGAAATATATTTCTTCGACTCTCTACCTACCGAAGTATACAAGGTGGTTTATGTTACATCAACCTGGATAAATATGCTGGAGACTTATCAACATAAATTTCATCTATGCATGCTATCGCTTTGGATGGTGCCTATTTGTATACACGCGAAACTTATACTTTTACATAGATTCAGAACCAATTAGTTTAACGATGACACTAAAGGAATTACAATGGCCCCACACTACTTATGTAGATGAGACCACAAAAATAAAATAAGGAAGATAGATTCAAATACTCATTCTTCCCCGGAACAATCAGAAATCATAATAGTAAGAAACCGAAGTCATTTTAGAAATATTAAAAACATTTAAGATTCAAGTCGGAACACCATTTAACATTGTAAATGTGCTAGGTGTATCTGTAGATGCTTGTGTATGCTAGTTGGTCGTTTATGTTTGCATGTGTGTGGGGTGTAAATATTTTTGCATGAATGTATACCATGTTTTGTTAGTGAACTGTATAAATTTGTGGCTTGCATGCGTTTTTTTCTTAATATCGGGTCGTGCCCTAACACCCCCCACCACACGCCATTGCAGTGCCTTGCACGGTATTAAGTAAATGTAGATACATGAAATTGCTAATAGTAACCACAGAGTTCTTCATGGTAAACTACCCCGCTTAATCTAGGGTTTACATGAATGCAAACTTAAATACGCTAATTTTTTATTTAACCTCGCCTGAATATGATACAACGTGGCACCCTACACTACAGTAAACCCTTCTTCAAATCCGCATACTTTCTCGCTCGCTATATACCGTTCAAAATTCCTATTTATTTCCTAACCCTTCCTGGTCTGGCCAGAATTTTCCCCTCCATCACAGCCTTGAACATTCCATCGCCAAAAGTCAAAATATCCTAAATCCATTCTTCTTCTCTCCGTTGAATTTGCTCCAACAATCCTTTCCTCAGAATTCATTTTCTCACAGAAATGACCGATCATTCACTATATAACTGGTCTTGGAACGTAAAAAGTTCACGAAATGCTCCCCATCCATCGAGTTTTGCTGACATCTCTTAAACCCATTTGGAATTAATTTAATACATGATACGTACGACTAATTAAAGCGTTTAAAAGACACACCGTAGAACAAAACGGCACTACTATCATGAATGCTGAACCCATTTGCGTCTCCAAACGTCCAATGCGTCATCCAAAAACAAATAGATGACCCAAGAGTTAAATAACAGTATCATTATGAAGACTTTGAAAGTTGACATTTATAATTACAGATATTAATATTAATTACAGGATAAATAAAATTACATGTTATTGGAAAGCAGTTAGCATGAGACTGACCAGAGTCCATACGTATTTACAGGACGACGTTGATAAGATAGAAACTGGGACGAGATAAGAATTCACCAAAAATAAACCATGTGCAAGATGAAGCTGAATAAAAATCTCTTCGGAAATAACTCATACGAGGAATGTTATCTAGAATATTAATCGGAAGTTTTTATGGTCACGGAATATATCAGCATTCCATTTTTCAATAAACACATGGTAGATATGGTCTTTACTTAATTATAGTACTTCTAAAAGACTAACCAGCACTGCTCAGTAATTTGCCTGCATGGAAACAAGGGAAATTAAACGAAAGATATTATTTATTCAATAAATACTGGTTTTCAACAGTTTCCATATGCAGAATATTAACAGATAAACTAAACATTTCGAAAAAATTCGTAAATGATCACAGTTTTAACTTCACTCATAAGATACATATTGACCTAACATAATATTAACATGTATTAACTGTCATTACATGTTATGCGGGAAATTAAGAATATCTGTGCAAGTTGTCCAATTAGAAAGAAGAATGCGTTTTCCTATGACTGGGTGTATTACATGGACTGAGTCCAGCTTTTACGTTATTATGGAAAAACCAACGTTCACAAGCAGGTCATCAATATTCCACCCTTCCACGCGCAGGGGAGCGAAGTAGTCATTAGTAGGGTGGACTCCCTTTATTCTTCTCGGAAGACGAAAGTACAACTAATAATCAGGCGGTGGGATAGTTTTCATGACTCCTGGAAACAAAAAAGGGGCGATCGCGAGGTTAAAACGTAACCCAGAACGGTCACGACAGCACGCAAAGAGAACCCCTCTGCAGACTGGAATACGTTAAGATTTTTCTAAGGTTTAATTGAAGGAAAAGGAGAGTCACTTTCGGTGAACGGTATTCCTATCGGAAATTAACAATAATATCTCAGAGAAATCAAACATTAATAATAAAAAAATTAAAAAGCACGCAGAGAACACATAATATTACGGCCGTAAAGAACAAAGGTTATCACTGAAGTTAAAATAACAATGTAACTTTCCACTCAATTTTAATCGGTACAAATAGTTAAAAATGTGTAGGTAGGGCAAAAGAATGTTTGACGGGATGAAAGGAGGAATGAAGTACACAGAGACGAAAGGAGACCTGATGTAGAGTAGGTTGTTGGATTGTGTTTTGTTTGGAGCCACAAAATATTTATTTGATAGTTGTGTCCTATGCGAAGAATCAAAAAATATACCCAAAACGCATCCTTTAAAATGCCATCTTTGAGGATCCACCTGTAAACTGAACTGGAACTGTTCAAAAATAACGAGAAAACTATAGTTGGACAAGAAATCTTAAGATGAAATCCTATAAAATACTATCAACTTCTAAGAAGGATGGGCGATAGTTTTGATTACTTTTACTAAGATATCGGATTTACTAAAAGAAGCAATAACGGGTCCCGACTCTCAACCTCAGTATTTGAAGGGAAACAGTATATCAGCAAACGATTTTCTTAATAAATAGAAATCTTCTTTCTATTTTCCCGGATACGATTGAATGGTGATTTCCCTTTTGTAAGTGGATAAACCTATTTCCGACAGGTCATCAGATTTCGAGTCACAAAGGAAACAGACCTCCATGCTTATAGGAAATCCAGGTACAGCTCGTCAAAGTAGCATAAATAACAGCATTAAAAAAATGCAGTAATGAATTCGTCGACACACCTTGCATTGAAATGACAAGCAAAACTTTTAAATAATAGTAACAAATTATTTAAAATGCAATAATTATTTGTATGTGAATATTTACTTTTCATTCTCGAATAGATTACGCCACATCTCGACGATATCAACGCTAAAACAGAAGCAAATTACCGTAACGAAACTTTTTTTATGCATAAAAAATAAAAGTTTCGGAAAATAATTAAGGATACGAAATCCTCCATAGTATTATATACGCCCAAATTAAACTCAGGAAATTATGAATTACTATTTTCTTGTTTGAAGTCAGAGATGTTTTACGGACTTAATGACCCGAATGTCTCTCTAAAGAATGCCTTGATCAAGCTTCTCTTTCGTGGCCTAAATTTCCGTAATTTCACATTGTATCTACTGGATGGGATAATCATGAGGAAATTAACAAACTTCACGACCCTATTTTCTAAGAGACTGAAGTAATCCCTCCTCGAACCATGATATTATTTAGTTGTGAGAATTTATCCACAAAGTAATTCTGCTAAGGAGTACACTAAACTCCTAACATTAACTCTTTTCTAACAAAAAGAAAGATTAAAGTTTATTTTACTTAAGTTTATTACCACACAATCGAAGATAAAACTCGAAATAATAGGAGGATTTATTGGAATTCGGTAATTAAGCGCAGAGGATACACATAAAAACAAATTTAAGCAATTAACATTATTTATACATATTATTACAAGGAATTCAATACAGGAATTTATGACTACCTCGTTGATGGAATACCGAGTCTCATTTCAATAAGAGAACGGTAATTTACGCACTTCATGCAAAAATTACGTTAATATACATAGGCACCTGAAACAAATGTAAAATTTACATGATGACAGTTAAAAGAATTGGTAACAGGGACGTTAAGGCTGATTGAGGGAGTTCATGACAGGTACGTTAATAAAGGAGGTTAACATAATATTAGTTAATTCTATGCAGTTTGGTTTTCTATGGTATGGAAACTTGTAATTTGAAGCAAAACGGTAGGCGTGTATTGGAGTATTTTTCAATATGGTAGTGGAGATGAATTTTTGTTGAGTAATCTACCGGTTAAGATAGGTTTCGGATGGACACAAGTACCAAATATTTTTTTAGTTAATTCTATTAAGACACAATCCAGTATTCTACTCAATATCAGTTCCCTCCTCGTCTCCGTATACTCCCTTCCTACCTTCATCCCGTCCAACATCCATATCCTAGAGGGTGCGTTCCGAAAGTAATGGAATTAAAATTTCCTGGCCGCTCCTATTGGTCGGAACGGAATTAAACTTCTTGGAGTAGGAGAAGGGGACGCTAAGATCTCCCGCGAAACCGGTTTTACTTTTACCTCAACTAGTAATATTTCATTCGTAGCTTGCTCTATACTGACTACGCTTCTTCCTACAACTTTATTCGGCATTATGGTAACCCCTCGTTTGCTCTCGTCCCCTCCGCTGTATATTATTCGATAACTATATTCTGTAACTATCACTCCCCGTTATCCTTCCATCTCACCTCGCAAAGACCTAAAATTTCCATATATATTTCCCCTTTCCATTCCTCGCTTTATATTCTCTAATTTGCCTGTCCTCAACATTGTTCCAACATTCCAAGTTCCTTTTCTACCTAATTTGGTCTTCTTCCTCTGCATCGTCTGTCCTACTCTGTTGGTTTTACTTTGCAAGGATTTCGTGAGATGACGACCGCGGAAGCCTTGCCTCTCCCGCTGCCGGGCACGACAAATGGCGGGTGGGGCCGAGTCCCGTAGTTGCCAGGACTCACCTCCTCTATACTGCGTATCATGAACAACTTGGGAATAATAATATCCGTGGTTTGCTGTTGCCTTCTTCAGCAGTGTTTTTATCGTGAAGCCATCACTCAATGCCCACCCCACTGGGATCAGACGCCTTGGCAGCCGCCTCATTGAGGAACAGACACTGTGTGGACTATCTTTCATCTGGCTCCTAAACTTCGCCCTATCAGGCATGGATGACCCTACCAGGAGAAATACTATATCATTGCTCCCACCTGCACAGCACCATAAGTCAGCGAGACACATAAACCATTCCACCACGTCAAGCTTGTAATCCATGGGTGGCTTATTCATCTATGGAAAAATAGGCTGCAGCAATGAGGCATGATCCTCCTGTATCCATTTGTAATTTTTATGGAAAGAGTTAGTGAGTGCTAAATTTGCCTGAGAATCCTAAGTGGCAAAGTATATATTTTTAATAAAATTGGCGGACAAAGATAGAATGGTAGTATTTAAATTTGTTGGTTATATTTTGTCATATAGTTAGAACCTAATTTTACTGCTTGATTTTCTTTATATAACATCTTTCAGCAGTTTGCGCGTCACCCTTTCCGAGTTGGATACATGATAAAAAATAGTTATGTACGCTTTTATCACTACCAAGACGGATTTACTTGAGGATTAACTCAATAATCTCTACTCAGATATAAATAATCAATGCTAAAATTGGCAGAAAATTGATTTTGTGATCTTTTCAGAAGCCGATGTACGATTTATAATTTTTAAGCAATCATTTTGGGCACCTAATTGGCCAATTTGAGTACGGATTTTGGAAAGCATTGAATTGAAGTCCGCGTTCCCAATTCATCCGGGAAAACTTGAACTTCAACGGACTTCCTTCCGCCCTCAATTCTCGTTCACTGTACAACTTATTAATTTCTCATGCCCTTCCTACATGCTGTTAAAGGACCTCATTCTTTTCCTTCCCCACTCTCTTCTTCATCACACTCTCTTATACGTGTATCTAAAGTATAACCCCCTTTACAGTCCCCTTTCCTTCAGTTTCTCCTACATTCATTTAGCGTTCTAAAAAAATGCACATTATCGCTGACTTCTTGAATGTTTTCCTATTATAAAACCTAATTTTGTCGTGCACTATTTCACACCTCTTTTGTTTTTTTTTAAATTCATATTTGTTGCCGTTTATAGTAATTACAAATAAATTGGTTGCTAAAGGATAAACATATTGGTTAATGCATCGTTTAAATTGACATTTCACTCTGATCTCCATCCTAATCAATATACGTTTAAGGTAGCCGGAATTAAGTCAGGATATTATATTGATGGTGAGAGTATCCTTAAAATTCATTTCATCCAGAGAAAATACAAAATAAACAAACGAACTCTAAAACACGAATATTAACGTTTTCCAGGACTCTGAGCATATTTTTGCCTAATTCAGCATGAGTATGCGATAATCAAATGGGTGTGAACAGCATATAGCGGAATATGTTTTGAAATTTAACAAGTATGCTCAACAATATGCAAATAATTTCATTCTATTTTTTTAGAATGTTTGGAATCTTTTGAACTACTTAATAACAATAAACATGACATGTAAACATTCGGTTTTCGAATATGGTAAAAAAAAATATCCTAATTTGTGCACCTACTACTTTCGAAATTGAAGTCGTCACTTTTCCGGCTTTTGCTTGATTTTCCAATATTTTCATTTGTATAAACTATGCAGAATCTATAATTTGGCATGAAATTTCAAGATTTCATATTTTCATCATTCCGTATTATTATAAAAACTTTTAAATTGAAAATTCACCTAGCTATGTTACTAGAAGTATGTATACCTATCTATCAGTTTTTTCATTTAATTAGTTTTGTATTAAATGCATAATATACATGTATACATATTGTCTAAAGTTAACCAGATTAAAATGTATCATGCGACAAAAGAATTAGCTTTATTTACGATAATATCTGGAATTATCTGTGATAACAGTTAGATAGGTTGGGTAAGATAATAGTTGCAACAGAAAAGATTCAAGAGAGATGGAAGGAATATGTAACAACATTATATGGTAAGGAACTTAGGCAAACAAGGTTAGACACATAAAAGGAACATGACGTAGAAGAAGATAGCTTAGGTCCAGGCATACTCGACGATGAAATAGAAAGGGCATTAAAGGAGATGAAAGCAAATACGGGCGTGGGGATAGTACCTACTCCTGCAGAACTACTTAAATGATTAGAAAAATGTGGAACACTCTATATGGACTTATTCGTAGCATATATGAGGAAAGAATCTGGCCGGAACACCTTGTGAGATCAGTGCTAGTTCCTATTTCGAAAACGGTAAAGGCTACGTCATGTGAGGACTACAGAACAATAAGTTTGATATCCCACGCAGCTAAAGTTATTCTCAGGATCATCAACAAAAGGATAGAGAGTAAGGTAAATGATTACTTAGGGGATGATCAGTTTGGGTTCAGGAAAGGAAGAGGTTCGCGTGATGCCATTGCAGTAATGAGATCACTAGTCGAGAGGAATATAGAATACAGTCAGGACGTTTTTGCCTGTTTTTTAGATTTCGAAAAAGCGTTTGATAGAGTGAATTGGGAGAAATTAATGCGTGTATTGCAGAAAATAGGAATGGATTGGAGGGACAGGAGACTGATCCGCAACCTGTACATGTCTCAGACTGCTCAGGTGCGAGTGGGGAACGGAGAGTCCGGATGGGCAGTGTTAGGAAGAGGTGTAAGGCAGGGTTGCCCATTGTCACCGGTACTGTTCAACGTATATGTAGAGGAAATGATTAAAGAGGCATGGGAAGAACTGGAGGTAGGAATGAAAGTCGGAGGGGAATTCAGAAAATTGGTTAGCTTTGCTGATGACCAAGCATTGGTTGCTCAGTCAGCCAAGGGGTTGAAAGCATTGCTGAGTGAATTGGAAATTCAGTGCAATAGATATGGGATGAGAATCAATATTAATAAAACAAAGGTTATGCGATTCCTAGAAACAGGAAAGATTAGCTTAACAATGAAAAAAGATCGCAAAAACTAAAGCAGGTGGGACAGTTTACGTATCTCGGAGGTATTTTGGACTTAAATGATCAAATTAGAATGGACGTAAGGAGACCAATTGTACAGGTATTATGTAAAGTCGTCTTTTCATGGAGGCAGTTGAGTGCAGGGACGTTGAGTAAAGATGTTGAGAAAAGGCTTGTCAAAACTTTGATAAGAAGCATACTTATGTACGATGCAGAAACATGGTCACTGAAGCAGGATGATAGACGTAGATTGGGGGCTTTTAAAATGTGGTGGTGACAAAAGATTGAGATGACAAAATGGACCGAAAAGCAAACAAACAAGAAGTACTAGGTATGATGCGGGAAGAGAGGGATTTTTCGGAAAAAATCCTAAGGAGACAGGAAAAATGGATGGAGAGCGTTTTGATCGGCATTGGGATTTTAAAGACCGTAATAGAGGAGAGGATATTAAGCAAATGAGGAAATGGCAGGAGCAGAATATGAATATTGGACGGGATAAAGGGAGGACGAAAGTAAACACAGAAGAAAAGAGACTTCATGTAGCCGGAGTAGGTGGCCGGAGTGTGTCTAGTTAGGACTCAGAAAATACTTATTCGGTAGTTTTTTCCATTCAAAATACTGTATAACTTAATCTAGATCGTCTAAGAATAATCTGAATAAATTATCCAATCGCAATAAAATAGGAGAAAATGTATGTATATGCATATGTAAGTAATATGTATTCCGAATGTAAGTATCTTCATGGACTGATAGGACACTTGAAAAATAGGATACTCCATAATTTAATAGAAAAATACCCGCATCACAAAAGTGTTCCTTTACTAAGGAAAATAGTTACGTGTAGAAGGAGATAGAAAAATGGTTGCTGCGGAAAAAGAGGGGCAAAACAGTGATAGATTGGAGGGGAGTGTAGCAGATAAAGTCCACGCCGCGAAATATTAACGCATTTAACATAAAAATATCTCAATTCCTCACCTTGACACTAGTGGTCAATTCTCGTAATGGCTACCAGGATCAAAAGGAAAGTACGACAATCAAAACACCGCATAAGTGAAAAGAAATTCATGGAAACGGAGAAACAGATTGACAGATCAAAATTGGTAGCGCATTGTTAACAATACTTAAAAGTGGGCGAGAACATAACTTTAATGGATCAAGAAAAACAGAGCTAATATATCAAACTGTTTCTGCAAATACGGAAAAGTTATTATGGCTATCATTCACTACCTCTTCGACCTAAACCTTATTATTATTAGGTAATCTACCGGTTAAGGTAGGTTTTTGGATGGACACAACTATCAAATAAACATTTTGTAACTCCAAACAAAACCCAATCCAGCAACCTAAACTACATCAGGTCCCTCTTCATCTTTGTGTACTTCTTTCCTCCCTTCATCCCGTCCAACATCCCTATCCTGTTCCTGCCCTTACCTCGCTTGCCCAACATTCTCCCCTCTATTACCTTCTTCAACATTCCACTACCACTCAATACACCCTTCATCCATTTTTCCTGCCTCCATAGGATTTCTCTCAACAAACCCCTCTCCTCACCCACCATCTCTAGTACTTCCTCATTTGTTTTCCTTTCGGTCCATTTCACCTTCTCCATTCTTCTCCACACCCATATTTCAAAAGCCTCCAATCTACGTCTATCCTCTTGCTTCAGTGACCACGTTTCCGCGCCGTACATAGCTACGCTCCATATCCCTAAACAAGTACAACCTAAACCATAATAGTCAACAAAATATCAGCATAAACCCTGTCAGTAGAGACACTATCTATTTATTAATTGTTAGTAACAATAGATATTTCTATTTAAATATGACATGATTTTACGGCCTGATATTTGAAGAAATAGACCCCGCGCTCTGAATTGGATAAATAACCATGCATGCCAGTTATCAATCGGTATTCTCAGTCTCAATCCTTTTGTTTGATAAGGCAGTCTTACTATAAATTCGCCCTTTGTACATCACTCTAGAAATGAATAATGCCATTGGAACTATGATCCTAGACTACGCTACTAAAATAACTAAATATACGATAATTAAATACCTAGATCGTAAGTACATAGAAAAACATTTGAATTCAATGGATCGTAGGATCGTAGATGCAAAGGATCATAGATGTACTGCCCACCAACCCATAAAATGAAGTTACTCCTCCTCTTTTATCCATAAGTTCCAAACAGTTTTCAGTCGATATAAATTGAGCTAACATTGAAAGTTTTTCAAAACAAAAACCCGAAACTAATTAAAACGACACGGTTATAATTACTTAACCTAAAACATATCGAAAAATAAAAGCCAATTACTTTCAGATTAATAAAAGGTAGAATTTCGAGAAGTCGCTGTCATATATTTGAGTACCCCCACTAATTGATACGAAGCGAATGTTTTGAGAAGATAAGAGGGAGATATTTTATAAACGAGGAAATAAATAGCTTGCTCCAAAACCTGGAAACTTCTTCTCGGCATCTAACAGGGATATCGTTCACCAAGTTGGTATAAGGATCATCATCGAATAATTGGGAGTGGGGTAAAAACGAATGTCAACTCCACGCAAATTAAATAGAAACGAGAAGCAATGAAATTGAAACGTAGACAACTGTAGAAAACTTTCTCAAAAAGACGCCAGTTAATGATTGACTGCTCAAAAAAAATAATTAGGCTGGTTTTCATTTGGTGGATTTGTATGCTATTATGTTCAATCGTAGGGTACAGAATATTTCATGGAATTGTTTTTTTTTCGTCAAATAACTATTGGTAAATTAAAATAACTTCCTTTTGAGTCACGGGATTAGGAAAAGATTTCAAAAGCATCTTAAGATTGGAAAAAAAAACTTACCTCATTATCGATCCGAAGAGCATCGTGGTGGACTTCACTCTGCGTAGTTGACCTCTTCTGGATGTGCTTGTGTTCTAGAAGATAGTAATTCTTCAAGCTGCCGATCTGTGTGGAAAATGAAAAAATGGTCTTGGGTTAAAAGAGTTTTGAACCTCTAAGGAATCACCAACAAATCAATATAAAGAGCAATCAGGTTTATAAAATTCAATTATTTTTACTGATATTAATACATATGACCAGTGAAAAATATACTTCGGTACATAAAACATTTCATTTATATTCATGTTAGATTAATACCTGTGTATTGATTGGTATTGCGAATTTCTATATTTTGCTTACAGTGGCTAACCGTATTGTCCGTGGGAAGAAGGAGTACTTGAGTCTGCTCTAGTGCTGGCATCTACTTACCGAATTTTATATACATGATCCAAGTGAGCAATTGGAGTGCGAATAATTTGCGAGACCTCGGTGCTGAAACATGCGGATCTGAATTTATTTAGCAAGTTCCACCTAGCATTGAGTCGTCTTTCCTCTAATTGCTCCCACCATAACTCCAGAAACATTTCAGTGACACTTTTCGTTTTATCGTAACATTTTTTAACGTAGCGGGCTGCCCGGCAGCCCTAAATCTCCCGAATGAGGCCTTTTTCACTCGGATCTCATACGCTACATGCATATTCTAAATGAGGCCTTACAAGAGCGTGGTAACAACATTTCTTGACCTTGGAGTCACTTTAGCCAACAGTACGTGTAATAAATCTTAATTTTTTATATGCTTGCTCGCAGACTACGCATGTGGGTTCCCCTAGTTAAGTCTTAGTGACAGTTAAATCGTGGTATTTTACCATATCAACTACTTGTAGGATAACTCCAGCTAATTTATAAACAAATTTCGTTGATCTTTTAAAGAAATTTATCACCGATTGAATTTATTTCATAATGCATTCCAGGACACAATTAATGTATCAAAATAAAATTTCTGAAACTCAGGAATTCAAACAGCACAGGAACCTGCTAATGTGATGAGAATTACAATCGTTATTTCATTTTTCCAGGGTTTAAACCAAAGTAACTAACAATTTCAGAGTGCAAAAATCATTCGCCTTGACCGGGAAACGAACCCCGATTCGATTGGCTGTTTAGCTACCGAGGCGTCCTTTTATACTTCGATATTTTGGGGTATTTCAAGGAAAAGAATGCTGTGACGAAATACCGTACATACAATGAGTGTCACGGGCATTCGTAAGCACTCGGCCGGACATTGAAGAATCCGGGTTTGAACCACGGTCAAAGCGAATGATTTTTACACTCTGAAACTGTTAATTGTTGCATCGTAATGTACATTTAGCGGATGACTCCGTTAAAGGTTACTGTCGCGAGATCTCCTGCACTTTCTTGTAAAAATGTCTACTTAACTTATTCCAAATAACAGACTATTTGTAAGGCTATTCAATTTGAAACCTAAATTTATCATCATTAAACACAAACTTCACGCTATAGAATATTTCATAATCAAAATTTGAAGAATTTTTTCTCTCGTATTTTATTGAGACATAATTTGGGTAACACATTAAGAAGGATTACCAAAGGAAAATTTACTGGTGAAGAGTTTTAATTCTGCTATCTACTTGACCGTAAAAAAATATTAACTATTAGTAATGACCCGTCTTTCAGCATGGTTCAAGGTACATACGACTTTTCCAAAATATTTCATTTTTAAAAGTATCACCTAGAGGTGAAATTAAATGATGATATTCAATAAACGTTTTCAAAAGAATGCAGCAAAAGACGCGTAAGGAGCTAAATAAATGAACATCATTATAGATTATACATACGTACATTTCCGACCGGAGAAAGCAATGTTTATATGATTGTTTCATACATTCATGTTTCCATTTATAAATAAGTTATAACAGAAAAACATGTCCATAATCTATATTTTTGCAAGTCCGGTACTAAAATCAATTAATTTATTGATATTTTCCCTAACAGAAGCTGACACTTCGGAAGATTAAGATGAAATTTATGAATTAAATTGATAAAAACATAGTCACAGATTAAGAGCAAATGGGAAAGAAGGAGGGATCATAAGTTTTGTTAAGGATTGCGTACACTATGTTTACATGTAAGCAGGTAGTGGTTCATGCGAATCTTCATTCAGTGATTTAGTCCTTTAGGAAGAGAAATCTTACAATAATTACTCTTTATAGGCCAGTATAATTGAAGAACCCTAGGGTCCTTGATGAAATAGATTAACCTTAAACTTAAAAATACCAGTACTTTTTTAGTGGTAGTGAAGGTGTAATTTCTAATACAAAGGCTATTCTAATCCCAATCGTATTCACCCTAGAAATATTACGTTTTCTCGTGGAATGAGCGAAATTTTAACGGAAGCCATTATGGTGACTTTAAGTCAATCGGTTCATGTCTTCGCCACATTTATCTTAGATAAATGAAAAGAATACCTAAGGGAATGATAATTAAATGAAATATCCCAGACCACGAACAGATTGGAGTTAAATATAAGCACTCTTAAAGTAAATATACTCGAAAAATAACTGAAACTGGACTATATTTAAATTAGAATGAAACCAGAAGGAATAGCATAACAATACAGAAATTTAATTGAGAAAAATGATCCAATTGTATCGCATATCCAAATATGTCACACATTGAATGAGATACACTCCCACAGTAAAACGAAGAAAACGAGAGAAAATGTTTGAGTTAAAATGGAGTGGATGAGCGTGAAAATACGGGAATTAATTCGACAAAGAGACAATGCATAATGCAAAATGGAAAAGTTCTCTTAAAAATTTAATTTACCGAAAAACATATAAATGCATTAATAAGAGACTTGCAGAAGTACGGATTTTAAAAAAAGGATAATACTAAGTTGAGTTTTTTTAATCACATCGCATGCCAAAGCGGGACAAACACGTGAATATTGCTCCGAAATACAACAACGATTCTGCAAATAACAATGGGGCTGTATTTCATACATTGCTAAATATAACGGCAAAGAGAATCTTAAGAATTTACACAAAACTTAAGAGAGTTAATGAGAAAAATAAAACAATCGTCGTTAATTACTTTGCTATGCCATATTTTTTTACTGCCTAAACAAATAATATTTTGTAGGAACCGTGACTGAATTGCACCACCATTTCATAATCTAGTTTCATTATTTATTTAACAAAGCAGCCGAAAACGGCACAAAGACTTTTACATTGGCTGACAGACAATATATATAATATAAACTAAGACAAAGAACGGGTAAAACCAATAAACAATAATGAAAAGTGTGTCAAATTACTGTTTCTGAAAACCTTCTGACGAACCTATGAAGCCTGAGGGTATAACAATTTGGTTGCCGAAAATTTACATGGTAACACTTTTATTTGAAATGTTGCACTACAGTTTATCTGCATTTATGATATCCATTAGGATAAAATTAATTTTTAAACGTGTAATAACAAATTGTATTTATACATTTTTAAAATTGGCAATTTTCCACAACATTTTAATTAATCATGATATTCCACCATATCACGCCTGAAACGTCTCATTTTATAGTATTTATACAGTTCTACCATCAATAAAATTACATAATATAACTGTCAAAATTGGTTTTGAAGACTTTTCCCTAATGATTACTCGAAAACGGATTTTCACATGAATATTTTTGCATTTCCTTTTTATTATAGA
This sequence comes from Hetaerina titia, assembly GCA_037158775.1. Taxonomy (NCBI): domain Eukaryota; kingdom Metazoa; phylum Arthropoda; class Insecta; order Odonata; family Calopterygidae; genus Hetaerina; species Hetaerina titia. Next base: position 47,221,707 of record CM073777.1, read on the forward strand.
TTCCAATCAAAATATACCCAGGTGTCATCAAACATTGCTTCGTGAATTAACTAGCCAAATAACATTTACTGTAAAAAAAACGAGTTATACGCATACGACGTGGCACATTTTCTACTAGGGGATCAATGAATTGAAATTTATGGAAATAAAATTTCATATGCATACCGCACATGTAAAAATATTTCCAAAAATGAATCCTTGAATGCGCAAAACGGTAGTTGCGAAAAACAAAGAGTGTACAAGATTTAATTTCAATATGGTAACAACAGATGCAATAGAAAATAATAACAAAATTCCCTAAGCAAATTGTGATTTCTGGGAGACCAATTTTGGTGAATAAGTAACGATCCTCCTATTTTTAACCCCAAATTTCCTCCGCTTGGTTAAAGCGTAAATTAATGAAATATGAATACGTAAATTGCCTTCTAATATGCTTAATCGTGTTTGCGTGTATTCATTGACGACTTATGACTCATAAATTCATCAACTACGCTGTAAAAATTACAAAAATTATTTAAAACATGTGAGCATAAAATTGAGAACATGTCAGTACTCGTCAGTGAATTTGAGAAAACAATAAATATGGATATTTAAAAATAATGTTGGCTCATCGAATGACAAACCTTTCATTTCATTTCTGAAGTCCTATCATCTTTGATTTTATTTTACGGATTTCGAGTACACATTTCAGAATGGATTTAAAACCGGAGATTCAAAATTCAATATTTGAATGTAATGCAAAAATTCAGAACCTGATTCATAAATATGCCTGCTGCCTAAAGTCATGGAAAATATACAGGGAACTACCGATACAGTACTAATCATTTTTCATCATTTAATTTGGCAATTGATTCAACACTAAAACGTTGCAATCGGATATGTCAATATAAAATAAGTCCTTTCAATACGAACAAATTATGAAAAATATAATATCGCACCATTGATTCGGGGGGATTTACACACTTCATTCACAATACGTGAATCCCATAGCTTTTTAAAGCGCTACAATAGGTACGTATTGGAACGAAGAAATTCTGGATAAGGTGCTACGTGAAACGAGACTCAATCTTTTGTGGAAAACCTTGTTACTTTATCGAGAGCAATCCAAAGAACCTGGAAGGGGGTGAACAGACACTGACTTTCCCTTCTCTCTAAAAACGTTCACAAAAGAAATCAATGCGTAAAAATATTGGACACGAAAACGAAATCTAAACTCGAAAATCAATACGTCGATGTGAGGGCACATACAAGTCTCCGATATTCCTCTTGCTACTTCATTTCCTCAACCTGTTACAGCAAAACGGCTTTCAATGTCTTACAATCCTTTGTCCCCATAATGCCACTGAAGTGATACGAATGGGGGATCAAGGTAGACTTTCCACATTGGAAAACTTTTACTACTTCATTTGATAGCACATTCATTTCATTATTAAAGTGAGCACAGCGGCGTATGATCTTCCTACTGAGATAAAAACTTACCAAATAATAAATTAGGAGTGATTGAAAATTACCAACATTAAGTCGCACATGCTGAATTATTCCAATATTATGCGGATATCTACCAAAAACAACAGTAGCTGAATTTTCTATCATGATACCATATCACCGCAACCCTTTCGCTGTGGTTTTAGACCAACAAACCGTACAGACTACTATAGACAATTTTCGTGTTGCAAAAATACGATACACGGACAAGATTTGGAAGTCAGTACAGGTTTATCAGAAAGGAGTTCTTCAGAAGAATCTAATCCAATACCACTAGTCACTCACAAATTCATGCACGCTCCCTATAATATTACCAGTACCAGATCATGAAGAAGGCAATTATTAGGGATGTTCACAACATGAGTGTTTCCAAACATTACCTAAATTTACACACGGACAATATTTAATAGGCCAGAAACATTCATACCTCGTCCTCTACGCCATGGCAAGTAAGGTGGACGAAATAACGCCGTCCCTACTATTTCATTTTTCCCGGATTCTGATAGAGAAAATGTCATGGAAAGTGAAATTTTAAGCAAGACTTTTACGCAAGCTCCCAATTGAAGGTTCAGAAACCCACTCCGCTTCGATACAAAGTTTCCTCTAAGCAAGGGAATCTTCAGCTCCTCATCTCTTATCGCACCTTCCTCTAACAAATCAAACTCGTGCCCCTGATCGCCTCACCCCCCACCCGAGCTCTTATTCCACCCCTTGAAATCGCCTCCTGCTCCATTCCACTCCATTCCTTTAAAATACCCACCCTTACCCTCCTTCTGCCCCGTTGGAGCAGGCAATTGATTTCCGGTGGACAAAGGGGGATTCACTGTTGTCCTCCGTCTATAAAACCAAGGCTCCAAACCAACCCCTTCTCCTACCCCACGCTATTCGGGTGGACGACGTGGGGCTAAACGATATTGCTTCATGCGCTAAAAGACGAGTCGAGGGTGACATGGTTTGGAAAAATAAACGCCAGCACAATGGATATCATAAAACTGATGGTGGGTGCTCAGAAAAGTCATACATATAATAAAGGGGGTTTTGTACAGATACAAATATCAACTTAACGAGACACTAGATCAATCACGTTGTCAGCTCTGCGACATTGCGATGATAGGTGGATGCATTATGAATGATGTGCACTGCATAAGAATTCCAACTGAGGCGATATTAGGAACGTTTATTTTTGTATTCCCCATCCCAATCCGATTATTACTGGAACCATAGATGATATGGGTTATAAGATAATGCTGGTGACAGTAGGTAAATATTGGCAGAGGTATTAAAATATTCTCAGGTCCTTTTGAAATGTGGGTGTGGAGAAGAATGGGGAAGGTGAAATGGACCGAAAGGAAAACAAATGAGGAAGTACTGGAGATGGTGGGTGAGGAGAGGGTTTTGTTGGGAGAAATCCTATGGAGGCAGGAAAAATGGATGAAAGGCGTATTGAGCGGTAGTGGAATGTTGAAGAAGGTAATAGAGGGGAGAATGTTGGGCAAGCGAGGAAAGGGTAGGAACAGGATGGGGATGTTGGACGGGATGAAGAGAGGAAAGAAGTACACCGAGATGAAGAGGGACCTGATATAGATTAGTTTGCTAGGTGGGGAGTCACAAAATGTTTATTTGATAGTTGTGTCCATCCAAAAACCTACCTTAACCGGTAGATTACCTAATAATAATACATAAACAACATAAGTGAATATACTAAATGGTAACGAAAACTGTCATAAACAAGGCATTGAAAACAATATGGACAGAGAAAGTATTAAGTCCTATCTTCTAACAAACAACTGTATCATTACCAAAATTTCTTTATTAGCATTGTACTTTAGGAAAGAAGTGGTATTTCAAGGAGAAGTCGGGAATGAAGCCTTTTTTCTACATTTTACAATATTGAGTTGACCAATTCGTATATATAAACGCAGAATATTAAAAATATGTGCACTAATTTCTCTATCTCTAATGGAAGATGGTCTTCCAAAAATATTTCAAATGCGAGAGTTTCATTGAATTTAAACTTATTTGCAATAATAAAGATAAGCAAAAGATGTTTTTGTATAAATTTGTCCTTGGCCATTAAGAATGAAATTTTCATAAAACACTTGCCCTTCATTTCTCCGGGGGTTGAGTTGACCAATTCGTATATATAAACGCAGAATATTAAAAATATGTGCACTAATTTCTCTATCTCTAATGGAAGATGGTCTATCAATCCTCTCTAACGTGTTAATGCACTACTTTTTTCGATCATACGAAAAATTCCCCATCTAATTCACAGCTAAATTATTTCATCATTGCCAATAACTAAAACCGCATGGTTAAACTAGACACATTTATGTTGGATGGGAATAAAATATAGAAGTAACCAAATATTATGAATTAGGAAGTTTAAGTTTATCCTCAAGCAGTAATTATGATTCGGAATGGATTCGGCCTACACTGAGACCAAATTCAATTTCTCGACCGTGTATATACTTATCCGCCACAGAAGAATTGCTATTACTTTAGAAGAATTTAAAATACATTGCCTAACGGGTTTGAATGGCTTTTTTGAAAATAACCATTCTGATAAAAGTTTGACAAATTCTTCCATTGATCCAATTTTTTCAACTAACGAAGTTATTCACCAATTTGAGCCAAAAGTCAGTGATTGACACACAGGGAAATTTCAGTCACCTAACGAACAATTACCATTTTCTGAGAAGAAGGAGAACTATTATGCACAAGCATATTAGTTATCTATTTATTCTATTCTCTATCTATTCTCTATTATATTCTCCCTATTATTATCAAGTAGTCTACCATTTATGATAGGTTATGGATGAACACATGACTTGGCAACGATACATTTCACTACCCCTGCTCACAACACATAACCTAATATCCGACACACTAATAGACTTCTTCGAGTCCGCATATTTCCCGCTTTAATTCGTTCCATTAATGCCTATCCTATTCCTTCCCCTTCCTCCTTTCCCTAACGTTCTCCCCTCTAACACAGTCTTCAACTTTTCCGTTCCAAGTCAACATGCTCTGAATCCACCACACCTGCCTCTATTGGATCTTTGCGAAAAATCTCTCCCGTCCCTCCATACATAGTACTCCGTTTGTTTGCATTTCTGTCCATTGTACCTTTTCTATTTTTCTCCACACCCATAGTGGCCATTTTTACCTCTTCAAAAGAATAAGTTAGGAAGAGTAATGCAGAGGATACTAATGTACAATGAAAATGTTAAAACATACTTGTGGCCAAAGCTAACAGTTTTCGGCTTAACTTTGTGGAATCCCTTCATGGTGAGGGTAAAAAAAGAAAAACTGTACGCTTCCATCCATGTTCGTATTGCATTAAAAGTGTGTATGGAAGTGTAAAGTTTTTCATTTTGTACCCTCACCATATTTGTGGCCGTTTTCTTAGCTAAACCCTGGAAAATCTTAACTTAACCTAAGGAATACTACATACTAAGAAGGATAAATCAGGTTAACAAAAGCAAACACACATATTTATGCCACGAGTACATGTTTTTAATTATTTAAATTCCATGAATAGATATTTTTCCGAAAGAGATTCTACACAAACACGCACACGTTAGCGAACGAAATCACATTAGGAGGGAAAATGATATTTGAAACATTTATAATGAAGAGAAAAAGGTTGAGACAGGAACATGTCACCTTTGACCGAAACCGAAAAATATACAAGGATATATCTTTTATAAGCACTCCGAATAATTAAGCTCCATAATAACTGCCATTAATGAATGCAATTTCAAAAAATAAAAAAAATATATCCTAACTTCTATGAAACTAATGATATCCATTACTAAATATAGCAAAAATATAAATAATAAATTATGCTTCATAAATAACGCATGATAAAAGACAGTTCAATTCATTTCAAATTTGAGGTAATTACCGTACCAAGGGTAAGCAGGAGAAGTACGCATTTCGACATAGTAAAACGTGGTGAATATTTCAGGTTCCATGATAAAATATTTTCTTTAACTAGGGAAAAATTCAGCAGTTACAATTAAACTGAGTGGGAATTTTAGAATCTAATCTTCTAGAGTACCAGCATTAATAATTTAGTCCCAGAGTAGTCTCAAAGCTGCAGTATGTTTATCAAGCGATGAGTACATCTAACTTAAGCGTGAAAAAATTGAGAAGACTAAAAATTTCGGTAACTTATTCCCATAATTAAAGCAAAACTGTAACATAAATAATGCAAAGTTTTAGATGAATTTTCTACAAACATCTTGAAGTACAAGGTACTCCACGGAATTTCCTTGATTTCCCAAATTTTTCACGAGAACTACATAATTACCCCGAATTTCCAGCCTCATGGCCGATCTAGCAGTGAAAGATTTTAAGCTTGCTTGCAAAATTACGTACGGCATCAGTCACGGTGGATTATAAAACAATAAATCAAACGCCAGAGACATTAAATTCGCCTCCGTCACTAGGCTTCACGATGTAAATTTCCCATGTGATCATTACAGAAATATTCAATACGGAACCGATGAGGGAAATTCAGGTTTCCCATGGGCGCAGTTTATTGAAATAAAATATTTTAAAATTTAGTCACAAAATAAACCATCAATAACCCAGCAGTTTACGTACCTCGGAAGTGTTTTGGATCAACACGGTCTAAGTCGTAGGAGTAGTAGGGGAAAAAGTGCGCTAGGCAAAGAGGTTTTCATAAGGAGGAGGGAGTTGATGGCGGGGACGTTGAGTAGGGATGTTAAGACAAGACTCGTAAAAACTTTGATATAGAGAGTAGCGTACGTACGGCGCGGAAACTTGGTCGTTGAAGTAGGAGGATAGACGTATCGTAGATTTGAGGCTTTCAAAATGTGGGGGTGGGGAAGAATGGAGAAGGGGAAATGAACCGAGAGGCAAACAAACGAAGAAATGCTGGGTTTATAGAGGATTGTTGGGAGAAATCAAAAGGAGGCAGGGAAAATGGATGATCGGCAGAAGGACGTCGAAAATTGAAAGAAACGAGGAAAGAAGTACACGGAGTTTAGAGGGACTTGTTCCAGAGTAGGATACTGTATTGCGTTTCGTTAGGAGTCACAAAATATTTATTTGGTAGTTGTATCCATCCAAAACCTACCTTAACTGATATATATTTCTTAATAATAAAAAATAAAACCTTAACGTTTGCAATTCTTTTTACATAAATTTGTACGGGGAAGGAGCCTAGATTGGTAAATATTTTATGTAAAGTATGAAATCAAATCCAACACGTGTATTTGAGAACAAATAAATAAACGCTTTACACAGAACCAGAAATTTTCAAAAATGCAAATTACTACCTCTCCAAATCTCTTCCTCCTTTGAAGAGGTATTAACGTAAACACTGAATACTTTATCAGCGATCTTATTTCTACTAATTCAAGATTCAATTAATGAAGATGCTCGATGAAACATATATATATATAGTCACCACATTCTTCTCTCTAAATTTGCACAAATTATATTAAAATCTCAGTTCCTCCGAGACCTTATTTTGCAAGAACAAATGGTAAACTAACGTATAAATTTATTAAAAAGAAAAAGCCAACGTTTAAAAAAATGTGATTTTACTAACTAGTGTAGCACAATTTTTACTAGACCAAGTAAAATAATGTCGCACGATTTTAGAACTGAATATCATAGGGGTATGCTTCCGAATAATTAAAAAAGGGAAAAGTGAATATTGAGTTGTGGATCAGGCGTGAATTTGAGACCTCACATGATTACGTGATTCAGCGTAAAAAGAACCACTTGTTCTCCATACGTGACTATAATGGAGGTGGTACAGGGAACACTTTTAATCCATTCAAAATAACATCGAAATATCGACACGTTTAAGCAATAAACATGTAGCCGTTACAGGGTAGACAGCCATTATTAGCACACGCTCCATTTTTTTCGTACTTATAATCACTCAGTGTTATTCCAAAAAAAATATCTAGATCTTTTTTGCCTGCAAGCATTTACATTGGTAAAAAAGAACCTTTGCAGAGAAATGGAACGCTCTCAAAAAGAGAACGCTAAAAAAAATCTAGGATGAGAAAAGGACAAAGGGAAGCTTGAAAAATGAAGAAAGAAAAGAGGATAAGAAGGGTGAGGGAATTCTCGAGAAATGCACGAGTAGAGGCTTGCACTGCCTGAGTGGGAGTCAATCTTCGTGTGCTTAAAGGGAGAATAGGGTTGGGACGCTAAGGGACTGCAGACGGGCGATGAAAGGCGGAAGGCGTTACCAAGTGAGGGTCTTTGAGAAATACGAGAGATAAATAGAAATAGAATGGAGTTCTCATTCAAACTATCCAGATTAAGAGCTACGGAAGGAATCGATTATTCTCAGTGCCTTCGTGGATAATGATTTCCCGAGGTCTCCTTTTGATGGAATTGAAGGAAAAAATAAGGATTTGACATTGGAATGCACATAAACGTAACCATTAGATTTTCACATCCTTGCGACTTCCTCGCCGTCAAACTTTCTAGGAAATCATTCCATGTGGAAGCAATATCTGCGCATCAAGGATTGAAGCGATGATTCATTTCCATGGTGTAAATATCTTCTACGTTGGCTACAACATACATGGACAATCGTATTAACCTAAGGATTCTTAAGCCACCATAAGAGCGTAAAATACTCATAAAATAAATTGAATAAACAGTACATGGTTTTATGAGAGACTATCATATTGACAAATGTTTTTATTTGAACCTATTTATAACTACTGTGGGGAATTTACAGGTATGGTGAAATAGAAGCCTATGAAGTCAAAAAACGATAAGCCATAAATATTTTTTTCAATTATAAGATATTTTACTTAAATTATTTCTCAACTATATTTATATTACGTATATTAAGTAATCTACCAGTTAAAGTAAGTTTTGGATGGACACAACTACCAAATAAATATTTTTTTACTCCTAGCAAAAAACAATACAGTATCATACTCTAGAACAAGTCCCTCTTCGTCTCCACATCATTTGGTCGAGAACAGTGTGGTAGTTCATCGGATAAGTCGTTTGAACATAGATTATAGTTTCAATTCTCCCAGCTCTACTCGAGATGTGTGATTTTCTATGCACCAGAGGTTTGTTTATGGCCCCAGGTGGCAGCGGGTAAGCAACTAGCTCCTTGGCCTGTGTGATATTAACTAACCTTAGTGCTCAGTACGAGGTGAGGTCACCTATAAACCAACCCCGATTGTTTACCGTGGTAGGGAGGTGAATTAGAAAATGTAATGCATCACCCACGTGCATTCTGTACACATTATAAAAGGAAGAAACTACTAATTTTTGCTCGCAGATTTTCTTATTTCACCATCTCTCTATTCCGATTATCTTCCAAATTTAAATATCTAAAAAGCTATTCATTGAAAACATTCCTGCACTGATGACGCTCAGAGAGGAGCGTTTGTTATACATGATTAGTATTGATGAGGGAACAGTAGAGGGCGCTGTAAGATAATAGATAAGGTTTAGCCATGGACGTCTATTTACGTTTACGTATATATTTTGTACATATTTTAACATGTATATATATATATATATATATATTTATACACATTAACTATTTATACTAATGAGATATTATTGTAATCCCTAAAAAAATCCTATTTATCCTCACGGTAATAATTGTATCGCAATATCCCTTCTACAAACTTTTTAAACAATTTATCGTTAGTACTAAGTTGAATGATACAATCAGTTTATTAATAAAACCTTACTCATAAAGATGAATGGGAGAAATGAACTGTAATTCTTATATATTACGTGCGTAAAGGGTAATTCATACATTTAATATTCATGATGATGATTGCTGTTTAACCTCCAATGGAAAATGCAATAATGATCGTAATACGTTCGAATATGTACCTGAATATCCAAATCATACTCTCATCTGTGGTCAATTTTATCGAAGTATGCATTAGGTGTAATAACCTATGCGAGCCGGTCAATATAAAGCAAAAGGAAATGATAACATTTTCGATTATGCCCGAAGCAGGCGTAACGGTGGAGTGTCCTAATTTCAATTATTGAAATAAATGTGCAATACGAGATCGATAGTAGGTACACAATAACTACGTATAGTGATTTAAATATGTTAATGGTAATCAAGGGTTAAATTTCACATTAGTCACCAAAAAAAAAAGCTATACGGCACGAACATATTCGACGTAATCGAGACAGATTTTTAAAGCGAAAGAGAAGGTAAACAGCAAAAGAATCACTGCCCGTCAATTTCCAATCAACTGCTATAAGTAAAAAAAATGCCCTAAGGACTGCAAATCAACAATTACGCATGAATTGTTACAAATTTGGAATTTTCAAATAGTAGAAAAAACATTTTTCTAAAAAAATTGCAAAAATATTACTCCGCTTCTTCAATCAGAACCTGCTTAATTGCATTAAAATATAATTAGTCTTTTGTATAAGCACTCTGATACTGGAAAATCATCCCATATATAGTATGTCCAGCATCAAAAAAAGAGACTTGTCTGACAAAATGCTATCATCGGGAAAGGTTAACATAAAGGAAGGTACATCAAAAAAAAAGACAACTTAATATGGAAATAGTACAAATGAATACACTAAAAATTAACAATTTTAAATTTATCCACAATATCTTCATCACCACGATAAATCCTGGAAAACTAAAATGAACGTTCATTTGTGACATTGAATTAAATTGATACTGACAATTATTTGTAATATATTCGTATCCCTACCATGGACTACAACCATTAGGTGGTGAAAGACCTTGTGCGTTGCGATGACACCTATGCCTTTGCTGGCGGGAGGAATGATATAATGATGGACCATTTAGAGAATATGAGTCCTGACAACTACGGGACTCAGCCCAGTCTGCCGTGCGTCGATCCCGGCAGCGGGAGCTAAAAGGTTTCCGCGGATGTCATCACATGAAACCCTTGGACACAAAACCGACAGCAACAAGACAAAAGACGCAGAAGAAGAAGAGTAATTTAGTTAGAATAGGAACTTGGAATGTTAGAACAATGTTGAGGACAGGACAATTAGAGAACATAAAGCAAGAGATAAAATGGAGAAATATAGCTATTTTAGGTTTATGCGATTAGTGATGGAAGGATAGCGGGAATTACTGGAGTGATAGTAGTTATAGAGTAATGTACAGCGGCACGGACGAGGGGTTTCCATCATATTAAATTAAAATTTAGGAAGAAGCATTGACAGCATAGAGTAAGTAACGGATAGGAGTTCCGTAGAGCACTAAAACTAGACGGGTATACTTAGACTGACCTTCTAGAATAAATAATGTCAAAAAACTAGAATTTAGCGACTGAAATCATTTCAATAAACTTATTCCTTTTCTTCAACAGGACTCGTATAGACATCAGCTATCAAGTTTTCTGAATTGGCCTCGACCCTTTTTCGAGATTAAACGATGAGAGCATCTATTTTGGGGATTAAACCAATTACTTAAATTAAAATGATAATTCTTATCCTTCCTTCCAACTGGCGAGATCCAGTTTTTTTTAATATAATCCTCAACAAAAACATGTCAACTTAAGGAGAAACAAAGAAACCACTTCATTGAACATGCAAGTGTAGAATTTAATTTCACACATTGGAAACGTTAATTTTTTTTATATTACTTGACTTGGAAATTTTCACACAATAAATTCCAAATTTGAAGAAAAGTATGAAAACCAAAACCTTACTTTAAAATTGAGCTGCAATTTGACCACATAGTTTTGCATTATTGCATAAATTGTACGGGTATGTCTACTCGACTTCCACTTCCATTAAGTCAAGAATTACTAAAACATATTTTTTAATATTATCTGACCCAATACGCAGCATTACTTTGATACAGTAATTTAAACAATATTTATTAATTCTACATAGCATATGTTGAACCTGAATAAACTAACTTCGCCTCAATACATAAGCTGTCCACTTTTTTTAACTGACTGCTACCTTAAACAAAAGTAGGGATACTAATTTGCCTTTCGAACATTCCTATTAAGCCAAGCTACGGATACACAGGATGTGTAACCTTGCAATTGATCCGTAGAGGTTTGGAGGTGCAACACAATTCCCTTCAAGCCATCACGACGAGTAAAATGTGACCTTGTCCTCACGTCGGTTATCGACGTGGCCGAAAATTTCACTGGGGAAACAACGCCCAAGAATGGTGGCACTGGCACCGATCCATAGTCTACGAACACCTTGTCGGGGGAGCTTATCAAGGGCAAACGTGAGGATTATAGATTGTCGTTTTTTTATCATCATCATTGCTTCAAATGCGATCGACGACAATCAATCACCCAGCGTGTAGTTCTTACTCTCGCTGATTTCGTCGATTTTCACATATAGAATATTGTAGCGATTAAAAGACACGCAGTCAGGAGTGGGGTCCATTTACTGTTGGTGGAATAAAGTGAAGCTTTTCAATGGTAAACGAATTTTGATTTGACATGTGATTTTCTATGTAGTCCAGCCCTGTAGGTTCCTGAGTAATCAGTAAAATATTAAAACTTTAAAAAATATGTAAAATGTCACGCCACTTCTCAGGCGAGATTAGCCCCTTCGCTCACATAAACCATGTAACATTGCAAAGAGTATATTCGAATAAGGATGTCCGACACTTTTTTGCTCTCACTCCCGCATTGGAGGGGATGTATCCGGCGGTAGAGGCTTTATCTTTCCCATGTCAAAATTTTCTTCTTCCCTCACCCTTGCCACCAACAGCGGTGCCAAACATTAGGGTCGCCGCATCGCACACCTTGCGCGGTCCCCAGTGCTAGCACGGGGCATATAGGGCTTCTGGTGTGACTGCTTGCTTCGGTTTGGATCTTCGATGCAAGGGTTTACCAAAACCAGTACACCCCTTGATCGCCGTACACAAAATCCCCGCCACCTTGCCAACGCAATGTAACGTGATGGAAGCCGATTAACCGAGAGTAAATCCCCCATTTGCAGCAAATCTGGGGCCAAAATGAGACTGTTGCCCGCGGTGCCTTCACCCTACACGCAAGACACGGTGGGCTGCCATGGACTTCAGCCACCAAGATGCCCTTGTATTTCACCGTAAGGAGTCTGATGCAATGTGAACATCGAGTGGACAGAATAAAGTAGTTCTGGAAGCACGCATACTTGCCAGAAAGGGTCAAGACACACCTCACTACTTTTGAAATTATGTTTTTTGGGATTTCTCCCTTTTTTTAATAAAAGTGGGAGTGTTTTTGGTCATCCTGCCAATTGGGGTATAATTCGATATGAGCCTTCTCTGTTGCTACTGGACCAAGAAATCAAATTGCCGCAAACTATAAAAGAGAGGACATTTTACAGGAGAATACTATATACTTAACTTAGTGAAATTATAGAAGTAGGTAATAAAACACTAAACCCACCCCAGTTCTAGTTCTCGTAAAAAGTACTTCCCGAGAAAAAATAGCTTTATCATCATTTCAAAAATGCACGCTTCTGTCTCACCTACCTCGACGTGACAGTGGACCCAGTAGAAGAACAGGATAGTTTTCTTTCAACACGGCAAATAAAAACAGTCAAAGTAATCGTCTCAAGGCCATGAGGCCATAATCCGTATTGTTAGTTAATATCTAAGTACACGGATCTGATTTTTAGGTCATTATAAATATAGCGAAGGGGACGCGATAGCCTAGAGGTAGAGCATTGGACTACTGACCGGAGGGTCCAGGTTCGATTCCCGAGTATGCCTCTCTGGGCACCCTAAGCTCCACACAAATGTTTTCATTTCTTGGTTACTAATCTTCCTGGTAGCCCCCCCAACCCACCTGTGTGAATGTCACATCATCACCTACCAAACTGACTTCCGGGTTGAGCCTGTGTTGATATTTTTTACCAGAATGACTTTAACATGAAATGCAGAAATAACTGCAGCCATTATTAAGTGAAAGATACGTAGTATCTAGGATAAGGACTCAATCACTTTCTGCACCTGTAGCTACTAACATTTAGAAGAAGAAAATTAACCAAACATGTCCCAAGGTGGGTGCAGGGAAAGAGCCAGAAAGTATTAGATGACGGGAAGATGGAGAGAGTAAAATATCAGAAGTGAAAGCTTAATGTAGTATCTACCGAATATGACTGCTTGCATTCTGGTGTAACGCCTTATACAGCTGCACTGTCGTAAGTTGAATAAATGGAATCGGTAGAGAAAATGGAGATTCGCAGAGTGAAATAAGGGAAACAGTATATAAAAAAAGCGGCCATAGGGGAATTGATGAAAGCATGCGTAGCTTAGAAAAAAAGAATAGTTCATATCCGTCATGCTATTTTCAAAGATGGGTGCAGAATGAGAGTATACTAGTGTTATATCAAACACGAAATGTCTTAATCCATTCCCAGTTATGTGCTAGTAGATCAGAATAACAATACAATTTTCACCACACAAACCATTAAGGAAGTAAAAGAGAGACTATGGCAGTTTTACGATCGAAATGGAAATGATTAAAATACCATAACGATAAAATGGCTCCCAACTTAGCAGCACATTTTGGTCATCTCTGGAGGAGAAGAACATCGAAAAGGCTTATCCATTGAGTGGTATATGGAGGAAGAAAACAAGAAGTGATTGTATTTACCAGGAGTACCATCCGCTTTCAACGGTGGGAAAAAAATAAATAACAATCAGTAGAGACGTTTATACCTACCTACCCGCATTAGCACCGGATTGGAAGAGGGACGTGGAAACTCTGACTTTGCAAAAATCGATTTGCTTTCTTAACTAGTCGCAAACCTCTGCCTGGTGACCATTTTGAAAATACAAAATAGAAATAACTAAAAGACGTTGAAGGAGGTAGAACATGAAATAAACGGTCATTTTCGGATCCTTCAAAAAATTCATTCAGGAGGAACGGCGATGGGAAAAAGGCAATCATAAGATTATATTTTCCTGTTTGTTCCTAGGCAGTAATTATCAAGCAACTAATGACGAGCAAATTCAAAAAAATCTATTTTCGGTAGCATAATTTCCCTTAGTTTGCCGTGAGTACAGATATTTTTAAGGTAATATACCGGTTAAGGTAGGTTTTTGGATGGGCACAACTATCAAATAAACATTTTGTAACTCCAAACAAAACCCAATCCAGCAACCTAATCTACATCAGGTCCCTCTTCATCTTTGTGTACTTCTTTCCTCCCTTCATTCCATCCAACATCCCTATCCTGTTCCTGCACTTTCCTCGTTTGCCCAACATTCTCCCCTCTATTACCTTCTTCAACATTCCACTACCGCTCAATACGCCTTTCATCCATTTTTCCTGCCTCCAAAGGATTTCTCTCAACAAACCCCTCTCCTCACCCACCATCTCCAGTACTTCCTAATTTGTTTTCCTATCCATAAATTTCACCTTCTCCATTCTTCTCCACACCCACATTTCAAAAGTTTCCAATCTATGTCTATCCTCCTGCTGCGAGCGCAGATATAAATGAATATATTTAAAGCAGCAAAACGATAGATAGCAAAAACAAAGAATGAATCGTGGTTAGTAAGAACTTTAACTGATAAGGTATTAGTGAACATGGTAACAGTAAATAGCTTAAGTAAATTATAACATATTACAGCATTTTCTTCCTTCTATAAATTTAAAAATTTTAGATTAATTAAAATTTAGGTTTATTCAATACAAATCGAAGAGATAACAAATACAAAATTATTACTATCAGCAGTTCTCCTAAGATAATACGTCACAATGTTAACAAAAGATTTTCCTTCGACTACAGTAAGGATACGAATTAAAAAAATCCTTGAACACTGTTTCACAATTGGACCACACACTCATAAGAAGACCCCCATTCAACGTACCTTGATACGAGTTTATCCCGAAAGCAAAGCCATCAAGGAATTAAGGAAGCAAAAGGAACTTCACCCGAATGAAAAGCAATTAGGCGTAGAAAAGGGATTAGGAAGAGAAGGGGGGTGCTGGAAATTTAGTAAGGTGATAGGACGTGAGATGGGCGATAAAAAGAAGGTTGAAAGCGAGGGAGAGAGAGAGAAAAGCCAGAATGGACGGATGGGAGCAAAGAAACGAAAAAGAGAGAGGATTGCGAGGCCATTAAATGCAGCAATAGAAACGGAGCCGACGGAGAGTAAAATGAAGGCAATGAGAAAGAATGGCATAGGGGGCAATAGAGGAAGGATGTGCGCCCAGTTGGCGTGAAGACCTCTAATTACTTAGTAAAAGTAAAAAAAAAGAGTGTTAGGGATAGGCATGTGGTTTGCTCGCACACATATACGCGCATACAATTATTTTTATGTATTTATTTTTACATACACACCTTTTTGGTGGCTCGCAGGGTATTTATGTAGATGTAGATACGTTTGTTTCTCCACCGCATATATCGTTTCTGCAATGCCCTTTTTCTATGCCCCACCTTTAACACTTGGACAGCCCATTTAATTTCCACAAGTAAGCTATCGTTCGAAAATGCCATTCACAGACTTTTAAGGAAGAATATAGTATTTCCAAACAAACTATAACTCATTGTACAATGATGGATATCAAATTAAATGCCCCCGAGTTCCAGTTAAGAGCCCCAATCTAGAAAATCCTTCGCTCGCAAAAGTAAAAACAGCAACGTATTAATTATTTATGAAAAATCTCTTAATTTATTATGAAAAATCATGAACAGCCTCTAAATCTCTATATAAAATAAAGTATTTGGTTGATAACATTGATTTTAAATATTACTACGTCCAAAAAACTGTTTGTTTCTATGAACGAACAATTTATTGACGTCAACACGGTTGATGTTCCAAAATGTTGGTGTTTGTAACTGCAACATTGTTTATGACTGATGACAACGTATGAACGACACATTATTTCACTTAATCAATTAACCAATGACGTTAATATTAATAATATTTTGTATTTTATAACGCGAAGGACACTTCATATTAGTGAAACACAAAAATGTACTAACATTTTTTCCTGCCTTCACATATATTTAAAAAAATCCTATGCATAACTTATGGGAATACGGGTAAGTACGGTATATTACTATCGCTGGGGCTGGCCCGACACATTTTCCGTTTCAGTTTTCATATAATATAAGTTATATTTTAATAATAATAAATACTCCTGTGGTTTTTTCGCGAACTAAATTTAAATAGGATTAAACATTTACTTGAAGTAATTTCTTCAGTTTTGTGCCTCCAAAAAAAAAGTACAATTAGAATATGAATAGTAAAAATTAATAAAATGACTGCCTTAACGTAAATTCCACACTGAAATAATTATTCATAAATTTTCAAAATAAAACCAAGCCCATGAGATGAAAGGGGGTTGGAAAACTATTACATACAGGGTTCGTCCGGAAAATAAGTTTATGATGCTCATTGTGTTTTTTGACAAAAGGGGAGTCGTCCACTACGAATTTGTACCCGAACGACAAACTGTAAATGCGGCATTTTACGTCCAAGTGCACGACAGACTTCGAAAACGAGTCACCCGCGTCCGGCCAGCGATCAACCGTATGACTGACAACCTGAATGACAATGCGCCGTCTCACACCGCGCTTGTCCTGTCGGACTTCTTGGCCAAGCACGGCGTGGCAACGCTGCCGCACCCGCCCTACAGCCCGGACTTGGCACCACCGGACTGCTTTCTCTTCCCGAAGATAAAGAGGAGTTTGAAAGGAACGCGATACGGGACTTTGCACGCCGTCAAAGAGGCCGTGACGACGTGTCTTCGAGAGGTTCCCGATGATGCCTTCGCGGGAGCGTTCCAGGAATGGGAACGTCGCTGGAACAAGTGTATCGACTCACAAGGGTCCTATTTTGAGGAATATTAGCTTAAGATATGTAAAAGTGTAATAATTTTTTTTCCTGAGCTCAGTACACTAATTTTTCGGACGAACCCTGTATGTAGGGCACGGCAAATTATTTGGAATGCTGTTATAGACATGTTCTTCAATTGATTGAGGAAAACTGTTTGTAAAAATTCTTTTCTTGTTGATTCCAAACATTTTTCCAGTTTTCTTTCTATTTCTGTGCAGTTTAGGCGACAAAATGGCGGAAAAAATTAGGAAACATCTTTCATCATCATGCACAAAGCTTAGGTACGTGAAGAGCACCAAAAATTTTTTTTCACGAAGGATTCTCGGGTCCTCCACCGGGTCAGGGGTTCCATGTTGGCCGACGTTTCGATGCCCGACTCATGCATCGTCCTCGGGGTATATGATTCAAGGGTAGAACAAAATTTGTCGCAATGACTAAGATGAAGAATCAGTGAACAAAATTAAACTTATCGACTATTGGCTCATTCATAGAGGAATATTCATTTGTATCAAGAAATACCGGTAGAGAATATGGAAGAAACGCACGATGAATATTTGAATTGATGTTTGAAAATGAGAAGCTAAAAGAAGCTACCCATAAACCATGGACATTTATTATGGATAAATATTTTAATGTCATATTTTTGTCCTTTCATTTTTGTAGGTAACTCAGTACACTTGAAAGAAAGAATTATACAGAAGGTGTAAAATTACTTTGGAAATCAAAATACTTTATACAACTCATACTGATGAGCCTTTAACAACTGAATACTGCCTATCAAGGTAGTCCCATTGAAAGGAATACTAATTTGTTTCAAACAATGTAAGAGGGACTTACTCTTAGGCAATGCTTGTGATATGCTGGGAAAAAAAGTGCCAAATCCGATTAGTTGAGTGCCGTAACCTTTAGCAGCGAATAACAGTACGGAGCCTGGGCCAACAATTTATCCTCCGTCGCTCATAACGGTCAAGAAGATGCCTCGGACGACTAAATTGTCGGCAAAATTATTTGCAAAAAGTTCGGCCAAAATAAAAGCAGACACGAAAAGTGGTTAGTAAGTTTCTGCAATAACTCAAAAAAGAGGACTTTTTTTAAACGCTACCTACCCCGAAAGTAAAAAACCCTGAGGGTATGTGTGCGTGCAGTGGTAAATAAATACTATTATTATTAGGTAATCTACCGGTTAAGGTAGGTTTTTGGATGGACACAACTATCAAATAAACATTCTGTGACTCCCCACCTAGCAAACCAATCTATATCAGGTCCCTCTTCATCTCTGTATACTTCCTCCCTTCATCCCGTCCAACATCCCTATCCTGTTCCTGCCCTTACCTCGCTTGCCCAACATTCTCCCCTCTATTACCTTCTTCAACATTCCACTGCCGCTCAATACGCCTTTCATCCATTTTTCCTGCCTCCATAAGATTTCCCTCAACAAACCCCTCTCCTCACCCACCATCTCCAGTACTTCCTCATTTGTTTTCCTTTCGGTCCATTTCACCTTCTCCATTCTTCTCCACACCCACATTTCAAAATCCTCCAATCTACGTCTATCCTCCTGCTCCAGTGACCACGTTTCCGCACCGTACATAGCTACGCTCCATATCAGAGTTTTTACGAGTCTTACTATTACAGCAAATTTATAACCAGAAGTAAGCCCTATCAGAAAGTATTCGCACTGAGAATAGATAACTGAGTACCAACCGTAAGGATAAAAATCAAACTAACTATTTCCTGAAACTCTTAATACACCAAAATTGAACATTGAAGTTGGTTCGATCAACGGTAAATTGGAGCCAATTAGTGAGGTTTGTTTTTATTAGCCACTTCTTTAGTTTGCTTTTTTACAAAACAGTGTATTAAATCCGAAGAGCTTAGTTTCTCAGGTTTAACCTCCATGCCGCAGGTATCTCGATAAAAAGAACGACATTAATTGCCTTATGTGACCAGTTCTAAGAATGGAAATCGTCTCTTGAATTTTGCAATGAAAAATGGCGAGTGGCCACCGATCCCATACGAGCAGGAAGGAAATGAATTAATCTCACTTTCGCTGAAACCTTTTTCTTCTTCCCTCCCGCAGAAATTCCCACGCTCCCAGGTTGACTTGCCCAGTATGGCTTGAATAAACCATAAACCTGCCCTTCCTCCTAACGAAGCCGGCCGAGCTGGCGAAATGGCGTGACTCCTCTGGAGAATAAAACAAGAACTGGACAGATTAATTATCTTCGACTACCAGTGTGTTACAAAAAATTGTTTTAATTAAATAACCGCGAGTCGACAAGGTAAGGCTTCCATATATTCATTCAAGCAATAAAGCATTAGTGCGTTGTTGCTTCTTAAGGTTAAAAAAAAACATCCAGTACATCACTAAATCTCTGGGCGCAACGCAATGAACTTGAAAGTACATAAAATTTAATAATAAGATCCTACCATTAAAAACTAATTCATCCGCAGTGATTTTATAGGAAATATACGTAGAATTAAAATTTAACATATTGAGTGATATTTAAAAATGACGGAGGAATTTTATGGAATATTTTCCTTCATACTCCTACTTGTTTTATCGAGTTACCTTCCACACTTATTCTTCCACCATCGAGTACATTGTTTCACATGGTCACTTACACTTGTACAACCTGCGCCAATATTAACTGTCCTGTGATAAGTTTAAATGCATTTTATTGCAAATAAACATTTCTACTGAATGCCAATGTTATGATAAAAATAACTAAGGAAACCTTATCAGCATATTCATATATTATCACGTACCATATTATTTTTATTAGGTAATCTACCGGTTAAGGTAGGTTTTTGGATGGACACAACTATTAAATAAACATTTTGTAACTCCAAACAAAACCCAATCCAGCAACCTACTTTACATCAAGTCCCTCTTCATCTCGGTGTACTTCTTTCCTCCATTCATCCCGCCCAACATCCCTATCCTTTTCCTGCCCTTACCTCGCTTGCCCAACATTCTCCCCTCTATTACCTTCTTCAACATTCCACTACCACTCAATACGCCTTTCATCCATTTTTCCTGCCTCCATAGGATTTCTCTCAACAAACCCCTCTCCTCACCCACCATCTCCAGTACTTCCTCATTTGTTTTCCTTTCGGTCCATTTCACCTTCTCCATTCTTCTCCACACCCACATTTCAAAAGCCTCCAATCTACGTCTACCCTCCTGCTTCAGTGACCACGTTCCCGCGCCGTACATAGCTACGCTCCATATCAGAGTTTTTACGAGTCTTGTCTTAACATCCCTACTCAACGTCCACGTCATCAATCAATCATCAACGTCACCACATGTACTTATTTTAAATAAAATACACTCTCAGTTGTTAGGTCATTATTTTCCGAGTTTATATCTAGTTCTACCCCAAGCGCAAGTCACCATTTAAATGCAATAATACCACGTAATAATGAGGCTGTACATTTCCTGAGGGAATAGGCGTCATTCGCCATCTTTTATTCCGTCAACTTCCTTTTTGTTCATTTTCTCCTCCTATTCCTATAGCACCACACTAAGGCTCTACCTCTCTCTCTACTTGCTTTAACCATTCTTAGCGTAACCCCAAACTCAACCCAGAAGCGCTACGCTATCTTGTCGACGAAGAAGGAAAAAAACACACGCAGAATAATATTTGGCTGGACCTGCACCGCCTCGATATCCCTTCCTCCCCTACCCAGCCCCGAACACTGGACTCTACTTCTCAGCCTCACGATCAAGTGGGAAGCAGATAACAAGGCGAAAGGCTCACCCTCGCCGTTTCGCGCTCCCTCCGTCGATGGGGCTGCGGGGATGGTACGGTTCCAATTGCGCCATTCGGTGAAGAAATAGTTACATCTCATTTGTGTGGCCGGAATAGAAGTTAAACCCTATCTCGAAAATATCAAATACGACTCGGATAGCTGTATAACGAAACAGACGCAGAATACGACAATGAAAGATTTCGCAAGGATGCACAAAGAGAAGGAAAACACGAGGGGCAAGGAAGACAATAGCCTAAGGGAAGGAAAAGCATGAATAAACAAGGGTGTTATGGAGCTGGAGTCGGGTGATCGAAGCGGAAAGCGAGATTAAGCATATATTTTGGGTGTGGCCAAAGGAAATAAAGCTTAAAGAGCAAGTAGAAGGAAGGATATGAAAATGGAGGGAGAGGAAGACATTGGAAGAAATAGATAAAATAGTAAGGAATAGAAGAAAGAGTGTACGGGTCTAAAAGTAGGTGTGAGGAAGAGAAAGGGTGTGAGTGGATCGATGAGCACGAAATAGGGGACAGAGCCCCTCATAACACAGGAGAAGGCAAATTCAAGGCCGGAAATCAGATTTTGCGAGGCATGACACAAATATGCATACAAATATTTATTTCGCAAGGAGCAAAAGAGGAGGCAAACATAGTTAAAGGAGATGTTCTCATATTTACGCATACTACGTAATAATGACTTACTTGAAAAGTTTTGACTCCCATGTAGGAAGAGGGACATAGTACTGGAGTTCGCGGAACGTAACTCGGGAAAGTAAACTTGAAAAGACTTAAGGATTTACATTGAATTCAAGGAATATCAAGGAACACCTTAGGCCGCTAAATTGGCAAAAACCGGAAAATATCGATGAATATTAGCATTTAGAAGAAAAACGACTGCAATAAAGAAAATGTGCACTCTGGGTCAAATGGGAAATGTATGAAAAAAGATCAACCATTTAACCATTACGCAGAATTGCTCTTAAAAAATATTTGAGTTATTTGCGAAAGGGTCTGTAAAGTTTAAACTTTCGAGTAACCCTCCACATATTCTATCGGATTGTCATAATGAGTAATCAATATTTCAATTCTAATTTTGGTTGAATGCAGCCCTACATTCCTCTCTATTTAGTGTTGATTCCCTCACTCCCTAATATCTTCAATGTTTTGCGCGCTTCATAACCTGCCCTAACTACCTGTCCTTTGATCTTTCTCACGGGAGTTTCCAATTAATTTTCTCTTCTTTCAGGTTTCTTACAAATAGATTTTGCCTCAACACTTGCCCAAACCATCTAGTTATTCACTGCCGTAGAATTCAGCATATGTTCATTTCCCCTTCTACTATACTCTTCCTCTTCTCTCGTATTTCCTCGTGCCTCGCTTTTTCCGTCCATTTAATTTTTATCTCTTCAATTCTTCAATATACTCCTCCGGAATCATGTTTAAAACAATTCTATTCGTATCCAGTTCACTTTTCCAATTCTCTATGACTCTGATTGGTAAGAGTTTGAATGATCCACATGAACATGTTGCTGAACTACTTCCTTGATTGCAACCTTGGGCTCCGATAATCCATTTCCTGTTTCATCCCCTTAAATCTGACGTGACACTTTATTCGCACTAAATTATGATCAGAATCCGCATCCGCTTCCGAAAAACTGTGCGAATTATTCACACTGTTACTAAATCTGTTCATAACTATTTTATCGTCTATCTGATATCTTTCTGAATCCCCTGAAATTATATATATAATTTCAGTAAAAAAAGAAATTTTCAGTAGAAACGTATATCTATGCCAACCTTGTAGTTTAAACCAAAATGTTATTATGATTACGCACTGTCTCCCTCTTGCTTGACTTTTCTTGTTTCCAAATTGTAATCTTCTGCCTCACTACTATCTCTCTTTGCTTACCGTGACGCCCCTATCAAATGTTTTCTTCCTGTAACAGCCGCAATTATTTCCTCTGATTAGATTGCACATCCCTAATATTTCCTTATTTCCTCTCTCCATCCCTCATCTTTTTATTTTCTATTTTCTCTCTAATAAACTTCGTCCCGACATTCCAAGTGCATATTCCAACCGATTCGGCCTACGGGACTTTGTCATCGTTTTCGCTTAGGAAGGACCTCCAGATATAACTACGGCAGAAACTTTGCCACTTCCATCGCTGGGAAACACACACGGCCCAGCTCCGTAGTTGCCAGCCCTTACTCAAATTTCGTTTCATCATTGTTTCGTGAGATAATTAAATGAGGTGGTTTCACGTTACCTTCCTCAATGGTGTTTTGAATGCGACACCTTCACTCAAATGCCACCCCCCCTGCATCAGACGCCTTTACAGCCGCATCACTGTAAAACGGACGCCAACCGGAATACCATTCGTCTGTTTCCTACCCTTCGATCTAGCTGGCACCCTACCAAGGAGTAATTATCATTGCTCCCATTAATAAAGATCTAGGTGCAGGCAATAGCCCTTCTACCACCGAAAGGTCCATGGAGAGGGGGATACACACACACACAAACACAATGGAACGCTCTCCGGTGACGCACAAACACATATTCTATATCTGCGCGTTTATGTGTGTATATATATATATATATATATATATATGGGGCGGGGGTGGACCAGAGGTAACGTCTGCCTGTGGAGCCAAAGGTCCGTATTCGAGTCCCGGTGGAAATTTTTCGGATTAGAAAAAAATTTTTAACGGTTTTTGGAAACGAGGCAACCACATATTAAGAGAAAAACCACAATAATGGTATTTATCAGAACGAGACAACAACAAAAATAGACTCCTACTAAAAAGCTACCATTAACCCATGGTGAAATGGAATGGTGAAACTGCCATGGTGAAACCCATGGCAGTTTCACCATTAGACACTGGTGGCGCAGACCGAGTGGGTCGGCCCAACATCAGCTGCCACAGCTGCGGGCGAGGGTGAAGTGCACGATATTGGCCGCAGTACTGCGATGTGCGGGTCAACGCCCTTTATATATTTATATACTCTCTCATCTCTCAGTCCCACATACCCCTGGCTAGTCAGTCCTAAATAATCTTCCGAAGAAGACGGAGTTCGAATCCGTCGAAATTATCAAGATATAACGTGTGCGTGATCCTTTTACATGTTCTCATGCTGTGTGTTGCTGCCTAAGCTATATATATATATATATATATATATATATATATATATATATATATATATGCCTATATATAGGAATATATATACATACACACACAATATTTCAAACACGAAAACCCGCCGACTCCGGCGAACACATTCATTCACATGGATATAGTTATTAGGAAAAGGTATAGGAGCACATAAAGGGCAAACACAGGGATCCTGGGCAAAGTGGAACGAACAGATAGCAAGCGTAAAAGAAAGAGTTTCCTTGACCGGGAATTGAACTACGGATCTTTCGACTTGCAGGGCCGATGCTCTTAGCCAAGTAGACCTATCGAGGAAACGTAAATTGCACTGAGATCTGGGGGATATTTATGCAACGAACTGCCAAGGGTTTTGGCTAGGAGATAGCGTCCGGGAGCTGTTTCACCCACCAAAAGAGAAATGGACGAGGACCCGATAGGATGGTAGGGAAAGCTATCCTACAATTTCATTTCGGTCATATATATATATATATATATATATATATATATATATATATATATATATATATATATATATATATATATATATATATATGTATATATATATATATATGTATATATATATAGAGTAACACACAGCACGAGAACACATAAAAAGAACACTCACAATAATATCTTGATAATTTCGACGGACTCGAGCTCCGTCTTCTTCGGAAGATAAGATATGACCCTTCCGAAGAAGACGGAGCTCGAGTCCGTCGAAATTATCAAGATATTATTGTGAGTGTTCTTTTTATGTGTTCTCGTGCTGTGTGTTACTGTCTAAGTTTTTTATTCAACACTTCCGTGTTACTTCGAAGAAATCATCTATATATATATATATATATATATATATATATATATAATATATATAATGCAAGGCATAGTAAAATATTGTTCAGTAAATTGAAGGAAAGCAGAGTAGCGTCCACACATTTTTCAGGATTTATACTCAAAGTTATTTTTGTTGCACTAGACTCTGGAGAACTTCCTGCTTAGGTCATAGGTCATACGCTGGCTAAGCATTTTAGTGTGCTTTATAACGTTCACGCATGCAACTTTATGTAAAACGCCAGTAACAGGGCGTTAATACAATATATGAACCTCAGTAAAAAAGTGTTCAATACAGCCGCTCCGTGTAAAACAGAAGGAGAATGGAATGCAAGGTCCCATGAAAACATAACGTGAATGATTCAAAGATTTGCGGGAGAACGGATTCATCCACTAAATATGCATTTACACTCACAAATTACAAAGCGTAAAAATTTCGCCCGGGGTCAAGTCAAATGACTTTTACATTTTGAAATTTCCTATATTTATACCAAGAATTGTTTTATGCAATACGATTGTTTCCTAGTTTCACCTCTAGGCTCTCGTGAACAATATTTTTTTAACTGGGATACGACCTACTGCACAGGATCGCACGGGAAGGATAAATGACATCAAAATGGACAAATTAAAGCGACAAAAAGAAAAAATATACATAAAAGGGAGAGTGGATTTTAGATATGGAGAGAGAGAGAGAGAAAGAATAGAGACTATGATGCGGTAGAGCAGCAGTTCTGCGGCGTCATGTTAGCAAGAAACCGAGAAATAGATGGGAATTGTGAAAAGGAGAGGAAATAAAAAGGAAGGAAACGAGAGTGGGTGGGTCGAGGGGTTGGTTGGGTGGGAAACGGGATCGGGGGATGAGAGGGGGTGGAGTCGGCGGTGGAGGATGAGGAGGAAACCGGATGCGAAGTGGTAGAAAAGTCACGGCCCTCTTTATTTTTCGTCGCTCGCCGTAGAGGCACACTCAATAACTTCGCGCACGAGGAAAGAGATTTTTATTATAAACTCCGCTGAGGAAAAAGTTTTGATGTTATGTGAATGGAGGACTTTCTTAGATCAAGAGCAAGCGGAGGCCCACTACCCAGAGAATTAAAAAGTGCTCCTTCCACGGAAACGAACGAATAGCGGCAACCAGGAAATCATGCATGCAAAATTACACTCCCACAGCTGAATATACGTGATAGTATGACGTTGGAAACGAGATGAAATCATTTGGATCAATCTGTAAGGGAAAAACTTGTTTTTTCACCCGTGACCAGTTATAACGATCATTACGTCACCACAAAATGTTCATTAAATTAACTCCATAACGAAAACAAACATAAAGAATAAAAGAAGGTCTCTAACTAATCCAATTTTTTATTTCAAAGCGGTGTTTCCAATGAATTTTTTTTTTTTAAATCTAATAATGTAAAAGCTAAATTCGAATTACCTCAGAGAACCCATTACAAATACTTCCGACGGAGTAAGGTAAAAGCTTCGGTGAATTCATCCAATTTGGAACAAAATTCAATCTTTGAGCACCTCAATAACGGTTTTTCTGTGTAATAGTCAATCCCAATTTACAATTTTTGAATAGTCGCCTATATAAAATACAAAGAATGAGGCTGAGCGCTTTCAAAGGACTTTGTCCAAATACCAATTTCCATTGACATTCCTACCGACTACTTCAGTAAAACGACCTTTAAGCAATACTTCCACAACTCATGCACAACTAATCAATTTCCTTCCAAAAACTGAGTGCGAAAATTCGGGCCCAATATTGAAAGCTGAGGAAGCAATTCCCGCAAAAGTAGCGCACTGAAACTATGCACATTCCAAAACTTTGTCTTTGTCTCCATTAGGTACCAACTTATATTAGGGCTATGAAAACTGTCAAAGCTATGGTTAGTCATTTGAGTGTACTAGTAACTAAAACTCGGGTCTTCTTATCAACAGCTGTGTTTTCCAATATTGAATTTTGTGAGCATAAAAAGGAGATCACCTATTTACCCTGAATATTAACAAACGCGAAAAGAAATTATGTACCCAAAACCTTCAAGGAGAAACACTGGACACTAATATGCAGTATGATATAATCCTTCGCAACAACTACCCCAATATATCTGTTTAGAGAATTCAAAGCAAGATATCAATTAGGTCAATACCTAATACATCACTACAATAAAACGTAATCAAAGAAACTGACACTACCTGATTGTAACCAAAGACACTGACTGATACATAATTTAATTACAGAATGTTCAATCTCTATCAATATTTTCCACGTCGGTATTGGGCATGAGTTTTTAATACCTCCAGAATGATGGGGAAATAACTATTAATTTACTCAATGCCAGGATTTTAAAAATGTTGGGACAAAACTATAAAAATGTGTTTACTTAATACATGTAATCGAGAAATACAACAAAAAATTTAGTTTTTCTTCATTTTTGTCAAAAATAAATTGCCACACAAACAATGTTTCAGGCTCTATATAGAGAAAATCATTCTTTGTTACATATTCAGACCATTTTCATATGATATAACGATGAGATAGCCTACAGTTTAAGATGTTTAACTTAACCAGTAGATTACCTAAAATAAAAAATAATAGACTACTCATCGCAACATTTCTTATCCTTGCTCAATAAGACACCCCACACTACATGCTAGCAAACAAAGCATACTAGAAAAGAAAAGGTAATGAATTTTTCGATATAGACGTCAATCAAGTAAAACGCTAGAATAGCAGGGCAAAAACTGAAGCACCCGGAAGAGTTGACCTATCTTGGAAATGTTTTGGACCAAGGTGGTGATGGTAGTAGGGCCATAAGAAGGAGTATTAATTTAGGCAAAGAAGCTTTCACAAGGGGGATGAAGCCGATGAGAGAACAGGTGAGTAAAGATGTTAAGAAACGAATGGTGGAAACTTTGATGTGGAGCGTGGCTTTGTGCGACGCGGAAATATGATCTTGAAGCGAAAGGATACGCGTGGATAAGAGAATTTTGATAAATAGGTGTGGAGAAAAATGGAAAAGGTAAAATGGACGTAAAGGAAAACAAACAAAGAAGTACTAGGCATCGTGAGTGAGGAGAGAGAAATGTTGTGAGAAATACAAAGGCGGCATATAATGTATCTTGAATATTTTCACATTCATAAATATCACTGCCAATTTGTTGAAGCGTGCTATCAGAACCAATCAAATATTTATTCAGTAATGTTTCACTGTTGACAAAGGGGTAGCAGTTTGGATTGTCTTCACCTACAACTGACGCCAACTTACAATTTCAACGAAAACCAATACATTGGGATAAGTCTAAACTATAATTGAAATCGACATCCTTTCAGTAAGAAGGATCCGCCTACAGATTGAACGACGAGAATTCCTACGAAGGTAATGAAGTCAAAGGTTTTGAAACGATTTTTCAAATTTACAACAAAATATGTCGTTTGATCAGAAACTTGGTTTGATAAAACATGTTAATTGGTCATTTTTGAGATGTGAACATTAAAAGGACAGACCAATTCATTCATGACAAATTAAGGACTTTTCGACAGTAAGAGAACTAAGATGGTTGATCATAGAAATTAAAGCGAAAAGAAGAGTAACGCCAGGAGATACAGAGAGGAATGCGATAAAAGTGAGAATGTTCTACCTTCAAACACAACATGATGCAGCGTGGACGGGGATGTTGACCACCAGAGAGCCATTGGGAGTCATTTATTTTTGGGACGTTCGTGATGCTGTGGACACCAACCGTGCGAGGGATAAACATTTCCTGTATCATTGTCTCAACAATCTATTGCCCTTAACTACTCGCAGCCGGCTACTATTGTAAAACGGGGCTAAAATCTTTCCCTGTGTTTTAACTGTAATTAAATAGTTTTTAATTATCTACGATTTCAAACTGTGCACGAGCTAATAATGCGAAGTTCTTAAAATTTAATTCATAACAATTTTTCGCAAAACGGACAGAATTTCTCCGTAGCTTGTTCAATTCTAATTTAGTAGTGCGCAGACTGGGTCCCAAATATAATGCGTATTCAAATGGAGATCTGACCAACGTGAAATTGTGCTAACGGGTTATTTTTATGGGGAAAGTTTAAGAGTGAGGGAATAGATCTCATGAAAGGCATGACGAAGGGGTTGAAGCTATGAAATTCAAAGGGAATCAAGCACGGTAAATGGCTTTCCTTAAAATATTTAGTTCTTCCAACATTTGTCAAGGTGTGTTTGATGCGCTGTAAACACCTACGTAAAGAGTAAAAATACGAGATATGCACATTTCCTGATAGGTAGTAATTGGACAGAGAGAAAATTTAAAAAAATACAGGAAACTCAGAACGACCGTTATATAAATAAATTATTTTCCACGTCTTCCTTTCCCGTGACAACTGAAGGTTTCGAAGAGGTGTTTAAATAAGCCGGCACAAACACCGTGTTTAGAAAAACCGTAGAATACTCGTACTCCACAATTTCCTTGAAAATAAAAAAGACATATTGGACAAACAACAAATAGCCCTTATCCATGCTGCGAATTTTTTACACTGATACCAGACATTCCATCCCTTTAATTTTAATTATGGCCTCCAGATTCCATTTTATTACTTCTTTTAATCTTCCAGAAGTTTTCGCTATGTAGGTTAAGTGTGTATATATGAACCGGATACATAACGCTACCAGAAAACCATGCGTATTGATGATGTTATTCTTATTTGTTTTCAACTATAATATTCTCTCAATGCTATATGCTTCTACATATTCTCCTGTATGTCCCTATCACTATCTTGTTTCAATTTACCTCCGTCGGTGATGATGTTTAAACTACATATCATTATTATGATGCATTTGCCTCTGTAACAAATTTTTCTCACAGCTGGTATTCCTGACAGGCAAGGCAGACCCACATGCCCTGTTTTCATCACTCCCTTTGATCGCGTCTGCGTTAAACCACCCCGATTATCATCCACTTTTCTCCAAGAAATATCCAAGTCAGCCTTGAAATATCCAATCTAATAAATCAAAAGAGAGATGGTACTTTTTTCCACACTTTATTATTCAAAGTCGACCGGTTTCGTCGCATAGGCGACATCATCAGGTACATAGATTCAGTGAGTTCCAGAATATATAGTTTTTTTTGAGAGGGGGGGAAAGAGGAGGGATAGGGGGGAGGGTAAGAGGCGGTGGAAAAAAGGGGGGGGGCGTGTGAGAGGGAGCGTGGTACTGGGCGTGGGTGACTCCAAGGAAGGGGTGGGTTAAGTGGAAGCTTGGTTAGGTATGCCGTTCACGGCGGGGGTTGGGGCGTCAGGTATTGTGGTCAGTGAAATATCCAAAAGGGGGGAATTGCTCACAAAAATGTTCTCGTTGGCAATTATTCCTGCCTTTTGATGCTTCCTAATCTCGCAATACAATACCTGACGCCCCAACCCCCGCCGTGAACGGCATACCTAACCAAGCTTCCACTTAACCCACCCCTCCCTTGGAGTCACCCACGCCCAGTACCACGCTCCCTCTCACACGCCCCCCCCCTTTTTTCCACCGCCTCTTACCCTCCCCCCTATCCCTCCTCTTTCCCCCCCTCTCAAAAAAAACTATATATTCTGGAACTCACTGAATCTATGTACCTGATGATGTCGCCTATGCGACGAAACCGGTCGACTTTGAATAATAAAGTGTGTAAAAAAGTACCATCTCTCCTTTGATTTATTAGAATGGATTTCCACAAAGTGAAGCCTGAAACCATCGAGTTTATTGAAATATCCAGGCTGGGCAATAATTTCGTGAGCAGGCTAGAGTGGTGTCCAGGTTTCTTCCGTTACAGGTCACAACACTCGACAGAGTGGCTAAGTTTCATCATTCTATTGTTACCGCCCACCAAGTTTGCAGCGGAAAAATTACTGACAGACTATCGTTTCTTTCCTCAAAATTATTTGTTTATGGCCCCATTATTTTATGGAAACTCCGCACGATCAGACACCTTTACAGCCACCTCACCGAGGTACAGCCGCTGTTTATGTAGATCTATCGAGTGGCTCCTAAGCTTCGATCCACGTAATGTGGGTGATCCAGGAGGGATTATCATTGCTCCTGTCAGTAAAACAGTGACCTTAGTACTGCTTAAAGGTAGTACTTTTAAGTGAGACAGTACATACATGTCCATGTCACACAAAATAACAAAAGAATTAGTTGCAATGAACGTAAAAAATAAGAAATGAGTGTCAATCTGAAGCAAAATAATTAGAATAGAAGATATTGTAAGTGAAGAGTCGCAAGTTGTCCAACGCTTCGAGCCCCTCAGGGAGGTTGCGCTGATAAATATCATTATAATCATGTACAAATAAATTTCCTGGGAAATCATGTTGTAGTTCACTGAGCGCTGCATGGAATGGCGATGAATTGAAAATATTATGACTAATGAAATATTTCGTAGAAATATACAAAAGCAAAAATCTTTTATGCTATAGAAGTCGTTAGCAAAAACATTATTACATGTTTCTCAAAAATACATTCATATTTTTTTCCAAAATATTGTTTCTCTTCGCCTCTACTATATTGCTTTCGGGACAAGGATTGGGATAAAAAACATTGCTTTTCCTCTTGAAATTAATTAACAAAGAATCAAGAATGAACATCATATATATGTCCACGATAGGGTTTGGGATTTTTTTGGGTTTGCATGTACGTGTTAGTTTTGAATGCTGTTTTTCTTTATTCCTTTTTTTTGGATGCTGACATAACACCCCCCGCCACACGCCCTTGAGGTGGCTTGCGAGGTATTATGTAGATGTAGATGATTGCAATCACTCGTATAAAATATACAACCGCTCAAATCAACTCAATAAAGAGCATGCTCACATAAAAATAACGATAGTTGAGCACCCGAGTTAAGTTATCAGCCAGCAAAAAGAGCCTTACGTGTAGCCCAAGAACTTTAAATGGAGAACATACCATCATATCCTCAAATCAGGGACCGTTAAGAAAAACAGAAGCTGATAAAAACGTGAGCGAAGCAACACTCTCCAGCAAACCCTCGCTTAGCAAATTCCCACTCCCCGGTGCGAGAGGCCCACGAGCACGTGAATATAGAAACGGTGAATATTTCAACGCAGCGTACAAAAATGAAGAGAACACAGCTCAAATAGGATGTTACAAGGGGAGCAGGAGGAGAATAAAAATCTTTCGAGATTACCTCCAACATATCTCCTTTTCTGGCCACTCCCTTTCTCCTCCCCTCCTCCGCAAAATAACTGTTTCTCCGTCGATAGGAAGGGGGCGGGATATAAAAACACAAGAGGCCGGAGAGGTAAGGGGTCGGACGTTTAAGGACCGAAGAAAAGAGGGGGCGTGCACGGGGAGGGTTTTGAGGAAGGAAGGACATAAAGAGGGGGGGAAGGGAGTAGGGCGATGTGGGGTGGGGTGATGCCGCTGCGAACTATTGAACCATAGCGAGAGTCCAAGAGGAAGCAGTCGATTCGGGGAGGAAGTAATAAAAGATGAGAGCGGCGGGGTTGGGGGGGGGGGGGCGAGACAAGGACGGAGAGAGAGAGTGGAGGCCTCTTGGGAGGGCTAGGAGAGAAGCCTGTGGGGTCTCGATGGGGGGAGTGGGGCCGAAAGTAGAGGGGGTAAGTGTTGGAGGCGGGTGAACTATGCGAGAGAGAGTGAGGAGACGTGAGGAAGAAGGGGCGGCAGGGAGTGAGTGGATGGGAGGTGCTCGCTGCCACTGGAAAAGGGAGGGGACGTTGTTTATACTTGTTAAGGGCGGAAAATGGAGATGAAGGGGAATAGGAAGGAAGCACGGGAAAGAGGGCGGAATAAACCAAGGGTAACGGACTAGGAGACGGAAATATCTAGATCAGTGCTAAGTAAACTACTGCCAGGGGCCTCCATACAACCCGAGCGAACGTTCGACACGAACGACGAATGGAAAAGGAATAAAATATTAATAACAGCAAAGCAGCTGTTATCCAGCACAGTTATCGAGTTAAACGACAACGGACTGTGAAACTATATTTAGATTTCTTCCGAATGTGATTCAAAGCATAAACGTAAAACTAGTATTTAACCCCACTGAAACTAGACCATTTATTAACATAATGTTTCTCAGAACATAAATATCGCATTTAATTAAACCAGCTTATGCTAACATCGATATTCTACAATATATATATGGAAAATAAGAATGCATATTAAGGCTCCTTAAATGGTCATCGTTCTTCGAGGGTAGCAGTATATCACAATATTCAGCGAGGGATGTCTGGAAACATACGAACAGCTTGCTACTAACCCATTGTAATTCAAATGTCCACAAGGAATAAGCACTAAGTTACCTTATAATTTGAATTGAAGTACTTTAAATTTATCAAAGTAACATCGATTTCACCAAAATAATATATGAAACTAATTAACTTCAAAATACAAAGGGATTAATTCAATGTCACTAACCTC
This sequence comes from Hetaerina titia, assembly GCA_037158775.1. Taxonomy (NCBI): domain Eukaryota; kingdom Metazoa; phylum Arthropoda; class Insecta; order Odonata; family Calopterygidae; genus Hetaerina; species Hetaerina titia. Next base: position 47,255,153 of record CM073777.1, read on the forward strand.
GCAGTTAACAATTATTTCTTAGGGCCAAGTCTTTGGCCATAATCATTACAGCTCCTCGATATCATATGGAAGAAAATTTTTAACTGCATATTAAATTCACAGAAAAAATGTTTGGGCATCATTTTTTAAATAATATGAAACAGTAAGTCATATTAGAACCGGATTTAAAAATTTAAATAATGCAACTGCACGGCCTCGGTCTGGTATTAGCTGATTACAGTTTTCTTGGCTGTCGAAATCACAAATGCCAGGAAAACAGTCAACTCAAACCGATCATTCGTGCGATATATTCTATTTATTTGTCCGAGATGAGAGATCGAACGAAAAATAGAGGAAGAGAAACATGAATGAATGGTGCGAAGGAGAGAAAAGGCAAAATTTGATGATGACGGAAAGAGAAAGTGGAATAAATAATACGTTGAGATGACAAAACAGGAATTAAAACTGTTAAAACGAGTGAAGTGTGAAACCATGATGGGTAAAAAATTTAACTAATAGCACAATAGCTAGCCTTTTATAAGCATAAACTATTGGCAAAATAGTCACATTTATTTTTATAATATTTCAGCATAAGAGGCAGCACTGCTTTGAATAGGTCGTAAAAAAATCGGCTGAGCTTCAAAAACAGTTGAATAACTTACTAACATCCAAAAATTACTTTCAATGCAATTTCTTTTCAAAAAAATTACGAAAATGCACTTGAAGGTACATCCTCGAGCTTGAATACAAATTTTTGAGCCATAGGTTCCAGAAGACACTTTCAGTTTAAATTACCTCACGTTCTCTACCTCTTTGCACTCTTTCTTTTCTCCCACTTCCTTAATTTTACTTTTTAACAATCATTAGGTAAGTTTCTCCTCGATCTCTCCCCCACCACAGAACATTTTTGCGATACGTACGCAGTTAACGGTGAACAAAGTTTTTCAACGCAGTATCGCCAAAAAAATAATGGAGTGAACGAAGCCATTACGGCAGCTAAAGTTCGAGGGGAGGAAAGGATTAGGGAAGGATGATGGCAGAAGGGAAGGGAAAAAGGATTAATTTTATGGTAAATAGGAGGGAAGCGTTAGGATACGAAGGACAAGCGTGGAGAGCGAGGTGCAAGTGGAAATACAGCGGGAAAGGAAACACGGCAGGAGAAAACAAACGAGGCTTGGGTGGATGAGGAGTGCTCAAGAGTTCCAAGCGAAGGGAACGCCACAGATAATGAAGCGAAGGGCTGTCATAAATTGCTAATGCATGTTGAAAAGAGACGATTTATTAAGATCCGGAGATATTTCGGTGGATGCTCATGACAGAGGAAGGTAGCGCACCACACAAATTAAGTTCAAAAGCTTGAAATTAGCAAAACCCAATTATGAATATTAAAAGAAATCTCCTGAATACGAAACGTCGAGTGGAAAAAGTGTTTTTTTTTCATAAACGGATATATACAATACCGGTTAGAAAAACAATTCTTTTGCCTTCAATTATTTACAATTTTGACCAATCCTAAGGTATCGGAATACGAAAAATAATATTTTTATGAGACGTAAGGATGGATTTCCAAGATAAATGCTAAATACTCAACCGATTTCCTATAAAAAATCATATGGAATAATATTCATTAATTTTAACAAAATACACGAGATTGAATCCTATGCCTTTATCACCTGAAGAGAGTCCTCAAGTACTTATTTTTGAAAATGGGAATTATTCTGCAACCGGTGACAAGCAAAACTCAATACTTGAATTCTTATCGGCAAGGAGATTAGACGATAATGGTTTCTTTCGTCACGATTGTATATCACGCATATCTATACGGCAAGCAATTTATCCACGCAAAGGGCAACTTTGCCATAGGAAAATGAAAATTTTTCCAAAACGAACTACTGAATAAGTTCTGCATATTAATATTACGATTTTTAGACAGTATTTACCCCACCCACGGCTTCATTTATATCACGTAAAAATATTGGTAAATGTTAATTTTATTCCATTAATATTGGTATATGTATAAAAAGCAGCCAAATAGGCAAACGGGAGGATCATTTGGTTGTTAACTGGAGAATGCTCTATTCAAACCTGGACGATGCTTCCAGGATTTAAGCAACAGAATAGCTAACCTTAATGTTAACATACGAATTTAATGGTCGTTAAGCTTATTGTAAGTACCTAGTAAGCTCTACCGTCAAGTAACAACACATCTCATGAATTAAACACATATGGCGTCTTTTATTATGAAAAAATCGACAGTCGAAATTTTGCAAAACGTCAGATTAGAGAAATCGATCTCTACTCATACAACTAGAGAATAGGACTCAAATCATTCAGTTTTACCCATGATAATTTCATAACAGACGTAGAAAATACCAGAAGAAACATAATTGATATCTTCTTCTACTACTTTCGTTTCATTTTTCGTCGCTCCATCCTTTACCTAAGTCGTTCTCACTTGAATAAGATTAGTTGAGTACCTTCCATAGAACATCGCTTAGTTATCGAGCATACAGCTGTTCAAAAGTGCTCCGTTAAAATATTTCCGATCTAAGGTACTGTGCAAAGTACTCTAAATGAGAAAAGTATTCCGAACAATTAGGATTATAGCTAAGCTATGAACGCTCCGCGCTCATCTAGTTTCAAGAATCAATAATTACCGGTCTCCTTGTGCACGCTGTTGAAAGAAATGTTTTGGGAGGAAAAACTAAGCAAATAATCAATTTGAGGCAAAGAGAACGATAGGTTGGTGCCTCACCCGACAACTAAACCTGGTGTGCCACATAAGCTGAAGAGTATATTGAATGAATTGAAATTTTAAGGAAATGATAACTTCCACTAAATTGTTTCCTTAATTTTATTTACGCAAGTACATTTTCCCTGGAAATGACAGAAATCTTTAAAAAAAATCATGAATTTCATTTCCCATTCCGCTGAAAATATGTCCTCCAACACAGGGATTTTCGCACACTAGTAATTCATTTGGTCTGGTGAATGGAGTAAGTTTTCCTATTCAACGACTCTGAATTGACTTATTTACTTTATACTTGCATCTGCAGCTAACACATTCATGGAAGTCCCACCTCTTTTACCACCTTTAATTATAACATTGCGTTTTAACCTAATTTCGTGGGAGAATCAATTATGGCGACTCCGTTGCGGTGATTTATAAAATAACAAGAATGATGATTACTGTTCGTTCAATGCTCCTAGAACACAAATGGTAACGCTAAAAATAATAGCCCACATTACCCTTAACAACGTAATTATACCAACGATTGAATTATAAATAGCAACACAAACAATTTCGTTAAACAAATTAATACATTTCTAGCAAGCAAGGATACGAGAAAAGGGGCATATTTTGCGACGAACTCACAAAAAGAGAATTAATCAATTTAACAAACTTTCTATCTTATTATTCAACAAAAGCATTTTAATGTCAACTTAGTATTTATAAAGATTCAAATTGAAATGTCAATTGCAGCAAATACATAGTATTCCATACGAGAAACTATCAAATAAAATCTTAATTTCATAGGCTCAAAGGGACTTATATCCTTCTCACAGCTGATTTATAGCTACATCAGCTCTTCAGGCAGCTTGCAAACCATCGCCAATATTTGTGTCAGAGAATGCTCTATATTATTAGTGACCCGATATATTATAACGACCCATTGTACACATTACGAAAATTCCCGAGTTTAATGCAGAATATACTTTACACTTTAATGCTTGACTTCGTGGAATTGTATGATGTCCATACTTGCTCAGTTCGTAATTTTCCACACATTTAACTTCACAATACAAAGAGTTTCATCGACTTGCGGAATACCTGGTGATGCCACAAATCGGTGAAACTCGTTACACTGAGAAATAAAGCCTAATATAGAAGATAAAAATTTAAAACAGCAATTCCAGTGCTGATGTGATGATGAACATCTTTAACATTTGACAAGTTCTTCACTACACAATATGAGTGAATAGTAGCGGATAAAATACACAGATTTGACACAAAAAAGATTTCTAAGTATACAAAATAATTAGAGAAAAATAAAATCTCTGTCTCCGTTTATCATGAAATCGTTTCAAAAAATTGTTTACTCAATATTTAACTCTGATTAAAACGGAAAACTACCTCATTTATTATTTCCAAGACTTTTCTGATAGACAGTAATGAATATCAGTCCTGGTAACTACGGGACTCGGCCCAATCGGCCGTGTGTCGTACCCCGCAGCGGGAGAGGGAAAGCTTCCGCGATCGTCATATCACGAAACCTTTGAAAAGGAAACCAACAGCAAGAGGACAGAAGGCGCAGGTCCATCTACGTGTATTCCCAATGTTATCATCATCTATTAGTATTTTTCCATTAGAGGTTCGGATGTTTTGTTATTTTGTTTTTCTTTCCCCAATAGCCTCTTCACTAGTTTATAAGTCATCTCTCTATTTCCCTTCTCATGTTATCATTAATTTCATCGCAGCATCTTCCTATTCTTCTTTTGCCTTCTTGCACTCTCGTATGTCCTGGTTCCGCAACAGTTTATAGAGGTCATTTTTGCTCTCATTTCTTGGATTCTAGTATTTTCTTCTTTCTTCTATGAAACCTATTATTTGAGCTGTTATCCATGGTTTCTTGGATGTGTCCGCCTTAATCACAAGGAGCGCATCTGCAGCTTTGGTAATTATACTCGTCATTATTATTTATTCTTTATTTAATAGCTTATGTGAAATAAGCAACAAAAACACAGAAACACAAAAGAGAAAAGAAACGCACTAGTTTTCGAATTTTCAGGGGTCTTTCTCAAGAAAGACGAGGAAGAACTGCTATTCCTACTCCTGCGATTCCTTCCTCCTTTTCCTTGAGAAAGGTGGCTTGGACCACCGAAAATTCGCCAACTAGTTAGTCATTTTTCTTTTTTGTGTGTTTCTGTGTTTTTGCCTTTTTCCGCTTGCTCTTACTTCATATACAATTCATATACATGTGTGTGAATTGGTGCGCGTATAATACGTATACATCAATATAACCAGCTGATTTCGAAATGTATTGCGCAGTTCTACGGGCACAAATTTCATATTTTTACGGAATTTTGATAACAGTCGTGTAATATATACCTGCAGCGTTGGGCCAGATTCCTCACCTTGGGTGGGAGAGAGTTTTGTGTGGAACGTTCTTGTGGTGGTGGTGTTTCGCCTGGCTACTTGCTATAAACTAGCTGGCACGTTCGTGATAAATTTCTTGCTGCATCCTATATAAATTATTTGTTGTAGGTAAGCGTTTGTACTTGCATGCTTGTGGAGTGAAGGGAGGTAGATGTGTGGTTGCATGCGCGTCGAATGATGGGATGTTACAATGAATGTGTGCACTGCTGTGTATTGGGGTTTGCATGTGTGTGTTGGTTTTGAATGCGGTATTTCTTTTTTCCTTTTTTGGGTGGTGACCTAACACCCCCCGTCACACGCCCTTGCGGCGGCTTGCGGGGTATTATGTAGATGTAGATGTAATATAATCGTAAAATAACTATCAGTAGTGGGACTAAAATTTCTTATTTCCCGGGATGCAGGAAATCTTACAGATTTAAAAAATCAACTACATGAGCTTGGACAAGCGTGGAAGCGAATAAACAGAAGAGCTGAGGAGATAAAAATAAAACATAGATTGAATTAGACAAAGAAAATGTGCGGTAGAATATGAATTCTTATGAAAGAGTGTCTCGTGAGAAATTTAAATTAAGAAGAGCATTAGAAAGAAAAGTGTCACAGTCTTAAAAAATGAATTCGCGACGAAAAAGTGGAACAAAGCAAACAATTGGAAGCTAAGAGTTTTTTGGAGAGATAATAGATACAGCGGAGAACAAAGGATAACAAAACCAGGGCTGCCTTACTTATTACCCCAAGCAAAAATTAAGGCGTGTGACTAATTATTATCACTACAAGAATGTTTAAAACCTAATTTAAAAGTGACATTGTCCGAGGTTATGCCGGTTATATTATTTCCAAGACGATAAGAATATACATGAATAAATAAAAATGAAATCTTCTTTTGCACATTCCATTTTTGTATTAAACATTATGCACCGAGTACAATAATACTGAATTTTGTATTGTCCTGATTTCTATATTGTGAAAAGTTTAAATAGGTTGAAAAATATTTGAAATCCATTTGCAATTATATGCCGAGAAAATGGAATTACTAGGTGAGGTGTTGAATTGGTTGAGCGATACAAGCCTTGTCCAATGTCTTTAGTAAATGCAACGTCAAGCATTGTAGCACTACCTTCTTTTCCTATTCAAGGAATAATAAAAACTACCTAATTCAATGTCAAATCACCTTCTCATACCCGCAATCCGTAATTACGTGTTTACGTAATTAGATAATATAAGCTTCGTCAATATCATTGAGGATAATTTGACGATCAAGGGATAATTTAGATTACTCAACAAGGAATTTCAGAGCGCTGGATTAAATGCCTCCAAAAGTACAATGTACCAACCAGTAATTTTATTAAATAGAACTATACTAAACAAAGAAACAACTTATGGATGAAGTAGCTAGTCAAAATACTCAGTACTAAGCTTAATCAAGTTAAAAGATAGTCCTAGTGTTTTAAATTTAAATAGCATAAAGAAATTCCAAATGAGTTCTGCTTTTCTACATAAAAATAAGAGTATTTAATGAACAACATCCGCAAATTACGAGACTCTAGCGATTAAGCAAGAAAAATAGACTTACATTTACGTATTTGTTTATCTTCACCTATAACAGTCATTCATCACTCCCTTTACGAATCATATGCGTTCACAAATGGTCACATAATACATGGCGAAATAATATCTCCCAGCACACACACTCATAACGATAACGTCCTCAATTCCTCGGTATGGAGAAGTATTCGATTTCATGCAATGGCGGGTTCTCAAATTTAATGATGCCTCCACCTTTAATAGTTTGTTCTATTCCTTTATAAATGTAATAGCATAGCATTAGTGCAGAATAACATTTTATTTTATCCAGAAAAATTACACTGGATACTATTCAATGGAACAACACGCATGACACTAACTTCTGTCACAGTATTATTTTGAAAAACATTCATAAATTGATTGGACTTTCGATCTTGGATTCCCATCTGTCCTAAATATCCATGCGTCCACTCGTACGTGTTCAAAACTCTGAACAATACATTCCAAAACCACTAACTAGTATGCAATCGAATAGTGTCAACAACATCTGAAAGTACATAGAACCGATGGTGTGATTACTTTTATTAAACGAGTCTAATACACGTGTTAATCATAATTCTGAACAATCTTTACTGCTTAGAAATTTTCTAATTATTTCTAAAATAATTAAAAGCAAACATTTTTGCTGCAAATAATTAGAAACGACAACGATCAAAAGAGGAAGTTATAGCTCGGTCGGTAAAGCACCTCAACCATATCTACTCCGAGATATGTATGATAGAGATGGCTGTGTAACATAATCTGTCCATTTAAAAGGCGGAAGTAAGGGGAGATTGTAACGCACGGCTGACCAGATGAGGCATCGGAGACGGGGCGAGACGCGAACCCTAGAAGAAACGGGGTAGACCATGGAGGAAAGGTGGAAGCGTATAAATATAAGGGAAAGAGTAGTTTTCCGGGCAGGTAAGGAGATGGAGGCAGGTGAGCGGGAGAGAGGTTGGTGAAAACAAAAGGCGGAGGCAATGGGTTGAGACGGAGAGAAGGAGGTAAGTGGGCAAAAGAGAAAAAGACGAAGAGGGATGTTGGAGATGGAGTGTAATATATACCCCAGAGTAATGCGTGGCAGACCTTTTATTCCGTAAAAGGAAGTGAGCTGGAAGGAGGGGATAGGTGAGCGGGGGGAGGGGAGGGAGGGGAGGGAGAAAAGCGTTCGTATACGTACGTAACAATGGAATTTCTACGGGCACGAGAATTATTTTCGATGACGCCGCTAATGCGGTTTTGAATAAAAAATGAAGGTGGGATTAAAAAAAAAAGGAAAACGTCATAAAAATACACTCCGGGCCGTTATAGTCAAGTGCTTCATGGCAGACAACCTCAACTTGGGCGACTCTAAATAGAGTTTATCTCCAAGACCATTTGCCAAGTTCGCGAACTAGCTCGAGTCACTTAAAGGAGCCCAAGAGCGATTTCCAAAATGACGAACTTTTATTTCGATATTGTGTAGCAACTCTCAATGGCCATCGTGTTCACCTCGAGAAATATCTCGACTGATTTCACGTACTTATGCTTTATACATTGCAAGCATAAGAAATATTCACGGACGCCCTAAGGCGAGAACCAAAATATAATCACATTTAAGTGAATCAATCTTAACATATACGTTTATCTATTCGGCTACTTTTGAGAGGGTTACTGAATGCTACAAGTACAAACTATAATATTTGTATGCATTAAATTTTGAAACAATTAATCAATCGATTGGTATGCATTCCAAATATTTTGTGCGTAACAGTTGGCATAAAAGTCACTGCACTAATGGAAATGGACTTCAATCCAGGCATTATAAGGGTGTTACTCAAAATACACCAAAGAAAATGTTGGCCAATAGAAAACAACCATAATCTCCAAATAATAATTATTATTATTAGGTAATCTACCGGTTAAGGTAGGTTTTTGGATGGACACAACTATCAAATGAACATTTTATAACTCCAAACGAAACCCAATCCAGCAAACTACTCTACATCATATCCCTCTTCATCTCTGTCTACTTCTTTCCTCCCTTCATCCCGTCCAACATCCCTATCCTGTTCCTATCCTTACCTCGCTTGCCCAACATTCTCCCCTCTATTACCCTCTTCAATCCCTCCTAATAATATGCTCCCAAAACTTCTAAGGTCACAAACATTTCTAAGTGTCAAGCAGCAATAAACTAAGAAGTAAAAACTGGTAATGAGTCCAAGCTTGCATTCGAATTTGTAATTTCACCGGAAATACTGCAGAATATGTCCGCATATCCACTTCTTAATGTAATGCCAAAATTCTCGTGAATATTCTTAATCATTTCATAAATAAAAGAGTTCATTTTTAGTTATAACCGAGCAATTTTCTCATTAACAACGAGATTTATTCAAAGTTCAACCAATACATTTATCACCTTACAATGTACAAATGTCCTCATTCAAGTGAGTCAAGTATATTAATCCTGCAAATGATACGAAAGCCTTCGATATTTACAAAAAAAAAGCTTAAGAAGCTCTTAAAAATTAACTGCCGCAGGATTTCATCCGGGAATTTACTATAAGTATTATTTGTGTACATTATTCCTTCATTCCGTTGGGAAATTCAAAAGTCAAGAATATATTTCAGTGCCTCCATCAAGTTTATGGAAGATATATTATTAGATGAGCTACTGAACTAAGCGGGAGGTGAAGCGGTTGGGTCCAGTCCGCGACCCTTAGCCGTTGCTATACGACACCCTTGGGAACTGTTGAGACAGAAGAATAGCGACAACGACATTGAACCACATTTGAATAAAGAATAAGCATCACGGCTCAAGGCATAAATTTCCTGTTTGTTTTCTTGATTCCATTTACTAAAACTACTAGCGTCTATAACGGGGAAGGAAGTATATTCATGAGCGTCACAATTCGTTCTGTGGGACAGAAACTTTCACGTGGCCAATCTCATACGGAAATAGTCACGAGAAAACGTCGTGACATAAATTAACTCATCCCACTGCGAGAAACAATTATTCTCTTTGCGAAGAAAAAAAATTAAACATGGAAAAAGAACTCTCCGAGGGAAACGGAATGGGATTAATGAAATTATGGTACAAGATAGTCGAAGGGAACTCAACAAATGAGCAGGAGTAAGAGAGGTGGGAATGAGGGAGTTTCAGTTACGAGATGGGAAAAATGGGAAGGCATGGAGGAAAAAAGGATGTAAGACAGTCCTCGAGAAGCAAATATGAGAGCTCACTGAAATTAAAAAATGAAAAACCATGCGCGGCGATCCATCACTGGGGCCTACGAACAGAGGTAAACGATAAGGTGGGAGCAGAAGTCTGGGAGGGCGGAGAATTGAGACGGGGAAAAGGAGACGACATAGCACGAGGGTGCTTAGTACGAAGTAGGGAGAAGAGATGAGAGAGGAATGGAGGAAGATAAAAGGAAAAGTGGGAGGAGAACTTGGAATGGAAAGGAAAAAGGAAGAAGACATTAGGGTGAAGTACGTGAAGCAGGAGACGATGATGAGAAAAAGACGAGGGTAGATGTTGGATTGGTTGAGTGTGGCGGGAAGCAGAAATTGAAGAAAAGACTTAGCATCACGCAAGTCCTTGGGTAGGATAAGAGGAAAAGTCTGGGGGGAAAGGATAAAGAGCTGCCCTGAGTAGGAGAAACAAAGATTCGGTGAGAAAATTGGGTAAAAACGGAAGGTGAATAGGAAACAGAGAGCTTCCCTAATTGGTTTTATTGGTATTAAACCTCACTTAGCAGGAAGGCCCTGCCATTGTAGGTGCCGAAAAACATTCATCTCGACAAAAAATATCAAATGCGAAGAAGCAGAACGTTTGCTTTAGATTTTTTTACATTGATAGCATCTAAGTAAAAATTATCCATTACCTCATATATTACACTAAAACGGTTTACTTTACCTCATGCATTTCTTTATCTGAGCTACATTATCTTACGCATAAAAACTCACGAATCATTCTTCCCACCTATTACATTCAGTCAGTTAAGCAGTATTAAATTATGCAAGATCAGAGTAAAATCTCCAATCAGTTAATACATTAATAGGCAACTAAATAATGAATGATATTTAGTATTTCGTATTAGTAGTCCTCAGGATCAAATAAACTATAGCTAGCGATCCTATTAGCTTATTTACACACACCATTTTCTTCGATTAATATGCGTTCGTACGAAATTTCCAAAATGTTAGTATTAAAACCTGTTTCTGAAACTTTTTCCTCAGTATTCCCAATGAAAACTAATGCACTGACATCTAAATCTATTTCATTAAAGTTTTCGGTAGTTTAAGATGTCTGCTCAGTAAGTGTGTTCTCATTTATCTACGCGTATTATACAATTTTCAAATACTACAAAAATAATTCATAAAATACATAAGGTACCGTTTTGTTTAAACTGAGGTGATACACATAAATTAAGCCTATGTAAAGGAAAATCCATAAAATTGAATACAAATGTATAGAGAAAGTGAAAGGAGCAAGGGATAGCTAAGACAAAGAAGAATTACCAAACGGAAAATTGCCAAACGAGATAAAGGAGTGTACAAAGGGTATCCATTGGGTAAAAAGTGTTTTTAATAACAGCAATGTAATAAAATAAATATTTCTTCATTGTAAACATGAGGCATTATCCTTTTCTTATCCCGAGGTAATATCTATAATAACGAATAACAATGCTTGATGTACCTGCAGATCCCGAAGACTAAAATTCAAAATATTGTCTGCAAAGCAGAGTTTATAACTTGAAAACAATTTACCTTCCTTTTTATTATTGGTAATTATTATTATTGGTGATAATTCCAAGAAAAGTTTTTTTCATAAAATGTAGTTTATTTTAACGAATTCAGCATAAACGTAATAATCTCAACAATCACAGAGAAAAGCCTCAAAAAGAATGAAAACGCTACTTGATTCAGAACCAAAGACATTATATCAGTTAGCTAAATTTCGTGTTATTAAAAGATGGTATGAAAGGATCGTGGGTGGATATTTGTCAATGGGGGAAAATTGTCTTACAGCATACGGTGTAATTCATAAAAATAATACCCACTCTCTTTTCTCTAATTTTCCTGACAACTACTCTTGTTAGTAAAAACCACATTTATAAATTTGGTCAAATTTCATTAACTAGATGAATTTTACATTGAGTGAATGGTGCATGGTATGTGGGTCGTGGTGTTCCAGGGGGTAGAGCGTTGGACTGAACGGACGGTCCCGGGTTCGATTCCTACAGACCTTCCCATGGACACCTGCAGCTTCGGCCAACCTATGCGATTTTTCGGGTACCATATCTTCCTGGGAAACCATAACCGGCACAGGGAAAGGAACTGGCCTCCCTACCCTGATGTGTGAATATTCACACGCTGTCGGGCTTGGTACAGGGAGAACTCTAGCATCACCTACTAAACCGACCTTCGTGTTGCATACTGCGTTTATGGTTTTTATGGTACATGCTATACAAGTACGAGCGTTGTATCCAAATATAAGCAGAAAAATTCTCAGCATTACCCAAAAAATATTCCAAGAACTATGATTCATTTTCTGGCCCACATTTACTTTTACTCATGCATGTCTTGAATGCCTAATGATATACAAGGGTGGTCTGAAAAGTTTCCCACCTAACAAAGATACACGACAATTTTCCTGAAATTTTCTGAAATTTTTTAGGTCGGATTTACACCCACCCACGTATTTCCACGAACTTACCAAGATAGAATTCTGTCTTATTCCTCCCCACGTGTTTCATAGAGAAAATAGTCAAAAGAGCTTTAATTTTTAAGTATCCGATACCAAAAATCTATATAAATGCTATATAATGAAAGTCACAGTAGCAGGTTAATTAGAATATAACATATTCATAAGCTAAAGCATAAAAAGGAGTTGCAATAATTTCACTGTTTTACAAGACATTCTATCCTATTGATAAAACGGATTCAGGGGGCCGGAGGATATATTAGATAGGTTTCTGCTACAATGGCTAACTAAGAATGAGTGTAAAACCTTTCCGACATTAAATAAAAAATCCAATAATCGCTATGATTAAGGACGACTGAAAGCATTTTCACTTACATGAGACAAAGTGTTCCACCTATCATAATCTAGAGTAAGTTACATGAAAAAAAACGCAATTACATCCAAGGCAATTCTCTCTAGAACCACCGAGATGTCAGATCTGAAAATAAATTTTACGAAAATAGCGCTACCAAACAAGCTCACTGCAATTTTAATAGGTTCTCCAAAATAAAAGAATGGAAGCATTAGAAATCCTTTAGTACAGTCAGAAAAATAGCTTAATATTCGCGCATGGTCTACAGGGTTCGTCCGGAAAATAAGTGTACTGAGCTCAGGAAAAAAAATTATTACACTTTTACATATCTTAAGCTAATATTCCTCAAAATAGGACCCTTGTGAGTCGATACACTTGTTCCAGCGGCGTTCCCATTCCTGGAAAGCTCCCGCGAAGGCATCATCGGGAACCTCTCGAAGACACGTCGTCACGGCCTCTTTGACGGCGTCCAGAGTCCCGTATCGCGTTCCTTTCGAACTCCTCTTTATCTTCGGGAACAGAAAGAAGTCCGGTGGTGCCAAGTCCGGGCTGTAGGGCGGGTGCGGCAGCGTTGCCACGCCGTGCTTGGATAAGAAATCCGACACGACAAGCGCGGTGTGAGACGGCGCATTGTCACTCAGGTTGTCAGTCATACGGTTGATCGCTGGCCGGACGCGGGCGACTCGTTTTCGAAGCCTGTCGAGCACTTCGACGTAAAAAGCAGCATTTACAGTTTGTCGTTCGGGTACAAATTCGTAGTGGACGACTCCCCTTTTGTCAAAAAAGACAATGAGCATCATAAACTTATTTTCCGGACGAACCCTGTAAATGCAATCCCTAAAACTCCATCTCTAAATTTAAGAGAAAATAAAAGAAAGCTTTGTAAATCCCAACGGATAATACGTAGATGTGTAATGCCAGTGTTACGATTATGTCACGCTAACGTATTCCCGACTTTGGAGAAGGAAATGTGAGGAAGTAAGAATCTCTGCCTAAAAATCCTCGGGAAATTGTGGGAATTGCTCTACGACTGCGATTGATCAAAGAAGGCATCGCTATTTTTTTATTTTAATCGATAAGGAGGAAAATCGCCATATTTCAACCTCTCAGAGCGCCATTACTTCAAAGGCTTATACTGCTCACTTTACGGCATCTACGGGGTGATTTAGTGGTGCCATTGAGGCGTAATGAATCAAAATACGTGCCAAATAAGACGATCTATGTTCTTGGGACGCAAGAAAAACATTATCAATCGACTAGTTGCAAAGACACGCTTTTGAGATGAACAATCCCACGCCCGGATGAATTTAAAATACTGATTTATTTTTAGACGTGATCGCATGTATAAATGGTATGTAATTTATGTAGTTAATATTTCAAATATTATTTTAAATATTTCAAAAACTATCTGTTACGCTATCGCATTATTTGTATGATTAATACTACTTATACTAAGAGTATCACCACATCGCAAAAAATTGTTTATGGCAGAAATCATTAAATTTCTACTGCTATTGACAGGTATAAATAGTGTTATGTGTGTATATGTATGTACTTAAATAACATATATATATACCTATATATGTATGTGTATATATATATATATATATATAATTCAAATTCACTAACTAGTCGACACAAACACAGAAACTAAAACATATAAAAGAGGGACTCACTGGTTCTCGAATTTTCGGTGGTGCAACCACCTTTCTCAAGAGGAATGAGGAACATATATTAATATGTTTTAGTTTCTGTGTTTGCTATGACTATTTAGTGAATTATATATATATATATATATATATATATATATATATATATATACATACACATTCAAACACGAAGACCCGCCATACGGCGAACAAATAATACTTCAGACATAGAAATAGATATAAGGATAGGGGATAGGAAACACATTACAGACAAACACAGGATAGGTGGGGAAGGCGAATTTGAGCAGATCACAAATGTAAAAATATTTCCTTTTCCGGGATATACAAATATTTTTACACTTGTGATCTGCACAAATTTGCCTTCCCCACCTAACCTGTGTTTGTCTGTTATGTGTTTTCCTATACCCTTTTCTTATACCTATTTCTATGTTTGAATATATATATATATATATATATTCACTTTCTTGGAAAAGCCAAGGCCTAGAATCTCTGCGTTCTATCCTAAAGGACCTCTATCCTATCCTCACAAACCACAATTTCACCACCAACTTTTTCCCCAAATGCCCCTCTGTCACTTTCAAACGCCCCGCCAATCTATCTTCTAAATCTACCAATCCACTTCTTAAATCCTCGCCCCGTTCCAAAATCACTCCCAGACCCTGCAATAAACCTAGATGCAAAACATGTCCTATTTTCCTAACCAGAATCCCATCCCTCTCCCACCCGCTCTTTAACTCTCTCCCACCAATTCCCTACTCCTCGTGTACCTCCAGCAATGTTGTCTACCTACTCAAGTGCCAACTTTGCCCTGCCTTTTACATTGGACAGTGTACTACACCCCTTAATATTAGAATCAATAATCATCGAGCCTCATGCAACAATTCCTCCCTTATTGGTATGCTCCCAATCCCCAAACATGCCTCCGAACACAACACTGCCTTTGACCAATGTTTTAAAGTATCCGTCTTAGCATCCCTCCCACACTCAGACCCTCCACTGAAACTCAAAACATTAGAGCTAGCTTTCATCTGGCTCTTGGATTCCTGGAATCACCCAGGTATTAACATTAGACATTAATTGCCCCCTTTATGCATATAATTTCATCCCCCTCCGCCCCCAACAACTTCCATATCATCTCCACCTTTTTTTAAAATTCCCGCGCCATACACTACCCCTCCAAACTACTCACCTCGAATGCCTTCCCCCCCTTTTTTCCCCCCTTTTCCTTTCTTTTCCCCTCTTTTCCCCTATTTTCCCCCATTTCCCCTTCTCCTTCCTACCACTGCTTTCGGGCCCTTCTCTGCCTCAGTTCTGTTCCTAATTCCTCTTGAGAAAGGTGGTTGGACCACCGAAAATTCGAGAACCAGTGAGTCCCTCTTTTGTGTGTTTTGGTTTCTGTGTTTGTTATGACTATCAGTGAATTTATATATATATATATATATATATATATATATATATATATATATATATATATATATATGAGTGAAAGAGCCTTCGAAACATAAGGTAGTAATATAGATGAAGTACCAGAAAATAGTATGGATGGAAATGAGTCAAATCATGAACGAAGACAACATGAAGTAGAATAAACATATGAGAAAAATCAACGTTAAAAAGGCTAATTAAAGGAACAAAAAAAATATTTGAGTCGCTCATTCATTCAAAAAATGGTAGCAACAATCAGGAACAAGATTTTATCATTACAAAGTAATCACTACGCAGTTGATAAATGTTTAGGATTTCAAAAATCCCTCACGTTTCCGGGTTCTCATACTTTATTCTTTTCAGCATACTTCCCATTTGCACAACCCACAAAGATTGATACTTTTCTTCTTTGATGCTTCTCTGAGTAACACATTATGTATGTCAACTTTAGCTCGCAAGGGGAATATAAAACATAGCATCACGCAGTCAAATCACTTTACTACTCAAGAATAAAACATACAAGTATATGTGGCAGCAATATAAATTATGACAACAAAAATGTTAGATTTTCTGGATCACTTCAGACTAAAATAATCACTCACTAAATGTTAAGCGATTATATTTATCAAAACAAACAAATTATTCAACTAATTCTCTCACAATATTTAAGATCAGCTGTTGATGTATCATTTTTTTTATTATACCACAACTGATTACATTAACCTACTCTTCTGTTATGCAACATATATATCCAGACACCCTCCCGAAGCATACGCAATAATATTTCAATATACATCATTTGCTACACCCAAACCATTTCTTAAATAATCCACTGACTTAAATTCAACGAATTGCCAACAACAGGATTTATTTCGCCATATCTGTGCAAAGCTTTCTTCACCACATATTACTAACTCTTTACTGTATTTTATTGATTCCATATATATTAGGTAATCTACCGGTTAAGGTAGGTTTTTTTTGGATGGACACAACTATCAAATAAACATTTTGTGACTCCCCACCTAGCAAACTAATCTATATCAGGTCCCTCTTCATCTCGGTGTACTTCTTTGATTCGGATACGACACAATACAATTTTTCATCGTTTATCGTATATTAGAAAGGAGCTAACGATAGGAGCTTCCAGCAGGAATATAAGGATAAGATTTATGAAAACTTTGATAACTAGAGCATAAACAGAGAAACTTGGCCAATGAGATAAACGGATAAGCACATGCTGGAGGCGGAGAAGAATGGCAAAAGTAAAATAGACGGAAAGGTAAGCAAAAAGTACTAAACACCGTAAGGGAGGAAAGAAAGTGCTCAAAGAAATTTAAAAAAAGAAGCAATATTGGATTTGAGTATTCCGGTTGGCGATGGATATTTTAAAGACCGTGATAGAGGAGAGATTTGACAAGCGACTTGTGCAAGCAGCGCATGAAGCAGGGTGAAAGAAAATAGGCAACTTGTAAGGAATGAAAGGAGGCAAAAAATATGCGAAATTGAACTATGGGTATAATATGGTTAAAGGTCTTACGAAATTTCGTTTTTGGAGTGGCTTATTAATGTAACAGTGGTTAGTTAGAGTACTAAATCAAAACTTCCCTCATCCGATAGACTACCATTAAAAAAATAAATGATCGTCATACTTAAATAATTTGCCAATTGTCAAGTGAAATGGCAAAAATTCCAGCCGTCATTGTCATTTTCCTAATACTTCCACTTCTCAAACATTTCCATAGACAACCTGTTTTCCAGATTTGGATCAACCATTGATTTGATCATTTCAAAACTCGATCAATACATTTAATTCTTTTGCGAATATAATATAAGAAGATTGCATACTCAAGATCATTACCTGATTGAATATATAAGGGCTTGTTCCGATGTATGTAAATATGGCAACTGATTTTTGTGCGCACCTGAACTCATGCTAACCATTTAAAACCAAAAATCATCTGTTAAAAAAAGGATAGGGAAAAGTGTTCACGTCATATGTACCTCTGGTACAATAATTTTATCCTGGGATGAACGAAACTAAGATAAAATTGACGTAATTGGGGAATGAGTTGGTATAATTGATTGCTCGGGAAATTATGGCAGAGTTTATAGAGTGTTTCTATAAATATTCTTTAATAAAAGTTCAACATATTTCTGGAACTAAGTACTTCAGATGAAATAGCTACACGAGACCACGCATGTTTACCGAACATTCTCACCATCCGTTTACAGAACAGCATATTTAGCTGGCCTTCATTAAGCATCATAAACTAGAGAATATAAAAAAAAAGACGAGGCTTATGGAGAGGATCGTAGTGAAGATTCACAGAAATGTCAAATTCCCTTCGGAAATTTAAAAAAAAATCACATCAAGCTCCGAGTAACTTTATGACATCGAAGCCAATAGTCTACTCCTACGCCATGTTCCTGGGCAGTTTTTCCCCGACTCAAATAGTGAGGACAGAAAAAAGGGATTCTTCCCATAGAGCGTACTTCCTTGGTTATTTGTGTGCTTGAGGACCCCTCACGAATTGATGCGAGGAATGACTGGAAAGAAAATAAAACTAACGGAAAAGAGGGAGGAGGTCCAGATTAGGGAAAGACTTTTGAAACGGAAGGGGTGGAATTGGATGAAATAAAAATAAGAATTAGAAAATGAGAAAGGGAGAGGCAGATAAGAGAGAAAGAGAGAGAGAGAAGGAAAAGAAGATATCTAAAGAGTGACGCGATGGGAGGGAGGGATTGAGAAGTGGAGAGGAAATCGTAATTGCTACTCTTTATGGTGAACGCTTTAGGGTGAGAGTGGGTTTTCGAGGGATGCAGGAGAGAGTGGGGAAGAAATGAAGAAGAGTCTATGGGAGAGGGATAGCTGACACATTGAAAGAGATTGGAGGGAGGGGGAATGGTGCAAAAGTAGACGGGAGAGGGGGGATAGGACGCAGCAAGTCATGGAAGTCAAATGAAGGGATTCCTTCCTCTTTAGAACCTCCCTCCTTTTATCCTACTCTTCCCGTACCATTATTTTCCTGTGTAGGCTCACGGTTTTCATATGGCCTCAATACGGGAATTCATGTATGTGCCCCCGCGCTCCGCCATTCCCGAGTCCATGCCCTTCTGAAGGAAAAGGAGGAATAATGTCCCCGGTCCCACACCGCCGTTCCACGGAGTCATTGTCCAATCGGGGAGACTTGGGTGGCATCGCCGGGGCGAGGTGGAAGCGTGGCGGGGAAAGGAAGTGACCCCCATTGCTGACAGTTGGAACGACCTCTGTCGCCAAAGAAAAGGAGATCTCTTTGGACCTATTCCTCTCCTCTCTCCACCCCCATCTCTCTCTCTCTCTCTCTCTCTCTCTCTCTCTCTCTCTCTTGTCTCTCGCTTTTATTGCATTTTTCTCTCCCACCGTTTCCGTCCAACAATAGCACCAGCTCGGAGGCCGCTCCCCTTTGCACTGGTTTCTGGAAACGGATGGAAATCTCATAATACGTCCAGGACACCGCTTCCGTTTTCTTCTCCTCGGAACGGCATTATTTCTTCGCCGAGGGAATGGGGAAAAAAGAAAGAAAAGAAACAAGACACTCGGGAGGGAAGGGGGGAGCAAGGTGGGGAAAAGGTCGACGCGGGGTAGGTGGACGGGGAGGAAAAATTTCGCCTTCTTTAATCCTTGAAAGGATTTGAAAGGACCGAGTGATAAAGGAAGACCTTATTCAGGCTTGCCTGTGCTGCTTGCTCGTCGGGTATCCAAAAGGTGTGTAATTTAAAGAATCGGCATGTAGAGTTCCGAAGAGGTCAAAAGGCTCCAGGATTTTCGTCGGAATGATCGGTGACAAATTACGCGAAATTCTTAATGTAATGCAGAACACCGATTCGAACTTCCATCGATAAAAAAGCATGACGCTGATTAAATATAAAGTACCTTGACCAACGCATTCACGCAAATAATGAAGTGACGAACGTAATTTGCGTATTCTACATAACTGCAGGCAGAGATATCAAACACAGGTAGAAGGGAAGGTGAACAGAAAGCAATATTATCAAAGCTATATAAGAATTCAATTGAACAGTTATAGTAATACTGTTTTTTTATCCTTTTAAACATTAAATTACATACATAATGTTTTCCAACAGTCTTTGTACAATGATCATGCTTAACTACTGATTTTAAGGCGAGTACCATTGAGGCAGCACATGAAAAGGTTGGAGTAAGGCATGTTGACTAATACATGAGACGCCAAATATATAGAGTGATAAGCTTTGATCAAATAATTTATCATCAAGGTAAATTTTATATCCGTTGTTCACATTTCCCTTTTAGCGGGGTTATTTAGAATAATGAAATTTTAAAAACGGGAGCAATAAATAAAAAAATAGTCATAACACAGATTTTCCTGCATTTCTGCGTCGCATGCAAAATTTAAATTCATGACCCACATTTTTCAGAATAAAATTTCGTCAGATGGATAATGACGGACATAAAAAGGAAGCATTTTGGTTATCAAACCCTAGAGAAGTTTTCGAAAGGCACAAAATTCAATGATTATATTTTGGAGCCGGAAGCGCTCTATTAGGTATAATTACTTGTGTTCCAATACCAAATATATAAACGTGAGAATTAATTTAATTAATTAATGATGAGGAGCCAACATAAAGCTAAATATAATTGTAAGTTGTATTCCTGTGAATAATATTTCCACGAAAATTGTCCCGACTCTATGGAATACAAAAGTTCTTTGCCAACATCCAATTTGCAAGTTCATTTTTTTCTCCTATCCTTATTCCCCACACTCTACAACACGCCCTGGAGAAAGTTCGCAATACACCATTCATATGTAAATCTGCAGAGCACAATACAGGAAACATGTCAGCTTCGACCAGCTTTTATGCAAATGTTTCAATGTTTCCCAAAATACTTCATAATTCTCCAGTTATAACTGGACGCTGGACAAATATTAGGCCTTGATAAACGTAATCCGCTCTGTTTACTAGCGTTTTCTATGGAGGATTAACACAAAAAACACAATGCATGGGTAGGCTTAATTCCTCTGAAACAAGTCTCAACGATGAAGAGAAAACAGGAACGGATTTCTATGCTACGTGTCGTCAATCAGAGTAAAGGCGCAAATAGGAGAACAGGCAAATGATTAATTAACTACCTAACCTAATTAACTAACTAAATATGAAAGTGAATGCTTTCCACCAAAAAATAGGTACAAAATATCTTAATCGGACCTTAAGAAATAGGAATTACATAAAAAAGAATGCTTCCAAGCTGGACAAACGAATGTAAAGTGAGAAACGTGTAAATATACAAAAAAGTAGAAAATATAAAGGCAATATGGAATAAAGAACCAAAAATTAAAAAAACTACAAACACAACGGTAACAAAGCAATGAAAACAAATGGACTCGCTAGGTTTCGAAGAATTCATAGTAGTGATAATTTAATTTTTAAGTGCCTGGAAATATAGAGATCACTAGCATCTTCTTGGGTCCATATTAAGACAAAGAAAGGGAACGAAAAAAATGTAAAATATACTAATTCCCTCCAAGATGTACCATGCGGATTACTAAACTGCAACTAAATCTATCGTAAAAGATATTACACAAGCCGGAATAGGTCAGCTTCCTTACAATTACTCTGATTACGGCTTCAGGGTTAGGTATACTCAAGGAGGATTAAAGTCTCCGCTAATATTCAGAGATTAGCGTGCTACCTCGGATTATTTGCATATCGTCAGAAAATAGCGAACAGTACGAAGGGAATCGTAGGCGTTCTACCACGGTTTGACTTTCCCTGCCGTGAAGAAATACACGTGGGTGAGAGCACCATGCCTTATTCTGATACGCCTGATGGTGACCTCATCTCGCAAGCATCTCTTGATGGAATAAATCAAGGGGTCGATTTGGATTTTCCAGTATAAAGCTGCATACCATGTCGGACTCCACTCGGCAATCAATATGACTTTAGTATTTATACAAAATTCCGAAGCATTCTCCTCTGCTCTTATTGTCCAACAGCCGATGAATCTGTTCCATATATGTCGACAAACCAGACGACTGCCATTACGTGGTAAAGGAGACAACATATCTTCATTGAAAACAGTACTTTCATTACTGACACTTCTAAAGGTGTCTCACGTTAGGATGCTTTTTAGATGGAGCAAATATTGCGATCGTTTTATCTTCTATAAACGCAATACAACCCTTGCCTTCGGTCTCTTTTGGTATGCATGCTTAATTTTAATTTCCTCTCCGTTATTTGCTATAGCATAGCCTTAAAATATTCTTACTATTATTAATTTCATCCAGGGATACCCGCAGGTTGTTTAGAATACGATCCAAAATTGGTATGTTATCATCCGCATAACGGAGCATTTTAATTACTTCCCCATGGGACTCAATACCTATGATTTCCATTCCTTTTGGTACTTCTTCCGTCTCCGTTTAGTTAGTTTATATTAAGCAAACGGTTGATGAATGCTTGCATCCTTGCTCAACTCCTTTTAGTTTCACCACATACATATACAGCTGCTTTAATCGGAATGATGAATACCAGAAACCATTGAAAATTGAATTCTAAACGTTGAGTGAATGTTGTAACATACTTGATGCGATAATTAAGTCACCAGGTTTGATACAAAAATGTGAAAATGTTCCTCACTTAGAATGAATGTTAATGGAAATGTAAGTATTAACACATAAATTTAACCTCCGTTGTCAATTAGGGCAATAAACAATGAATTACAAAATTTTGTAACAGTAAAATTAAATAGAATGCAGAGTGTTTGAAAATTAAAATTTTTTTGTTCCATTTTCAGGCTAAATTTCGGTTACATAATTCATACATATATTAAATACTCATTACACATCTGAGCACGGTACAAAATTCATAAAGGTTTCTAGTTAAAATCCTTTATATAAAAATTTAAATATAATTTAAGGTAGAACATGAAGTATGAATAATTAAAAATATCATACCCAAAGCAGGGAACTAATCATTACGCTCCGGAGAAAATTTTTTTCCAATCAGACGAATGATTGATGAAAATCTTACTTGATACGATACAACACCATTGACAGAGCGACGGAGCGAGTAGTATATCCACTTTATTATAGGAAATCAAAAAGATCTAGAGGAGCTGATTGAAATATGGTAATGCTTCGATAACGTTAATGGATGTTATTGACATTTCGTGCGATTACAAAAACGTATCCGGATCAGGTAACGGCTCCACGATTTAAGATAAGCATTCGATATCAAACCAAGGGCCTAAGAATTGCCAATACTCTTAAGTGATTACTGCGATAAATTATTTAATGTGAAATTTCCTACGATATTCGATGTCACCGTAGCGTTATTCATCTCAGCCACTCACTAATTTTTTTATTTATCAAATCTTTTAAGAACGATCTTAAGTAAATAATGCCATTTAATTTGATAAAAATGTAAAATAATATTTTTTAAATCGGAATAAATATGGTATAGACAATAATAATCACAGCACCACCTCCAGAGGGACAAAATATATTTAGAGCTAAATCAAAAATTCAAGAGGCATTCATATTCAGCATTTGATTGGACCCGTTTTATGTTTCGCTTAATATGCTATGCTAGTTCCTCCGTGTCTCACTTACCGCCACAAGCTGCGGATGGTTAATTTACACCCTCCCTGCCCAATATGTGACGGCAGAAATCGTCAGAAGTGCATATTCAAACGCAAGGCCTGCTAATCGAACCTAAACCCATATCCCTTTTCATTCCTTCCACCCTTCCTCCCTTCGTATCGGAATTCTCACGTGCCTCGTATGGACATAAATTTCAACCCACTTTAAAAGGGGCGAGAGCGAGAGAGAGGAAGGCCTTTAAGGAGGAAGCTTCCCCGTGTGATCTCGTAAATAGAGCATTTACCCAAACATTCAAAATATGCCCTTCATCGACAATAATAACCGCAGATATGCTCGGCGTGAAGGAGAGTGGGGGGCGATTTGAGGTAAGGGAAAGAGGGATGGTTTGTGTGGGCGGGAGGCGGAGAAGGGCGGATTGAGAGGGGAAAGGGGGGAACGGAGCGCTATCGCAAATTGCCGGGACTGCTGGAGGCGAAGGGTGGGTGGGGCGGAGGGAATGGCGTCGCGCGGAATCATCGTGCACCATTTAAGCCTAATCCCCCCCGCGAGCGCGCCTTCCCGCCCCTGGCCGTAGCCCACGGGCACCATCTCCCCTCTCTCCGGCTCAAATTCCCGCACCAACACATAGTGAAGACGCACTCTCAGACCAATCTCACCCTCTCTGGTCCCTATTCCCCCAAACCCTCACCCAAGTCGTATAACCGTCCCTCCTCACCCACGCCAGATACCCCGGCCATGCTCCCCCTCATGAAAGGGAAATTAACGAGATTTGAGTAGAAGAGCGTCGGCACATAAATCGAGATGGAAGGGCAAGGAAGACGCACGGCATGGAGTGTGAGAAGGTGGAGGCAGGATGGCAAATGTGAGGAAACAAATGCGGGTGATAAAGGAAGCCAAAGAGGATAGGAAATGCGTGATTGAAAAATTCTAGTGATGCGTAAACAACTTTGGAACATCGCAACATTCCCCTCTGAACCACCATTTACTGAATAAAAAGTCACTCTATATTGATACAGAAATCTGATCGAGTGAAGTCTCATTGACGACTTGATAGAATTCAAGAATTGATCTTGTTCCAGGATGTAAAACCCAAAATAAGTCAAACTGAAGTTTAAATTACAACTGATTTTGCATGCATAAAATTCACAGGAATACCAGGTAAACCTTTCCAATGATATACAACTGTAGGAAATTGTTGGTAATCTGGTATTAACAATCTGAACAATCAAAAAGGTAGGAATAATTTTCCACCGAATCATCGTATTTTCCCTGATTTCGTCATGCTTTCAGAGGCATCAAGTTCACGCTGTCAGCCAGCGGTCAGGAAATGTTATAAAATTCAACATTTCATTATAACATTATCAAATTTACACCATTCACTAGACTTGATCATTTTATTTTTTTTTCAGGAAAATTACGAGAAATAAATTGATTACACAGTGAGTTGAGATATTTTATAAAACAATGTAAGTTAACGGAATACTAAACTATCCCATAACCATGTCAATACATAACGAATGATCAAAGGAATTACAGAAGTTATTGTGTGTAAACTCCAAATGAATATAATATCTTCAGCAATTCCAATATTTATTCTGGAAAAAGTAAGCAGTTTAATTAGATCGAGTGAAATAAAAAATCTTACTCCACCACATGTCATATGGCACTACATGAATCTCCCGGCACTTCCCAGGACTGGTTTTTCAATCAAAATCTGACGTAATAGTTAGCCTCTCACCTCAAGCTTTTCAGCTCAAGAGTCATTTACTTTTTACATCGACATCTATCCATTGTATTTCAAATTGCTACTGAATTTCAAATATACCGAACGAACGGGGAAACTAAGATTATTTAGAATAATAGTCTTAGAACCTTCCTCAAGTCTTTCTTTAAGGGCTGCCCACCATAAGAAGAGAGAAAGCGAGAACTAGAGAATCATCAGGAAAGAGTCTTTAAGAGTCATCAGACCTTGCAGGCACATGTCCTTGGCGAAGGACGCGAGCACCCATTGTACGTAAAATGCGTGTCCTCCCCGTGTCACGCAAGTATTGTAATGGGTAGTTTCACCCTTAATCCCATGTTTGAAAATGGGGCGAGGGAATGGGATGAGGACGAAGGCAGGATAGAAGGACGGGCTCGGTATCCACGCAACATAAGAAGAGATTCACAGAGCCGGAACCACATGTAAACATAATGGGTATACCCAACCCCAAAAGTCACTCCGATGATTACTATTACGGCAAAGAGTCAACAATGATTATGGGTCTCGAAGTAGAAATTTGTAGGAATGACCTTGATTATTTAAAATTTTCTTTCACAAATTCTCCAGCACACACGTCGAGGGCATAATAATTATACGTCAACACTCAAATGCTTCACGAACATAGCAATTAAACATTAGATATGACTAACTAAAATGACGATACACCCTCCGTTTTAGAATATTATACGTTTCATGTTTGATATTATTATTAGGTAATCTACCGGTTAAAGTAGGTTTTTGGATGGACACAACAATCAAATAAATATTTTGTAACTCCAAACAAAACCCAATCCAGCAACCTAAACTACATCAGGTCCCTGTTCATCTCTGTGTACTTCTTTCCTCCCTTCATCCCGTCCAACATCTCTATCCTGTTCCTGCCCTTTCCTCGTTTGCCTAACATTCTCCCCTCAATTACCTTCTTCAACATCCCACTGCCGCTCAATACGCCTTACATCCATTTTTCCTCCTCCTTAGGATTTCTCTCAACAAGCCCCTCTCCTCACCCACCATCTCTAGTACTTCCTCATTTGTTTTCCTTTCGGTCCATTTCAACTTCTCCATTCTTCTCCACACCCACATTTCAAAAGCCTCTAATCTACGTCTACCCTCCTGCTTCAGTGACCATGTTTGATAATAGTATCAATAAAGTAATAGCATTATTTATTTTTAAGAAGCAAATTTCTTTTCAAGATAAACTGACGTTTCTTCATTTTTAAGCTTCACGGAAAAAAACGAATTCATACTTACCAAATCCAGCAAAAATAATAAACTCCAGTGAAAGAAGCCGTATGTACTTTTTTGCACGTCTGACAGAGCCGGAGTGCGTATAAAAGTAGAGGGTACAAACAAAAAAAGTGGAAATACAAGACGAAGAATTAAAAAAAATATAAGAGTTTCAAATGAAATTGAGCCCAGAGAAGAATTAAAATAATATTAATAGATGAAAGGTGAATGCCCAACAGAGGGGGCAGAAATATAGGAACGACTGTTTTTATTAGTTGTAATTGGTACGAAGGAATAAGCAATTTAAAAAAAAAACTTGATGCATTAATTACGAGCGTCATGAGGCAACATGTTCGTAAAAAAATACCCCAGAATAGCATTCGCGCAAAGAAAAGTGGACAACTCTTAAAATCGCCCTTGAGTTGAGTTGAGTTTGGCGTCGTCAGATGGGAGAGATAGCCATCAACAAGTTCATCTTAAAGGAAGGCTGGAGAGCTGAATCCTACTTTGTACATCATAAACACGTACATCCTTAGAAATTATATGCGACACCTTGTCAAAAGCAAAGAATAATTCCACTACTTAGTAATGTAGCTCAAAATTGCTCAAAGATTAAATAATTAATAACAATTCAGTTACAATAAATGCTGAATAATATTTTAACTAAATTTATTAACGAATAATTGGTTAAGTTAAGGCTGTATCATTGAGATAAGAGTTAGAACCGCAAGATTTAAAATATTCGCACCGTCCTTTTCATATCTCCTATCATTTACAAAATGAATTTACGAGAGAAAACGAAGTAGCACCTTACGAGTTGAATACATTACATTGTCGCTCAATGGACTTAATAAATAAGTCGGTTCAATGGAAATCATGAAGCGAGATCTATTTAGTGT
Source organism: Hetaerina titia (assembly GCA_037158775.1). Taxonomy (NCBI): domain Eukaryota; kingdom Metazoa; phylum Arthropoda; class Insecta; order Odonata; family Calopterygidae; genus Hetaerina; species Hetaerina titia. Next base: position 47,282,499 of record CM073777.1, read on the forward strand.
TGTCTGATTCAGCCATCAGTTTTGGTGTCTTAAAAAATTATTTGGCGTTAAAATTTCGAGTGCCTAGTGACTTTCTTTAAGGTATCAGTCCAAAGTTTTTACTTTGTGATAGAATTGAACTTCGCCATAAGTAACCACCAATTTTTTTCCTTAATAATATTCGTAAAACATTACAATATATTTAGATATTTCCCAACATAACAGAATTTATGGAACAAAGGCCAAATTTATTTCATCAAGATATTCGGCAAATACATTTAATAGGAAATCTTCTCTTTTATTACACTTTAAACGACACACACAATAAAAGTAAATAGATATTTCCATTCATCCTACTCATAAATAGTACTATCACCCAACTACCCATCTACCATCCGCTCGTAATAACTAACGAAAAATAAGAAATTTCTGACGGCGCCTAATTCAAATTAAAATGTTCTCATTATAATTATCATGAGTTAATTTTATGGACAATCATTCAAAACGCGCAACATCGCGAAAAAATACAATGATAGCTACGTAGGTCCTGGCTCAATAAAGAAAAAATCAAGTAATCATCAAAAATACCTAAAGCAACTAAGTAACAACCCCAATTATTGCCTGATAGTATCTGCATCACAGAAAAATTCGGTAAAAAATACCATCTAAGTGCACGTACGTATATCTAAAAGACTCCTTTCACGTTAATGCAATGGCGTGTTGCAGAAAAAGAAGCATCAGCTATACAAATGGATTGAGAAATATAAGCTTGAACGCTTGCAATACATGTGTTGATTAAGAAAGTGATTTACAAAAGTAAATACGTAGTCTAACTTATAATATAGTGAGGCATAGAGGATAAGGGCAGCAGGAAAAAGATTGGATATACTAAAGCTGAAGAAGAATCTTGAAAATAAAATTGAAAGACAGCAATAAATAAAGTAACACCAGGAAGAGTGGAGTGGATGCTGAATTACGACAAGCAGGTGATGGATAATGTCAACCATAGGAGCAATGAGGAAACGACGAAATGGGGAATAAACATGAAAGCTTGAGGAGTTGCCACGAATCAATTCTTGGATTGATAAATCGGCAAGCTACCATGCGCCAAGAAACTGATTAGGAGATAAGTTTAAATGGGTATTCAATTAAATTTATAAAAGAAATCAGTGCCTCCGTTAAGTTAAATAAAAAAAGTCCAATATTAGGCAAGGAAAACATTATGTTTCAATTATTAAGCACGGTGATTAAGCTCACTCATTGTTTCATCATTTGCCATCGACCAACTCAAAGATTGGAATGTGTATTGTATCGCTACGATCAAACTTTCATTTAATGTCAAAACTAAACCTGCCCGAAATGACTCGCCTCTAAGAATACATATTATTTGAAATCAATTTTAACTAATATTTAGTCATGGAGGTCCGTAAAAGCCAGAAAATTAAAAACAATTGGTTGACAAAATGACGGTTATCAAATCCTCGGGTTTACTAAATGTGTAAATCAAAACGAAAAACTTCAGATTATTACACGATATGAAATTTACAAAATCGCGCTTTCATAAGGCAGTAATAATGTTTCCAATTACTTAATAAAACACTAGTTGAACACGAAGAATATCCTTAAGGTAAAATTTCGAATACTCATCCGCTAACGTAGGTTAATTCTATTCGCAAGCACCTAATTGAGTCGACACTTCCAATTAGCCATGATGAATATGCGAAAGCCTCTTAGCCAGTAATTGGAACCTACGCTAATGGGGGAACAAGAGCACCCTATATCTACGGATTGCTACATACTCTTCCATGAATTTCAGTCATTACTTTTACATATATTTTCATTAACTATTTTGAGAACAATGACACGACCAAACGAACTTCAAGCTGATAAGACAAGTTAAACGGGAGCTTACTTGGAGCATGTCGTCATGTAATTTGCACTCATTAGTAATTCGACAAGAATTCGCTCCTGCAGCCAATTAGGCAATTTAATACGGTGATTTGTGAGCTTAGCGGTGTTCGCTCATGTAATTAGTGGCATAATTTATTACCTAATGTGCATAACATAATATGTATTAGATCTGTGGTTGACCGACGCATTAACGAAGAAAATCCTAAGTAATATGAGGGAACACGAACCTTGTCCCTTTAATACACGATAAGTCGTTACACCCTCCCCATTGACTGTCACCTTGGTGTGTTTGAAGGGCTTGGGCGTTCTGATGACCCCTACTACTGGGGTGATAGGAGCAATAATAATTGAACGATAAGGTCATATATGATAGATACATCGAAAGGTAGGAACCAGACTAAAGGTAGTCCGCATAGCAGGGTCTGTTCCTCAATGAGGCGGCTGCTAAGGCGACAGACACCAGCGGGATGGTGATTTGAGTGATGGTTTCATGTTAAAAAAACTATTGAGGAAATAATCAGGAAATCGCCTCCATTAATTATGCCACGTAACCAGGGAATATTGAAATCTAACTATGAGTTCTAGCAACTAATAGCAAGTTCTAGACCTATTTCGTGCCCAGCAGCGGGAGAGGCAAGGCTTGCGCAGTCGTCATCTCATGAAATCATTGGACAGACATTTCAACTAATCAGTAATTCAGTAGCAGCACAGAGGAGGAGCATACCAGAACGAATAGAGGATTGAAATGTTAGGACATTGATGACGACAGAGAAACTGAAAAGTTAAAAGCGGAAGATTCTGAAGGAAAGAAGAAATATTGACATTTTAGATGTGCGAGGTGAGATGAAAGAATAGCGGAGATTACTGAAGTGACAGCTTCAGTAATAATAATAAATTAATAAAGTAAGGAAATAAAGCGGAGCGGAAAAGAGCCAATGAGGGGTGGCTACAGTACTGAACAAAAAGATAGGAAGCAGCGTAGGAGCAGGCGTGTGATAATTATTCGGTCCCAGTAACCACCGGCGCGGGCAAGTAACTTCGTCCCATCGAAGTTAATGGAATGATCCACCCCGATGGTTCAGCGATGGCTGATTTCTCCAACTGCCCCAGCCGTCGGTGGATTTGGTGTTCTTTTTAACCGGGTCTAAATGATCTGCCCTGTCTCTCCAATGTAGACGTCTCCGTAGGCACACGGGACTTGGTAAATGCCTGGGGTCTTTAGGCCGATTGGGTCCTTGGCTCTGACAAGAAAATTTCTCATTTTTCCCAGTGGTTTGTGGACTGCCTCGATTTTGTGCCTCGCCAGTATTCTGAACATTTTCCCGGAAATCGAGGAGGTATGCGGCAAGCAGGCCCTGGCTATTGGCTTCTCTTTTTTCTACTGCGTTGCCCACACTTGCGGTTTGAAGGACCTCGTCAGGGCCAAAGAGGTGTCGTGTCCGCTATACCAATTTTGGATGAAGGTTGTCTTGAGGTGGCTAATCTCATCAGGTAAACTGTTTTGTCGGCGATGGCCCTGTCTCGTTGGAAGAACGTGAATACCACTGATCGCTGCTGGGCTGAACGTAATTAAGAATACGTAATAGTAATTAATATAACGTAATTAATGTTGGTAGGGAAACATCAATTGAAAAAAACTCCATTGACTACGAATACTGAGAATGGGCATTCCTCAAACCTCATTAAGTTGGGATTCATAGCGCAATAGCCTTATTTCTAGTAAATATTTGTCCCTCTGGCGATTAAGAGTGCATGAACAATAACCTTTACATTATACACCACGAACATAAAAGTAGAGCTACGGTGTATAGTATTAGTTCTTAATTTCCTGAACAAACTTTTAAGAAGTTATCTTTATTCGCTAACATTGTTTGCGCTGAAACAATTCCCACTTTTACTTTCAGGCTCTTTTGCTCATTACCACGAGCCTTGACTGTTGATATATGCTTTATTTTCCCATCCAAAGAGAAAGCTCATATTTTGCAGATACAAAAAATGTCAGGATCAATAGTTCGACGTGCACCAATCAGAATTAGATGATGGAACACCTATTAATTCTAAAAATCTGGTCAATAATCTTTTCTTGGGATAAATAATTGAGGTGATTTCCCATTGCCACCCATGAATGTTTTTAACTAGACACCATCACTCAAATTGTCGCCCCGCTGGGGTCAGACGCCTTTGCAGCCGCCTCACTGAGGAACAGACGTTGCGAGGGCTACCTTTTGCCTGACTTCTACCCTTCAACTTAACTAGCGTGGGTGACAACTAGCAGTTGCCTTTGCTACCGCCAGTAGAACTCTAAGGGTCATCAGATGCACATGCACTTCCCCCAAGGTTGTAGTCCACAGAGAGGGGCATACTATTTAATGAAGCAGCAATAATCCATAACGATACAAATCACCATTCCAACTAATAACTAATGCAAAATGTGGGACTAGCTCGCCCATCCAGCGTTGAAAAATAACGCCCTTGTATCACGTCCTTGACTGTCACATTCAGTTTCAGTTGCTATTTTTGAACACTGCGAATTATTCAGGTTAACGATGTTAATCACTGAAAACGAATTCAAATTCAAGTTATTAGGACGGATTTCAACAGAATCTGTTCGCAATACTACAACTTAATAATACTCCTCGGAAGCCTAGCATCTAACTTTAACAATTTCAAAAGTTAAAAATGCTTTACGTTCCGATGCACAACCCTATTAACAATTATCACCAAGAGTTTCATTTTGGAGACGTAACAAAATAGCCATGCCTCAACTCCTCCGTACGTAAGAGACCAGTAACTGTCGAGCATGCGACTACGCACGAGAAGGGCAAGGTCTGCAAGAGAACCTTTCGGACGGCACACTAATGAGTAGCACAGTCCCAACTGTGTATTCGGTCCTAAAACTGGATTTGAACAATTAACGGGAACACGATTACGGAAAAATTGCACCAGCAACACAGAAAACTCTCATATGTTAGGACTAGACTTTAACGGCTCAAGGGAATAACAGTAATTAAGGAAATCATTATTTCCATAAATCAAAAATAGATCGCAAATCCGATGAAATATCTTGCTTCGAGGAATACATTCAGAAAGATAAATGGATGAGGCGCACTTGTCATCCCTGTAATGACGCTCATTCCAACTGTTCCCAATTAAAATGAATAATAATTTTCGCGATGCGTAAGGCATTCGTAACATCAAAGTACAATTTTTTTCTGGTAAAGGGCAGAGGTCAAAAAATTTCTATACGTTTCCATCTGCTGATTAAATAACACGAAGCCACCAAAATCGGAGATAAAAACTAATTTCTTTCAAACATAAAACTTTGAAATTAGTCCTTAAACTTAGATTAAGATATACTTTGGTAAATTTCCGCCAATAAAATTCCTACTCACAACATTAGAACCACAATTTAGGGCAGACCTTATTTTTCGCCAGTTGCAATTGTTTTACCCTTTTAACTTAAGGATTAAGCTAAAACATAGACTTAAAAACTATTATTCTGTATTTTAAATATTTGTTAGTCATCTAGTTACTTAATACGATGGAAATCCTACTCTATGCAAGATTACGAACTGATTTATTAGTCCCAAGCAGAATTTTAACTCTAAGGGCTTTTACATTACGTAATACGATCTCATTTTCTCCATAGGAGGATTCACGCATAGTAACTGAGAAAATCAGTCTCACGCCCTACGTTTCTAATCTCATACTTAAAATGGGTACTGTCGGATTATGAAAGTTAACCAAGTTCGTGACCGGAAATTTTTTACTCCATTCGCCCTAGTTTTGGCACCCATGAGGAATCCATTTATTTTGAAAGCATATTCGTGCCAATGGCTCTTTAACTACTTACTTATAATAATAATAATTAGGTAATCTACCGGTTAAGGTAGGTTTTTGGATGGACACAACTATCAAGTAACCATTTTGTGACTCCCCACCTAGCAAACTAATCTATATCAGATCCCTCTTCATCTCGGTGTACTTCTTTCCTCCCTTCATCCCGTCCAACATCCCTATCCTGTTCCTACCCTTACCACGCTTGCCCAACATTCTCCCCTCTATTACCCTCTTCAACATTCCACTACCGCTCAATACGCCTTTCATCCATTTTTCCTGCCTCCATAGGATTTCTCTCAACAAACCCCTCTCCTCCCCCACCATTTTTATCGTTATATATATATATATATATCGTTATATATATATATATATATATATATATATATATATATATATTATATAATCTATCGTAATCTACCGGTTAAGGTAGGTTTTTGGGTGGACACAACTATCAAATAAACATCTTGTGACTCCCCACCTAGCAAACTAATCTATACCAGGTCCCTCTTCATCTCGGTGTACTTCTTACCTCCCTTCATCCCGTCCAACATCCCTATCCTGTTCCTACCCTTACCTCGCTTGCCCAACATTCTCCCCTCTATTACCCTCTTCAACATTCCACTACCGCTCAATACGTCTTTCATCCATTTCTCCTGCCTCCATAGGATTTCTCTCAACAAACCCCTCTCCTCCCCCACCATTTCTAGTACTTCCTCATTTGTTTTCCTTTCGGTCCATTCACCTTCTCCATTCTTCTCCACACCCACATTTCAAAAGCCTCCAATCTACGTCTATCCTCATGCTTCAGCGACCACGTTTCCGCGCCGTACATAGCTACGCTCCATATCAGAGTTTTTACGAGTCTTGTCTTAACATCCCTACTCAACGTCCCCGTCATCAACTCCCTCCTCCTTGAGAAAGCCACTTACTTATAGTTCAAGTAATAATAAAGCCAATTTTGGCGAAGTTTTTCTAACAGAGAAGGTGAGTAATGTTGCTCACTGGCAAGTCAATATCGCGCGCGGTTTATATCGCGCATAGAGAGGGATTCTCTTAATTTTTGTTTCATCATTTAATGACATCACATGAAAACCGCCTTAACAGAATATGGCTTCATTCATTTTTGGAATTTCCATAACAAAATTAATTACAAATCAAAATTCTGATACCCTATTACCTCTCATTTGAACCAATTATCTAATATAATACACTCTTTGGGACAAGCAGTAAGTTAAATTACCGTAATTACGCTTTATTAATGATTCTTGCTTGTGGTTCAATTGCTCTATCAAATTAAGGATAGGCAAATACTTTTTTTTTAAGAGTTCTCACTCATTAGTATCGCACAATATTCCCATGGACTGATTCCGAAAATATTTATGAAAACTTACACCGATCTACGTCCACACAATTCCCCCAACTCTCGGGAGGAAAAAAATGCAAGGCATATATTATGAAAAAGTTGGTAAATTTTCTGGAACGCTCCATAGAGATGCCCCCTGTGTATCACGAGACATATAGTCACAATTTCCCAAGGGGAGCAGATACTTTATTCTTAAGACCCATTGCCTCAACGAGAGCACAACAATCCAACAGCGAAAAGAGGGACTCCTACACACGCACACGGACTGGAGGAAGTGAAATTGAATAAAAAAAATTATTACGCACCCTCGTAACCCAAACGCTCCGACGCAATCAACTGTCGTCGTGCGATTTTTTCCACGCAGAATGGAACCTTGAGGACACGAAAAAATGAGGGAGGAACTTGAAAAAGTATGGGGAGGGGGTGAATGAATAGATGACTTCTTATGACTAGGACCCAGCGACGCTGTGACTCCCCTAAACACAAAAACTCGCTCCAACTCTTTCCAGCTTCAATGAAAAGGTGCACGAACGACGAAAAGAGGGGAGAGGAACGGAGAGACGTCAACTTCCTTTGGGGGCGAAGAAATCATAAGAAAAGGGGAAAACGAATTTAACAAGCTCACTGTGGCGACTATTTTGCAAAAAGCTTCTTCTGGCTTCCTCCTCCCCGTAGAGGTGCCTGTTTTTCTTGAATATTTACCGCTCGGGCAGTTGCAAATGTTATATGGAGAGACAAGGGGGTTGAGACGAACGGAATGGAATAAAATATGGCGAATGAAGGGCGTCTGAATATAAGTGAAATATAAAGAGAAGGAAAGGGGGGGACGCGAGGATAGAGTCAGGAGCGAGGAAGCAGGGAAGGAGAAAGGAAAAAAGGAGACCATGTAACGGGGGTTTATACAAGAGAGAGGAATGGTTGGTTGTACAGGGAACGAGCTGACGACATGGGAAGAAAGGGTAGATTGCGTGGAGTGGGAGGGCAAACTAAAGGAATATGGAATTGTATTGGAATGTCTCCGAGGCCCAGGAGCAAATGGCGCTTGGCCCTAGAGGATAATGTTCTCTTCCCCCTCCGGCACCATAGGGAATCCTCTCCCAACAACCGAAAGCCTTCTCCTACCGCACCCCCGCCAGCGTCCAGGCCACTCCACCTACACCATTTGCATTCAGAGTACAAGTGCATGCGAAAGAGATGGGGGAGGAATGGAAACAGAAGAAAAAAAAATATTGCAGGACGCAAAAGAAACGAAAAAGCTAAAATGGAAGTGGAGCGCTTATTCGAGGCCCTTCCGTGATTTGTGTTATGCATCTCCGACGCGCTTACCAGAGAGATGGCATCATGGTCCGGGAGAAGAAAGATATGTTTTTTTTTTCATTCCGCCGTGCGAAAAACAAGAATCTTACGAGAAGAGGGCGAAAGGAAAGCGAGCGCGCAATCTACAAGTGACGATCTGGTTCCGTAGCGTTATATCGTAAGAGCCGGAGAAATTATGACCGCGACTGCACGAATGGTGATGCTGAGATGATAAACTGAGAGTTTATTCATGGAGTGGACTTATTCCGTCGCGAAGATCATCTGCTACACGCTCGGGGACCTGGGATATTCACCTAGAATTTTTAACCTCATTCCCGCCTCGCTAATGTGAATTTACCCGAATGTTCACTGCGCACGATTACAATTAGCAGCGAAGATAATAGCTCCTTAAACACATTTCACGACAAAGAAATGAGAAGACATTAAGAATGAAAAATAAATCGAAAGAATCATCTCAAGTAAATGACGAACGATTCCCTTAAAATTTGCAAAGCAAAATGGATAACCTAATTATTTTACGGCCTATACGTCCAAAAAGACAATTTAAAATATCACACTTTTACAATTCTACATGATATTTCCATTGATATAGAGGTATATCTGTATTCCATATTTCCATTGATTGTATAATCAATGGAAATATCATAGTGGTCTAAGTGGTCAAAGTAGTAGAATCGATATACGCCATATAAAGTGGAATAACGTTTAATAAACGCAAACTAACTTGTAAATAATATGAAAAGACCGTACATTCAATTGAAAATTTGGCGTTATGAGTATGTATTTTTGTACTATTTCATTAACTATGAGAATGTGAAGCAAACGATGAAAGGGTAGGAACAGGATAGGGATGTTGGACGGGATGAAGGGAGGAAAGACGTACACAGAGATGAAGAGAAACCTGATGTAGAGTAGGCTGCTAAATTGGGTTTTGTTTGGAGTTACAAAATATTTATTTGACAGTTGTGTCCGTCCAAAAACCTATCTTAACCGGTAGATTAACTAATAATAATAATTAACTATTACATGACTATCTATATCAGCTATTTCCCAAGATTATGATCTTTTACATAATTTTCATTCATTACAATGTAAAAATCAACAAATCCCTGACACATTATCAAACATCTAAAAGTAAAAGGACAGTTTTTAAATGCTTCAATAAATTTGTAAAAATTCTTTGACGTTCATTAAACGAAATACTTTCTACATTATGACCGAAAGCGAAATTAATCGAATGCTTTTTATATTACTATGAAACGAGGATGGCATTTGAAACAATGACCAGCAATGAGCACCCAAGCTCTCTCTTTCTCTCTCATAAAACAGTAATATACATTTCAAATTCCAAAGGTTTGTTAATTACTTTAATAAATTTATTTCACTGATTTATGGCAAATAACCTCCACACGGACATTCCGACAAATTTACGAAAAATCTCACTTTTTAGTAAAGCGCGGAACGTAATATGACCCCATTCATAACTGGAAACGGATTCCACTACAGAGGCGAAAGCTTCGCACGGGATTGGTAAGTGCAATAGGAAAGAACATGGTCAAATTATACTTTAAAAACAAAATGCACCCGGCACGGCATCCCTAGCCTTGCCTAATCCTGCTTCGCCCAGCTCGCTAACGCCTACATTGACGAAACCTTACTAAATATGGAAACTCGATTCCAGCTTATTAAAACTTTTCCTTGCTCCTAACCCATGTCTCGTTAAGGCGACGTATATCCTCAGATTCAAATGTTCTGCGAGAAACAAAGCACTTCCTAAAGTTCTTGTTGCTCTGCATAAAATCGTAGCGAAAACACCAACGCGCAATAAAGCATACCGAAAGTTTAGGAGAACCAAACTTTGTTAAAATTCTCCGTTTCAATAAGGAAAACCATAATTACGGAGGCATTATGATTAAGCTAGCCTTAACGAATGTTCTTGCTTCGGTAAAGTACTAACCTCTATCCAGTCTTTACGTAGTGCCTTACGACGATTTAATCGGCACTTAACCCAAAGCTCATTTATTTTTTTAGCACACGGCTTATAAATGAAATATTCCCTTTTGGAAAGGATTATTATTTAATAAAACCTTATTACTTTAATTGATAATACATCAAATTATACATCAATTATAAGTTTTATTGGCTTCGGGAAAATACTCAGCCTTAACGGTTATCTGTGAAACAAAAATTATTTACAGAGGCACAAATCATAGCACTACATCAAAAAATTATAATGATTACATAAGCCAACAGTGTTTTTGGTGCCGGAGCTTTTAATGTTGATTTAAAGAACAATTGAGGTGCTGAATCCAATAATGACACTAGTTTTCCTATCAGCTATAGTTTTCAAGATATAGATATGTTGTTACTTACGTAAAAATATCTTCTACATGATGATATGGGAATATTATATTAATAATTATTAATTAATTATCACATTATTATTATTAGGTAATCTACCAGTTAAGGTAGGTTTTTTGTATGGACACAACTATCAAATAAACATTTTGTGGCTCCCCACCTAGCAAACTAATCTATATCAGGTCCCTCTTCATCTCGGTGTACTTCTTTCCTCCCTTCATCCCGTCCAACATCCCTATCCTGTTCCTACCCTTACCTCGCTTGCCCAACATTCTCCCCTCTATTACCCTCTTCAACATTCCACTACCGCTCAATACGCCCTTCATCCATTTTTCCTGCCTCCATAGGATTTCTCTCAACAAACCCCTCTCCTCCCCCACCATTTCTAGTACTTCCGCATTTGAATTATCACATATATAATAAATTAATAATTATCACAAATGTATCAAGACAACGATACTTTTCAGATGTAAACCACGTATTGCCATTGGCGACGAGAATGTTGTGTTTGAAAGCTTCCGATACTATGTTTTTAAGATAAAAAATAATAGGGTCTATCTTTCGGTAAACGGTGATGAAGGAGATGTACCGAGAAATTATAGGAATTTTCACGGAAATTTCATTTTACTCTCTGAAATCGATAAATCAAATGGGTAAATCAAATCGGTTACAATGATATACCTGGAATGCAATTTAGAGACAACTTTTATCTCTTATCAGACGTATCAATAATTATAATAAGGGCTTACTTCGAAGCAACAGAAAATTATCATATCCACTAATCATCAATTGTAAAAAGATCCGTTATATGTTTGTCTACACATTTCCATTGGACTTAAAAGTTTATTTTAATTTATTATTGAGTAATCTACCGGTTAAGGTAGTTTCGGATGGGCAAAACCACCAAATAAATATATTTCCCCCTAACAAAACACAATTCGTCATTCTACTCTACAAAAAGCCCCTCTTCATCCCTGTGTACTCCCTTTCTCCCTTCATTCTACACAAAATGCTTATCCTATCCCTCCCTCTTCCTCGTTTGCCTAACATTCTCCCCTCTATTTAAGCCTTCAATATCCCACTGCCGATCAATGCGCCCTTCATCCATTTCTCCTGCCTTCTTAGGATTCCTCCCAACAATCCCCTCTCCTCGCCCGCCATAATTAGGACAACCACATTTGTTTTCATATTTTTATCCATTGCAATCTTTTTAATATCTCTCATGAATTAGAGTAATTGGTATCCAAAATTCTGTCCGGTTCAATTCTCACTAACATGCGAAATAATCGAGTGTTGTTGAGAAAATGGGAACTCCTAGGATTTAGTTGAGTGCAATCGAAGTATACACGAATTTTCAGAGTAATTGGAGGAAACTTTTTACTTTAAAATCGTCTTTTTTTTAGTTTCTACCATTTATAATATTATTTATACATTATTTATTTATAACATTACGATCATAAGTTATTTCTTATTTCTCCGATCCGAAGCAGTATCTATCTCTTCTCATGTATTTAACCAAACTTGGTTTACTATCGCCTATTTCTTCCCGAATGCAAGTCTGAATACAGTGTGGCAAGACCACTCACGAACTTATCATCCCCTACTAGTTTGCTTTATCTTTTACAGGGTTCGTCCGGAAGATAATTGTACTGATTTTTTCCCGCCGCTCCAGGCGCGCCCAGCACCGCTCTGACGGGCTGCGATTGGAGGGGGGGTATGTTGGCAAGCGACGCTGAAAAAGGCAGTCGGCTCTGAGCTGTGGTGTAGTGAGGAGCTCTGTTAACGCGAACCTCCACGCTCGACCCACGTCACGGAAAGCGATGCCGAAGTTTTTGGAGCAGCGTTATTCCATCCAATTTGCGGTAAAGCTTGGGAAATCGTCTACCGAAACTGTCGGTATTATTAATAAAGCTTACGGGGAGTCAGCCATGTCCAGAAACATGACCTTTCGGTGGCACAAGATGTTCGTGGGGGGCAGAAAAGAGGTCGACGACGAACCACGGCCTGGACGCCCATGAACGACACTCAACGACGAAAATGTGCGAAAAGTTCGCGATGTACTGAACTCTGATCGTCGTCTTAGTGTTCGGATGATAGCAGAGCAGTGTAATGTGCCAAAAACAATAGTGCACGAGATTATTCGGGACCAATTACAGATACGAAAAATTTGTGCAAAGTTGGTGCCGAAAGTGCTCAGCGATGATCAAAGACTCATTCCTTTGGAAATCGCGACACAACTTGCGGATCACTGCAAAAATTATCCACATTTTTTAGAGAACGTTTCTGTTCCCGAAGATAAAGAGGAGTTTGAAAGGAACGCGATACGGGACTTTGGACGCCGTCAAAGAGGCCGTGACGACGTGTCTTCGAGAGGTTCCCGATGATGCCTTCGCGGGAGCGTTCCAGGAATGGGAACGCCGCTGGAACAAGTGTATCGACTCACAAGGGTCCTATTTTGAGGAATATTAGCTTGAGATATGTAAAAGTGTAATAATTTTTTTTCCCCTGAGCTCAGTACACATATTTTCCGGACGAACCCTGTAGATAAAATGACCAACTCACTCCTAGCTCGCTGAGACCATCACTACGCTCTTTATTTAGTGTTCTGGCATTCCTAACCGAAAAGAAAGAGGACAGCGACTCCACCCACTTTTTATTCCTCCTTTGGCCGCTGATTTCATTTTGACTTTTATTTTCACAGATTTCCATCCCCGGCATCGCTCGAATCGTAATGAAGGCTCTCATATTTTACCATGACGGGGACTAGAGAAGATCCAAGTGTCCAAGTGGGTGCTTTTGGGGCAAGGTGGGTTGAATACGTGGTATGGAGGAAGGATAAAACTATGGGCAGAGAGTTTCTCCTCCCCATTCATTTCGCCGTCCACCCCACACCGCATTCCTCGCCCGAATCCTAAACAAAGGCCGATTCTTTTCCTCCTCCACATCTTTAATAATGCACACAATCTCCCACATTCGACTCCACTCGTAATATCCTGGATGCATTTCAATTAAAGAGTTTTAAACAGTCATTATACGAATCCAAATACCATGTCTTGCCTTCCTATGCACTCCTTGGACGTAAGAGCTCATCCTTTCATTGCTTTAGAACATAATTATTTGCCTTTCCTCCGAGGTTTCCACGAGCACGTATTCAGAACATAACTTCGAAGGGATAGGGAAGGGTCTGAAACGTTTGGTAATAACAGTAAATAACTAAAATTCTACTCTTGAATGGGTTGTAAATTAAACACATCCTTTGTATTCATTTCAGGCTGCGTTCGGGATAAAACGTTTCCAAAAATGAAAAAAAGTAATTCTACTACTAATTACATTTTCGACTCCGCTTCATTCAGGGTTTAATTATGAGAGTATATATGTCGGATAACAAGGAATTCTTCTAGGTTACGTGACTACCTTTCTTATCCATTCTCCAGCAACACTTTCGCATTCAATTTTTTCCCTTCCTTTAAGTTAAGTAAATTTCGCAAAGTGAATAAATCTATATGAATTTAATATTCACTGACTGATTTCACAAAACTAGAAGTTCATTAATACGACATTCAATTTTTAAATAGTATGATATTAATGGAGGATATTTTTTTATTTCCAGCCACTTTCTTCAAAAGCGATGAGATTAAACATTGCCACCGGCTCCAGATATATCACAAATCTCTTTAAAAATAGCGAATAATATTCCATTATTTATTTAACACTAGATATTACTCGAAAAAAAAGAGAAGAATGGAGAAGGTGAAATGGACCGAAAGGAAAACAAATGAGGATGCACCGGAGATGGTGGGTGAGGAGAGGGGTTTGTTGAGAGAAATCCTATGGAGGTAGGGAAAATGGATGAAAGGCATATTGAGCGGTAGTGGAATGTTGAAGAAGGTAATAGAGGGGAGAATGTTGGGCAAGCGAGGAAAGAGCAGGAACAGGATAGGGATGTTGGACGGGATGAAGGGAGGAAAGAAATACACAGAGATGAAGAGGGACCTGATGTAGATTAGGTTGCTGGATTGGGTTTTGTTTGGAGTTACAAAATGTTTATTTGATAGTTGTGCCCATCCAAAAACCTACCTTAACCGGTAGATTACCTTATAATAATAATTACTCGAAAGTTTCCGGTCAAGCGAATATATCCTAACCCAATGAAAAAACATTTGATAGATCTACTCATTGAATCAATGATGGTAAGGGAAAAATTTACAGAAAGGAAAGATGATGAAGTATTAGGCATATGAGGAGAGGGGATTGTAAACAGAGATCAAAAGATAAGAACCGTGGATACAGAGTACTTTCATTGGCGATGGAATGTTTGATGGCTGTAATGGAAGTGAGGGTGTTTGGCAAGTGAGAAAAAGAACACGATAAGCATATTGGACGGAATGGAAGAAAGAAGTATTCGAAATTGAATAATGGTTTACTGTAGTGTGGTATACAAGGTTTGAGGAGATGCAACATTGGAAAAGTGGACCAGCGAAGAATAGAAGCCTTTGAAACATGGTGCTGGAGGAGAATGCTGAAGATTGAATGGACAGACAAAGTGAGGAACGAGGAAGTATATAGAAGAGCAGAAGTGGATGGGACCATGTGGAGAACTCTACGGAAAAGAAGAAATAGATGGACTGGACACACATTGAGGCACAATGGAATGATTAGGAATATAATGGAAGGAAAAATAGAAGAAAGATTCCACGAGGAAGACCAAGAGACATGTACATAGGACAAATTAAGAAAGACGTAAAACAGAAAAGGCATCAGGGATTGAGGGAATTGACATTAAATAGAGGCAAATGGAGGGCTGCAATAAACCAACCTTAGGATTGAAAATACTAATGATGATGATGATATTGTCTGTCTCCACCCAAAAATTACCTCATCGACTAAAAAAAAATAAATGAAGTAAGTAAAACATTGAAAATCGTCCAAGGAAGTGCATGGTGTTATATGATAGATGGCTGAATGCTGTCTAGAATTTGAGCGACTTTTATTAAGTCTTACAACTGTTTAAAACATTTTTTCCTTTTTAAATCACTAAGGTACTATGCTATTATTTTAAAGGATGTTACATAAAAATTCGAGTAGTTTCTTTTTTACCAAAAATAAAACAAACTTAATTCACTGAAATGAATGAGCTTCCAACCATCTATTTCTCACAACGTTCTTTCAACTAAATGTACCTTAGGAAGTAAATTACTCATTCAGAATAGTCATCTATTTCCTTGTATCCAATCTTTTCGTCTGTACATTTCATTAAAAATCATACTCTTCAATTTTTATTCAAAATACCTACAATGGCTCAGTACACTTCATTATTTTACCAGAGCTTCAAATATTGTTTCGTCTCCAGGAACAAAAATGAAATATACCAATGCTCCCGTGACCTAAATCTTACTCTTTATTTAAATCTTTTTTTCTCGGTGCCTACTCAATTCCCTCATTGAAAAACTCTCTTAAGTCTTTTCTAAAACGACATCAACCCTTCCTGGCGCCCTGTCCCTAATTCTGGAGAAATGTCAGAATAACCAAACGAGTCAATCAAATACTCTTCCAAGTGTCCAGAATAATAGCATGGGCGAAACTTCACTTCATTGAAATTGGTAGCACTCGACTCCTAGTATTTCAACACAATCGGATCTTTATCTTGTATTGCACTAGACCTACGGTTTACAACATGTTCATATTTAATTATAGTAATTAACGATTCATTTTCACTAAGAGAGAGGAACTTCTGTGTTTATTTGGTAGAGAACTCGATACTTATTATTTTAATTTCATAAATTTGGTAGGTACATACGATCTGTGTGTACAGCGCAAAAATTGTATTAGATTATATCACAGCCAAAAGTTAGTTAGCGGATAAGTTAGTTTATTTAAGGTCTTGGAAATCTTTTCAATTTTCAGTGAAACCTTATAATCACTTTCCAGTTCGTTCAATTTATCTCCTACAGTAATCAATACTACCTCATATGCTTACCATTACATACTCGTAATATACTTTTCCCTTAGATTCTTCCATTCAAAACTTTTAACTGTAGTTTATCTTCGGTAGTAATAGTGCACTACAGGCACTCTATTTAATTAGTTATTTCTTGAACAGTCACTGATACCGTTCCTAATTTAACACACTCGTTTAAAAAATGGGAAACGCCCATTTCTAGTACATCAATGCTTTCTTCAACTCCTCATAATTAATTTTGCCATTTACAAGCCTAAGAGTTCGTCTTGTATTTTTAGCTTGTGCGCTCCCTTCACTCTTGTAGTTTCACTTGTCTCTGTGTTCACATTTCCTGGTAGGTCCACAATTAAACAGAGACCTAAGAGGAGTAATCAAATTAAAAGTACCTAGGCCTCAAAGTCCCTTGTTTCCGCAAGACAGCAGCTAATGCGTGTGCTTTCAGGAGTGAGTCTACCATAAGCGAAGTTGTCACTACGTAGCACAAAACTGGAAACAGGGAAAATGTTTGTTTACCGGTTATAATAACATCATCGAAGTAAATTAAATCAAAATTATGCATACAAAATTTCCCTAAGTAGACTAGAAGAACATTTTGCCTGAGTCTCTTTTATTACGTACTGATTCAAGACGAACGGGAATTGAAAAGAACTTGTCCAGTGACTGCCTGATTTATGAACTACCCCCTCTTCCGAATATTTTCTCACATTCCATCACATTTTATCTGACAGGTAAGTAAAGGTAAAAATAATTCAAAAGAACAAATAAATAAATAAATAAAACGGGTTCACGGTACGCAATGCGTAACGAAAAGAGGTCGGCATTTAAACTTGGGAAATGTTGCTCACTCAACTATCACACTAGGATTTAATTGTTTACCATTCTCCCAGAATTACTGAGTAGGGTGCATTCACCATATAAAGGTTGAAAGAGACACACTAATGGGCACCAAAACTCACTGTAGTGTTGAAATAATTCCTAAATTAATTTACAAATTGGAACGTTGTACACGCGGTTAACACAGCAAGCAAAATTATTCTTAAATGATCGATAATTTAATATTGTGCAGTTGCTAAAAATTCTAAAAATGTTTCATAATTTGCAAACACGTCTAAAATAAGGCAGCCTTATACGTCTCAATGACAATTGCACGCACCCCTATAGAAAGTTATATCACGAGCGTTCCCCTTGATTCAGATTGTTTACTTTCAATAAATTAACGTATCAACTTCCTCAAACTCATGTCAATGTTTTCTCTGCCTCATTTAACCGTCCGGCTACCATTACTCCTTAGAAATAAATGGTTATTTGCCCGCTTCAATGCCTCCAGACTCATGAACGTCACTCACGCCTCATTGCCTTTTCCCAATCTCTTTCGTACACCAAAAAGAGCTTTCCGTATCCTCACACCACATTGTTTCACGCACTCTTTCGCCCCCTTTGTTTCATACACCCTTATCACCCATGTATTTTAACACGCGAAACTCTTACAATGCGGAAAGCGTTAAATTGAACACTTTTCACGTTAACATAAACGGATTAAAGAGAAGTGTAAAAATAGAACACTGCAAAAGATATTCATGTTGTATTTATCCTTCTACACTACCGTCACTTCATGATTTTCGAAGAGAATCAGATTAATTTGAATATTTGGCCGCGTGTTGCCCCTTCCATTTCAATCCCTCCTCCCTCTCCTTTTCCCCCAACCGCCGCACACATTGACGAGGCGAAGGGCAAAAGGGTGGTGCAGTTGAAAGAAAGGCCTTGGACCGCCTCTAAAGAAAAGAGCTGGAAGGGAAGGAGGGGGGATACCGATGCCCCCTTCCACTTTTCCTCAATCCCCCCCAACTCCTAATACCCACCCCTCAGCCTCCTTGTCCATAGAATGGAGTCGTCCCAAAAAAAAAAGTCGTGTCATCCGAATTACTTTTCAGCCCCGGAAAACTTTTTTCTCCCTTATTCTTTCGTCTTCCCCTCCCCTTCCAACCAGTTTGTTCCACTCCACCTCCTCTCCATCTCCTCTTTCCATAAACCTCAAATCCAAGAAACTCCCATTCCATACCGTTTGCCACTCCTTCCACATTCCACCCCCCCCAAGGTTCTTGTCTTCCCCTTATTACACAGAGATGAGAAGAATAACACGTTGCAATTAAGTTAAGAAGATATTTTAATTCAGGATGAGATCCTCGCGAATAAAATATATATATTTAATTTTACATTTCTTATGCCTTGAGAAATTAGGCAAAGTGAGAGAGAAATGACAAAAAAAATTCACCTCTATATTTGAAAAAAGTCACTATTTCTGGGTAAGGTTTTCGGTGAATATTCAAATGTTCCTTAATTTAACATTTTGGAATGTCTTGTCTATGTATCTCCTTGGAAATAACAATGGTTATTAGGGAATATATGACAGATTCGTAAAGAATACATCATGTCAAACTAAATTTTCTATTAGAAATTTCGATAATTTCCATTTTTAAGTATATGAAAATCAAAGATTAACGGCTTAGAGAATATTTAGAGAAAGAGCTATAATTAATCAAAGTAATTTCTATTTCAATTTCTATGCCGTTGTGGTTAATTATAAAATACCCCATTATATTCTCTTGCCTCTGTTTCTTCAATTCATAAACAGGGCAGACGAGCAGTTAAATAAAAATCCCACGCCATTAAAAAAAGAGCCATTGAATTGAAGAGATATTGGAACGGTTTGAACCGATTCCACACCCTCCTTATTCCCCTGATCTGACGCCTTGCGATTTTTGTTTTTTTCCCCAACTCAAGAGACAACTCAAGGGTAATCATTACACCTCGGACGATGAAATGAAGGCAGCTACAAGTCCTGGATTTAGGAAAAGTGGAAAGAGTTTCTCAGGTACGGAATGAAACTTGTTACACGTTGGGAGAAATGTGTTAGTTTTAACGGTGGCTATGTTGAAAAATAAATATATGATTTTGAAACTTAAGAATTGTACTTTAATGCAATTTTTGACTGATCTTGCTATTTGTTTTTGTTCGCGCTCAACAAGCGTGTGTGCATTACTTTTCAGCCCACCGTCGTTCGTAATCTACATCTACGAAAATACCCTGCGAGCCACCAAAAAAGGTGTGTGGCAGGGGGTATTCGTATGAAGGGATTTAACGAGATATTTACTAAAATTGCGTAAAATTTCCTCACCCATTAGAGATAATATTGTTAGATGGGCATTGACTGCATCTATAACGGGATTTTATCCTTAACTAAATTTATTGAATGAAACAAGCATGGATTCCTTGAAATAAAATTCAATAAGATGGAAAACGAGCATGAACGGAGTTCACGAAAGTACAGAACTCTACCTCTAAATAACCCCTCATTCTATGCATTAGGCTCATTCACTATTCTGCCTTCAAAGATTTTCCAGCCATCAATGCTTCGGTCTAACTATGCACCGTATGACTATGTTATTAATGTTTGGCTAATGCTTGGCTTTGTTGGCATTTGAGACCTAGGTATCCGTCACACATGGCTCGACCGATTTTCTCGATAGTCCAGCATACTATCATTGATGTTGTAAATATCAAGTTCTTACGACCTGCCGAAGCCTGTCCCTAGCCAGATTGTGAAATGGGGAGGAGGATGAGTAAAAATACCGTAAAAAAGGCAAGATTTATCTGCCTTGGATGATAATAACCAGCGACAGCCCTTAATCTGGGCACAGCGAATCTATTGCCGAGCATTTAGATGGTCATCAAAGCTAGAGGAAGGCTACGGCGTCATGTCATAAAGTCGTGAAATTGCAGTCCCATTACATTACACGTAGGTGGCTAGTGGTATTGCTGACCGAGGACATACCAATTACACATATTCTTAAATAAAATAACCCAGACGGAACTAATATACAAAAATGTCAGAGAGGAAATGATTTAAAAAAAATGGAATTTCAAACACAAACTCATATCAAGCATTTACGACAGGAATTTTCAGGTGTCCATTCCATTTTCAGGTTCATTAATCAGGGAACTAAAACTGACCATAAAGGAAGACAAGAGAAATGCGCTCAAGACCCAATAATAAATCGCTCTTCCCAAAAATATAAGCGAAGTAGATTGAAAAACAAGGATAAATATGAAGTAAGTACAGAATGAGGGCTGTGATTACCCATTAATCATCCGTAGTAAAACTGTCGTATTGTGAACAATCTCCGAAACCGCTTAAGTCATAAACCACCGTCCAGTCTCACGTTATAATCGGAACGGAAAACGTTGAAATTGATCACCGTCTCCAATCCGACCTGAAGAATTGCCTTAAATAATTTTCAGAGATATTCCGCAGACTTAGACACGGATGACATAAACCAGCCCAACCACTTTCCGTGGCAGTAATAAGCTCTCGCTCACATTTCGCCACGTCGTGAATGCACTCTATCCTTTCTCTCTAGCACCCTATTCTATTCCGAGCCTATCTCTTTATCCCTCTCATCCCATCATTCCTCATCTTCTTTCTTACCCTAAACGGACGCGAGCGGAATCCATGATCAACCTTTGTTCCACCTCGCATTCCATTCGATGGAGTAGAGCGGCGGGGGAAGGATACCAGATTTAGTCGGTGACGCAAGCCGAATGAAGGAATTCGAACCGACATATCGACTGCCGAGGTTTCTCACCAAATGAACCCAGCTCACATAATTACTATATAAAAACAACGGTTGGTAATTGAGCGTCAGATTGGCATGACACCGGGAACGGAATGGTTTTTTGTTCACGGAATACTCCGGTAAGGAGGTCAAATTTTTGTATACATGTACATTCCTCGGTTTCAATGAATTCGCGTTCAACACGTTTCACATATGGAACTATACGCACACCTGATTACCTAGTTCAACTTATTATTAAACTCCAGACTTACATTTTCGCACTAAAATCCTTACAAAAGTTAAAATCAAATTTCTTTCACAGCCGCAATATTTGGCGTTAGATAGATAGATAAACGTCTTTATTCTGGGCGAAATTGAGATCTTCAGGTCCCCTCTTCCATTTAACCCATCGTCAGATAATGTTATAAAGAACATAGCAAACATGTACAAGAATACAAATAATAAAATAGAGATGGTAAACACAATTACAAGAGATATTAATAGCATATACAAGTGTAAACAAAGCGATAGTTGATACATCAGAAATAAATTTGAACAAAATATATTAACATTAAAGAAAAACAAGATACATGAGGGAAACATAAATAACATAAAATAAATAATTAAAATAATAATAATAAAAGAAAAATAAATAAATTAAAAAATAATGATAAAAATAATAATAAAATAAAGATTACTTTTGAAATACTTGATGAAATAAGAAATAGATAGCCCAGGTTGTAGCATTACACTACATATATATACCATTATGTACTACACCATCCTTGCCACTAGCAGCTTGTCTCGCCTGCTGTATTTTTACACTCAGACACCGTTCAGGTATATGTCAATATTATCTACAATATCAGATTTTTTTTACATGGCCATTGAAAACTAGCGTCTAGGAAAAACTTAACTTTGATGTTACATGTCTGGTCACAGGGAGATACCAAACACACTTGTGGAGGCTTTCAGGGTACCACGTAGATGTAGATCTAACTAATTACAGTCTTAACTATTACAAGCACCTCGTAGACATAAAATATTGCTCAAATATCTCCATACTATAAACTACGTATACAACTTCTCCGGTAATACCTAATATATTTAGTAATAAAGAATTTGGATAGCCTGGGGCAAAATAATTCCTCTCCGTAGACCTTAACAGTTACCGGAAGTGAATCACGTAGACAAACAAATATAATTTACATGTAAACTATAAGCGTTAATCCTCATGATGACTAAGAGAATTGGGTTAATGGAAAATATTGGCGAATTTACATAGTAAGGACGCCAAAAAATAACACCCGAATATGAAAATTCGGGGATTTCATTCACTCTGCATTCGATTTTTGTAAGTATGATGTCATTATTGGTGTCGACCGGTTTGTTCAGTTACCTACAAGCTGTCTTATCATAAGCTGTAGTCATCGATTTGGAAGGTATGGACATTGAACGTCGTTTAGCGTAAATAATTTTAACTAGTGAAAAATGTATAAATATTTTCAGAAGCTTCCAAGAACCTGCGGAAGATGCCGCAACAGTAACTTTTAAAGGAGTCATCCGCTAATATGCATTTCGATGCAACAATTCCAGAGTGTAAAAATCATTCGCCTTGAGTAGGATTCGAACCCAGATCCCTCGACGTCCAGACGTCTCGATAGCTTAATCGGCTAAACCACTCGGCCGGACATCGAGGGATCCGGGTTCGAACCCCGGTCAAGGTGAATGATTTTTACACTCTGAAATTATTGCATTGATCTTCAGAAGCTTTTCAAATTCGATATTACGACTACAATTAATAACTTCAAGTCATTGCATCACAGTCCAATGCCAAACTTAAATTTCACTTAATTTTGCTCTGAGAACTATGAGGTGTTTTTAGCTGAAGAAGCAAGATTAATCAATCGCAGTGATAAATCAATCCATCCAGGTTTTTCATACCCACAAATTTTAAGAACTGCTATACTTCCAAGGTCTAACCTAACACGACACAAAACACCGAAGAAATCTACACTACCATAAACCCTTCTTTAATTGCGCATACTTTCCACCTCCCTTCACTCCATCCAGAATTCCATATCTTTCACTCTCTTTACCTCGGTTAACCAACATCCTCCCATTTGTCACAGTCCTCAACATTCCATTGCCACTCAGAATGTCCTCCATCCATTTTTCGACCTTCACATTTCTCCCAACAACTTTCTTTATTCCCCTACCATTCTTAATACATCTCCGTTTGTTTCCCTTTCAAACCATTGTATTTGCTCCATTCCTCTACAAATTCACATCCCAAAAACATATGATGTACATTTTTCTTCGGGCCTTAAAGAAGTAGGTCGCCTAGGTTCCCGGGTCGTATAAAACGAAGCTCTGGGTCAAAGTTTTCACTTTTCCTTGGGCCTTCCTTCATAGTCCTTGGTACAAGCTCCCTCTTATTTGAAATATATTTCCTCTTTCGCGTATGTCCTTGCTACTTTGCCCAGTGTCGCATATAACACTACCCAAATTGATGAACTACTCGATTTAAGACCGTTTACTTCAATATTCAAATTAACCTTCCTTTATCTTGAGAACTTTCTGACCTTCGTTTTCATTCCAATTATTCATATCTCGTAACAATCACACCGGCGCTGCATGCCTTCAGTAACGGTTTTAATTAATCCCCCAACTGACCTACTAGCTAGAGCTTATTCGAAACGAAAATATCACTCCTTTGATGAGTTTCCTACCTATTTTAGAGATGATATACGAGTATGAAGTCAGATATGGCCATCAATATTCCCTCACATTTAGGTTTAAGTTACAAAAGGTAAATCACTAGAAACAATTTATATGATAAGGTGAACAAGACAAAGAAAACCAACATGACTATTCAAACTTTTTCACAGAAGTTTAAAAACGTAGTCAAGGCATTGTACTTATTAATGAAGTTCTATCAAACAAAAGGTTGCTTGCTGTCTGGCTTGTATTTTTATTATAATCTAGATATTTCAATGTAGGAACAGTTAAATTAAAAACTGTTGAAAAAAAGCTAATTTAAAAATTATAATTTTCAATGGATACTTTCCCCAAATAAGAAAAACCTTCTTAAACTTAATATAATTCGTTATCTCGGGCGTGTCTTCATGGAATCGACTTAACATAATGAAAAGAGAAACTTTATAATTCCACATAGATTTAAATTAAATTAAGATTAAATCTATGTGGAATTATAAAGTTTCTCTTTTCATTATTTCTTAAATTTACTTTTACTTCTTACTTACTTACTTCTCAAAGATACTTTCTTAAAATAAAAATTCTCAATGGTTTATTCTCTCTAGAGAGCGAAGGTTTATGATTTAAGGCGAGAGAAACATTAATTCGCATAAAGCTACCGACATAGTCATGCTCGAAAGTCATCTTAGCATCAACAAATCGCTAGGATAGCCTAAGATCCAAAATACGAGAGAGGTATAATGATTTTAAACATTTACCTGATATTGTAGAGAATGCAAAATTTACAAATTATGGTAATTAAAATACGTATACTCGTATACTCAAACCCTCTATAACCCAACTTCTCACATGCATGGGATTTCTCCATTTTGAAGCTATCGCAAAACATCGTGGCAGTGGGGCAGTTGAGGAAGAACGTGACTTTACATCCAAAGAAATTGAATATAGCCATCTCCCATTGGTATATAGAGACGTAATTTTTCAGTGCTCGCGAGCATGTCGGATTCACAGATATTGATCTACAAGTATATACCACTTTAGATGTAAATTACAAATTTTATGTATCTATTCCATTGTTTTTCTACAGCCAAACGGAGGTTACTTTCTGGACAGCCCACGTAAATATGAATCAAAGATTCAACTATTACTGTCCCGATAGAAGTGTTTTTCAATACTAGTATTCTCGCCAGTCGACATCAATGTTCAGCCAATCAATGTACAGTCCGTCATCTAATGTTCCCTTGCTAAGGTAAGTTAAATGATAGTCGCAAGATCAATCGGCAGGATTAGTTACTAGTATTAAGGAATAACCTTCATAAATTGGACTTCATTTATTTTGGTGTAAGATTAAAATATTTGGGAGATAGTATTCCAAACTCGATAATGATTAAACCGATTGCATTAATAGGTGAGGAAATTCCCACAAGAAAGTCAAAACGGCTAATAGAACCTCTTAGAGTGGAGAGCAAGGAATAAAGTTGGTTGCATGTGTGTGATGCAGTTCACGGTAAAATAAAGGAATTTTTGCGCAGTACTTCAGTCTTCAACCTTCTCTTTGTACGAACATCTACTGCCGTTTGCCAAAAACGATTTGACAGTCACGAATATGACTCGTAAATGTGTAAAAAAAAAAGGCTCAATAAACGAGAAACGGAATTGTACGAGAAACATTAAGCGTTGAAATTTACGTATGAATGAAATAGCTGATTATAAACAATCAGTAACAAGAAATTAAGACTATAAAAACTGATGTTTCCCTGAAGCATAATAGGTCTCTTCTTTCTCCCTTTTCAAAATTCCATTATAAGCTTATTGTGGTGTCTTAACTGAAGGAAACTCACTGACTTTCCCTATACAGTTTGGAAAACTTTTCTCCAGTTCTTATAACAGGAGACTCCTTTTCGTGAGAACGAACACTCGCCAAAATTCTCGAGTAGTATAAAAGTATCACCCGCCATTGAAAACTTATTTCATTAATCGCTTTAAAAAAAAGCATGAAGTATTGTTTTCACAAACAATAATTGCTTATTCGAAATGTTTTCCTCCAAACTAGAGCTCCTAAGCAATGGACAGACTTTGTAACAAATAGGATAAAGTATAATAATAGTCTCCATAGAAGTTCATTAGACGATGAGTTGTTACTTTCTTTACTTACTCTTTCAGAAGAACTCTTTAACCTAGCTATTTTAAGACGTGGTGCAAACTTTAAAAAATTTCGCCATTTTCTTCATTCGCAAAAATATGATCGCTTGTTTCTATGATTATTCTTGAATTTATATATAAACTTGAGTTCGGTAGTAGAAGAACAAATCAGAAAACATGAAAACTGGTTACTATTAGGCCAACTGATGATCTTTAAGCAATGATTTTGGACCGACTTGACATCAGATTACAAGTGTGAATGCAGGCCCTTGAGAAAGGACGTTGTTAACTCCGCTTTCGTCACGGAAAATTGCGGAATAATTCTTCGAAAATCATTCTGCTGAAGACAGAGTTCCTGGAAAAAACCTTGAGCATGAAAATTACCTTTCAGCGATTTAGCATTCGTCCAAATCCCCCGCCCCCTCTCATTTCTTATTCCTTGCGCCACCCTCATAGAACTACCGTGTTTTCCGTCCTCTCATTCTGAGGATTTAGTCTTTCCTACGTCCTTATCTTGAGTCTGTATCACATTCAGAAGTAACCTTTCTCCTTTCCACCATCTATGAATCTTTTATCTGTAATTTAACTGTGAGAATCCCGTCAAATATCGACTTACAAACTCCTAAATCCGTGAAGAATGTGGCCCCGCACTTTTATAGCAGCGCCGGAAGATATTTATCCAACTAATCGGCCAACTCCCAACCCGTCCCTGGTTGTAGCGTGGAATTTTTCAAAGGAATGCTTAATTATTGGAACGACCACAAAAAGCGATAGTCTCGAAAGAATCTTAACATCCTTCATGAAACTGGAATTTCCTCGAAAGTAAATACTTCGGCAAATAATCTCCTTTTTCTTTGTTCTCGGGAATAATTACCATTTTAATTTAACTTATCCCTATGTGGTCAAAAAAATATCCTTAATTCAAGGAGAAAAATATAGTAATAAGATTGCGATAAGATGAAAAAACAGAGTGGAAAGGGAGAATAATGTGGGCACTAGATCCCGCCCCCATTGCCAAAAGTTAGCACAGACCTCGAGTACGGAAATGTTCCTATGAGGACACATAGTTTAAAGTTTACATGATGACAAAATACGTCATTTGTCCATTTTTTTATTTATTTTATTTATTAGGTAATCTACCGGTTAAGGTAGGTTTTTGTATGGACACAACTATCAAATAAACATTTTGTGACTCCCCACCTAGCAAACTAATCTATATCAGGTCCCTCTTCATCTCGGTGTACTTCTTTCCTCCCTTCATCCCGTCCAACATCCCTATCCTGTTCCTACCCTTACCTCGCTTGCCCAACATTCTCCCCCCTATTACCCTCTTCAACATTCCACTACCGCTCAATACGCCTTTCATCCATTTTTCCTGCCTCCATAGGATTCCTCTCAACAAACCCCTCTCCTCACCCACCATCTCCAGTACTTCCTCATTTGTTTTCCTTTCGTTCCATTTCACCTTCTCCATTCTTCTCCACACCCACATTTCAAAAGCCTCCAATCTACGTCTATCCTCCTGCTTCAGCGACCACGTTTCCGCACCGTACATAACTACGCTCCATATCAGAGTTTTTACGAGTCTTGTCTTAACATCCCTACTCAACGTCATCAACTCCCTCCTCCTTGAGAAAGCCTCCTTGCCTAGCGCAATTCTTCTCCTTACGTCGCTACCACTTTGACCGTATTGGTCCAAAACACTTCCGAGATATGTAAAGTGTTCTACCTGCTCTATTTTTTCCCCGCCTATTCATTTATCCATTAGACTTATCATAATACCAACTTTTGCAACATAATATGCACTATCATAATACTGCTATTCATTTACTCCGGTGCAAATAAGCAAAAATTAAGTAACATATTAAGAGGCATGGAAGACAAGCAAAACATTTCAAGGAGGAATTTTATTGGCAGAGAATTCTCAATAAAGACACATGTGCAATGAACTCCAAATAAATTCCAATCGTGCTTCGCTGGCGGAAAATGAGTACCAAAACCTCATTTTATCATTAAACATGCACATACTTATGACGATAACTAGTATCTACAACTTAGATCTTATGTGACAAATAGCTGTTGACGAGTTTCAGAGATATCCTGAGTTTTATTTTCAAATTCTACGTATGTCATACATTTTCGTCCTTTCCCTCAGATGCCACAAATATTCCCAAATATGTACTAAAACTAAAGATACTTCAATTAAATTTCAAGAAACTGCGGGAGATGCCGCAAGAGTAACTTTTAACGGAGTCATTCCACTAACATGCATTTCAAAGCAACAATTTCTGAATTGTTGGAATTGTTGCATTGAATCTCTCAAATCTGAATCTCTGAAATTGTTGCATTGAAATATTTCAATTGTCTCCTACTGATTATTTAATTCAATTGCACAGTCGGAAATCAAGGATGACATAATATATTTCAAAGAAAATTTCTCTGTTTCCAGCCAAGTAATTTTTCCAACTCACAAAGGTCATCTATGTGGAAAACTCTGTACAGAGAGAAATAAGAATACATTTCTTGGGGTTGGGAAGACGAAAGGGAAAGAGATGAATGCCAAGTAAAAAAAACAATGACTGAATAGTGCATGCAGTATATGAAATCACGAATACGACTTGTATATTTTTTTATTTATTTATTTACATACTTCGTTGCAATTAGGCAATTTTCCTGGTGGCAACGGTCCAGTGTGATCACTGGTCACTCTTACAATGCACATACATACACACACAAGAAGAACAGATATGAGACAAAATGCTCGTGTATTCAATGACACTTTTAAGATTACCGACCTCTCCTTTACCATCACACAAGGATTAGGTGTACATCACACGAGTACATACTACGCACCGTCCATCTCCACACTTCGTCCGTAATCACGTATCTTCAATTTCATATACCGTTCAAAATCGCGTCCCGTTAACACATTATTCATAGCACAAGTACATACGGTTTTATCACGTACATTTCTCACTCACACGTTTTTAAGGAGAGCATACACCTCGTTTTAAATTTATTTAATGAATAAGGTAAGGACTTAAAGATATCCTCAGGTAACTCATTCCATTCTTTTATTCCACGATTGAGGAAGGAGTTTTTTTTATGTTTGTTTTGTGCCCTCTATGTTTTATTTTGAACTGATGGTCATTCCGCCCAATGTAATTTGGTTTGTCTAATCTTTCTGAGAGCTCCTCCCACCCCTTCTCTTTATTTACTATCTTGAACATCCCACATAGCCTGTTCAGCTTCCTTCTGAGTCGGAGCGGTGTCCATCCTAGTGTCTCTAACATTTCTGTCACACTATCTGTCCCGTTATGTCTTCCTAGAGCGTACCTAGCTGCCTTTCTCTGTACTTTTCTCAAGCTTATTAATATGCACCTTTACCATAGGGTCCCATACTGTTGTTGCGTACTCCACAAGGGGATACTTAAATTAAAGGTTAAAAATGGTAGAGTGGAAAAGTAGAATTTTAGAACATCTTTTCACGCGGGAACTCGTCCAAATTTGAGCTTTCCCCGGGACTGGATCAGATACATCGAAAAATTTGCCCAGCTTTTCAGCACGGAAGGACCACCGACAGTTCTCCCGTGCTTTATGATTCAGCGGCGAAAAAAGTGACTTCGTCCACCTGAAATCTTAATTTGAACATGAATTGATCCCAAAGTTCAGTAGAATTTACAAAAACAAATATGGCTATTGTGACTGTATGCAGTATTTTCAAATGCGTTTTTCCTTTCCGATACGATCGTATACTTTACATGGACGGAAAAAATTAAAACAAAATTTACATTTTCACAAATGAAAAACTTAATGTTCCACTCTTTTAAAAACCGCTAAGTCTGGTTTCGACAATTACGTCACCTTCTTCATAATTAGTTAACGTTTCGAAACGGATACGCTAAAGCCGTGCTAACTATTGCTGACGAAAAGTAGGTATTTGTTATTTGTGAAGACGATCGATTTCCACATAGTTAATTCACCCACCACCACCTTTGCATTGCCTTCGCTTACTCTCATAGCCTAACGTCTTTAAATTCCCTTTTTAATTTAAGTTTTCTTATTGCTGGCTATTTTGGCTCTCCAGTGAATTACATATTTTTCTGCCACTGAGCCACGATGCCAATGTGAAACTAGGAAAAAAGATCTCATTAAGGAAAGATATCGAACATGATATCGAGTTAACGATTGCCAAATCTGTTACATGAATGCAGTTTGCAGAATGGGATCCAATTTAATAATAAAAATTGTAGAAATCTGTTACAAGGCACAACAAAGCATTTTCATTTAAAACCGTCCTTTCTAAGGTTAATGTATAAGGTTTCCTTTTAAATTAGAGCCGTGGATATAATCCGGAAGTTTTAATAATGAAAAACGCCAACAGACTCACGCCTGAACATGCAAATGATATCGTGCCACGCTACCACGCCCTTTCACGGTCAGAATGGTCTTAATCTCCCAGGTGGCTTCATGTTATTCATTCACAAATCATTAGAAATTTCTCCGAGAAATGTTTAAGCTTTATATGCGAGCTAGACGGTTTAATGATTTGTCTAGGCATAGTATTCACAATCCCAATTAAAACCGGTTTTAGCATTACTATCAAATATCGTATCAATTTACCCTAAAGCGAACTCGACTCTATTGAAGAAATATTTGTACAAACACGAATTAGGTTATTTTTTCTAATTTTCCAACTACAAAATATAAAAGTTTTCAATGTTTGATTGATTTTTAAAAATTATAATTTTTAGATCTAGACGATCACGCAAAAAAGTCGAATTTCAGTGTTCGCACTTCGGTAAAATAAACTGAAAAGACGGTTATATACATACGTAATACAAAACGGGAAATCGCATAATGGGTACCAAAGAATAATAGGTTAGAACAAGACGATAACCATAAGTGCAAAATACTTTTCCTGGATGTAAGGTCAATTTGGCAACCATTCGGCAGGGAATACTAATTAACTGAGGTGATTGCTCAGGTTAATATTAGAGTAAATATCCGCTTGGCCATGTAACGTAATATTGCGTTTTCAAAACGGGGGTTTGATATGCCACCATCCCATGGAGCCATAAGGCGAATAAAAAGTATGAGCCTCAGGAAAGTATTTTAATCATTTTCTTCGCGCTGACAAGAGAAATAGCTGCAGAGTGATTACCACGTTTCCCTACGGCCTTGGGTCCATTGGATGCATATCCGTCCGCGAAAATGATCACACGTATCCATGTGGATTCGTTCAGCGCGTTCTCAGTGATAACGCTGTATGAGTGGGAGTCATTCATACAACTTTAACCGAGAAAATTGACTCTAAACGCTGGCATGTTTTCATCCAAATGACCCCGTTAATTACACAGGCCTACAAAAAATTTTTTTTTTGGTGCCGGGAATCTTTGTGATGATTTTAACTATATTTGTAGAGCTGAATCCAAATATGAAATCCGTTTTTATTTAACAGCTCTACTTTTTTAGATATGGCACATCTTACGATTAGTTGTTTTAATATTTGATATATTCCGGAAAATAATTTTCAAAGTTAAATAAATCTATAAGTATACTAATTTATAACCACTCTGCGGTGTTCCTTTTATTTTCAATAAACTGTCAATAAGTTTTATGTATATTTCTATATTGTAGGCCAATGAGATAATTATTAATATAATATTCCCATATAATCATGTAGAAGATTTTTTTACGTAAGTAACAACATATCTATATATTGAAAACTATAGCTGATAGGAAAAAACTAGTGTCATAATTGGATTCAGCACCCCAATTTTTCTTTAAATCAACATTAAAAGCTCCGGCACCAAAAACACTGTTGGCCTGTGTTATTTTGACATACTTTCCAAAACCCCCTCTGCAATCTCCCTGTTGGGTTAATACTTGAAAATACATATGAATTCATGCGGAACATTTTCCGAAATCCAGCGAAATTTATTTTTCGCATTTCATCCATTCGTACGACTTGCGTAAGAAAAACGAATGGTCCTTTCCCCCCCCCCCCGCCCCCCAACGGAGTGGGCGCGCTAACATTTCAATGCCATTGACCTGAGCGGGATAACAATGCGATAGGCAGATTCACGTAACTAGGTTCGACTTTGAAGAGAATCATGACCAAATAAGAATATATTTCACCCCTATTACTTCACATCCGTCACACCCACGACCACAATCTCGTGTTACTCAATCTGTTATCCGGCAAAAGTCAGCTGAGACTAGGAGGAAAAGTAAGAGGATAGAGAGGAGTGGAAAATGCGCAAAATGGTAGAGAATAAGAGGGAAAACCGGAATCGGCATCAGCCCTTTCTCAACAAGATACACTAATGAGGG
Organism: Hetaerina titia; assembly: GCA_037158775.1. Lineage (NCBI taxonomy): Eukaryota > Metazoa > Arthropoda > Insecta > Odonata > Calopterygidae > Hetaerina > Hetaerina titia. The sequence continues at coordinate 47,315,038 of CM073777.1, forward strand.
ATCTAACATTTCAGCGACAGCATAATATGAGCGGAATAATCTCTTGCACGAAAGCACGCAGCAACGAAGTTAAAATCAGAACATCAACAAAAAACGAACAACCCTTGAATATTTATTCCTATCTTCTCCATATTTCATTTATTAATTTAATATTTATTAATGTTTGGAGAGCCAGTCATCAAGTCATACAACATACGCAAGAAGCATCCAAGCAAACAGCCTAGTGTATATAGATGGGATCTGCAAATAAGAATATCGTAAACCGTACTCAGTCGCAGCAAAAACTAATTTCACAAGTTTTGGTAAGTCGACTTTTTGTTGAAAATTCCAATTTCAATTGGAAAATTCCATTAATAAGTAATGAAATAATTCACCCAATAAACCAAATGAGATTTTAATTTAAATTAAGGCTTTCAAAATCGACTATAAGGTATTGTTTACCTTGAAATCGACAACACAGAGCAGAGCGAAGGCTCTTAGTGGATATCTAATACCCAAAGGAGAAGAATACGTAATATCAAACGTCCTACAACGATGAATAGTTCAAACAGACTTTTCGACTTTCTCGCCCTATTCAGATGAATAGCATCATTAGAAACAATTGGTAATATAATGCCGGTAGAGTCGATCATTTATATAATTCCGCAATGCATATGGATGAAATAAAATATCTAGTGAAGCATGACAGAAAATAACTCAAGTAAAATAAATTAACCCAACTAGTTTGTATTTCAAACTTCATACATTTCTTTAAGACCTGGATTTCTATGCACGAAGGTCGCGAGAAGGAACAAACTCCTTTGATCACATGAAATTAAATACATATGATCTAAACCGGGAGATTCACAATCATCAAGTGCTGCTAACGAAGGACATAAAGAGAAGAAATAAACGGTACTTCATTACACAAGAGGATAAATCACTGGACGGTTATCGCCCTTGAGGAAAGGAAGCACCGTCATTCGAGTTAAAGGAGTCCATTCACTATGGTAATTGGATCTCACTAAGCAAAAATACCACTGGAAAACTAATTTATAAAGCAAATCTAACCAAATTATTGAAAATAGACCACACTTGCAGAATCCTAAGTTTGAATAATACTCAATATAAAACTTATAGCACTCAGACAAGTTATATCAATCAGGTGTATTTTTATATTATAAATATATTATTAGGTAATCTACCGGTTAAGGTAGGTTTTCGGATGGACAAAACTAACATGTAAATATTTGGTTTCTCCTGACAAAATAAAATCCGGCAACCTACTCTACATCAGATCCCTCTTCATCTCTGTGTACTTTTTTCCTCCCTTCATCCCGTCCAACATCCCTATCCTGTTCCTGCCCCTTCCTCATTCGCCTAACATTCTGCCCTCTATTACAGTCTTCAACATCCCACTGCCGCACAATATGCCCTTCATCCATTTTTCCTACCTCCATAGGATTTCTCCCAACAATCCCCCTCTCCTCATCCACCATCTCCAGTATTTCCTCATTAATATTTATATTTCCGACATTAATTGTTTCAAGGACTGATCCTGAATACCACAGGATTAAATTTATCCTGAAATACTTACTCATTAATTTATCTCAATTATCATTTCAAAGCTTCCATACCGTCGATTTACTCATGTAAATTGAATCCATAATTATTATTATAAGGCTACCGGTTAAGAAAGGTTTTGTATGGATACAACTACCAAATAAATATTTTGTGACTCCAAACAAAACCCAATCCAGCAACCTAATCTACATCAGGTCCCTTTTCATCTCTGAGTACTTCCTTCCTCCCTTCATCCCGTCCAACATCCCTATCCTGTTCCTGCCCTTTCCTCATTTGCCTAACATTCTGCTTTCTATTACAGTCTTCAATATCCCACTGCCGCACAATACGCTCTTCATCCATTTTTCCTACCTCCATAGGATTTCTCTCAACAATCCCCCTCTCCTCATCCACCATCTCCAGTACTTCCTCATTTGTTTTCCTTTCGGTCCATTTCACCGTCTTCATTCTTCTCCACACCCACATTTCAAAAGCCTCCAATCTACGTCTATCCTCCTGCTTCAGCGACCACGTCTCCGCTAAACCAAAATCTATGAAAAAAACAAATATATTCAGATTGTATTTTCACCCCTCTCCAATGACGACCTCAGTAAGTGTCTGACGATAGTGCACTGCAGTGAAACCAAGGTTGCATTGAAGTTTATTTCACACGTGTATGTGGAATTACAAAGTGTTATGGCGTTATTCACCATTGACTAATTCCACAAAATTAAGTCTGAAACGATTAACTATCTCAGTACTCAGTACGCTCTTCAAGTGTGTGGAAATAAGCACTTGGAAGGGAGAAATTCATAATACGAACAACATTAGTGTCATAAGTGCACCCTTTTTATAAAATTGATGACATATGCTACAAAAAAATATGTTGGGCCTTGACAAATAAGACTGTTACCAAACATTATTGTAATGTATAAGGCGAACGGCAACTACCGCCGTATGAAATAATGGGAAGGGTTAACCGCAGCCGTACTCTTATAAATGGGCAAAGGATAGGTAAGGGGAATTAGAAAAGATATATAAATTACCAGAAAATAAATACATATATATATAAAAGATGTTAAAAATAAATTAATTAAATAGATCCCGCAAACGGTCAAAAAAACCAAGCACTTGTACTTGAGACTAACAAGGATCAATACTGCGAAGTACATCCAAGCTAGAGAGTGCGTGATTATTTTTCATTTATTAGAAAAACTTGTAGTTTAATCATTAGACACACGGTTGTTTTGACCTTTTGCGGGATCTATTTAATTAATTTATTTTGGGTATCTTTTATTATATTTATTTTATTATTTTCTGCTAATTTATATATATATACACACACACACACACACACACACACACATATATATATATATATATATATATATATATATATATATATATATATATATATATATATATATATATATATATATATATATATATTCTAATTCCCCTTACCTATCCTTTGCCCATTTATAAGAGTACGCCTGGGGTTAACCCTTCCCATTATTATTGCAATAACGATGTTACTGGAGTCATTTTTTTATGAGAAAATGTGGCCCGATTGTGGAGAGAAAGGTCATCGCTATTTCATTAAAATAATGCGAAAAGAGATGAAATCCCAACATACCAGAACTAAATATTTTTGTTTAATTTTCGGTGACCCAACAATATATTTTCGATAATCACAAGAGGAAAGCTTGTTCAATAGTATATGTTTAAAACAGACTACATAATCGGGAGTACCTGCAATAGAGGAGGTATTTCACCAAAGGCCATTTAGAAATAGGGTTTCATAACTCTGCCTACCACAATGAGTGTGATTCGCAACGTCGGAACAAGCCTCGAGCGGGGAAAAAATTCAACAGAACGACTGCGATCCTTGAATAGATTAACACATTGCAATCCCACGACCCTTATGCAAGCATAATTCCTCGACCTCCTTCTCTGCGCAAATAAACGAGGACGTGCTGATGAGACGAGAACAATCATCGATTTATATCTGGGCGTTTAAGTAAAGATGCTTGAGTACGGTCGATAGGCCAAAGCGAACTTGCCGCTAAAGGAGCACATCCGCCTGTTTACGTAACCGGCAACGAGTCGCCACGTGCTGAGCCGAGCTTGCTCTCACATGCCCGAGTAACTCGGGAGGATTTTCCAAGTCGCCCCAAGACCCAGCACGCAAAAGGTATGATTGTTTTGCCAGTACTGCAAAGCTATGAGGCAAGTCTCGCTGCAAACATTTTGCAACCACGACTCCTGCATCGTCATATTAAGCGCTCGTGGGACAAGGATTTAAGGCGATGGAGGGGTAGGTAGAGATAAAAATAAAAATTTCCCCACCCCCATATTTTATTCGCGTGTACAAGAGAGAAAGAAGCGGGATATGCAGGTTTTTTTATATCATCATGCCCGCAGAAATTGAAAAGAATGAGTTTTTCCGAGGAAAGCGGGAACGGGAGAGGGGAAAGAAAGGGAGAATAAATGCCAAAAAAAAGAGCAGGAGAAAAGAGAGAGAGAGGGAGGGAGAAGAAAGAAGAGTGAGGGACGCGAGGTAAATCCGGAACACTGTCTCACGCAAGAACGCCATTTACAGAATCACTTTTCTCCCCACTAGTCAGGCGTGCGCTCCATCTCTCAGAAAAGCGAGGAAACGGGGAGCCAGCACCTGGCATTAAGGTTTTAATAACGCGGGGGCAGCAAAAGGAGGTACCGAGGTGAAGAATTTAAAAGCATCATGCGTAGGGAAGAAGAATAGAAAAGGCCGAAGTTAAAAGGAAAGGAAGGACGGGAAGAATATCAGAAGATAGAGAGAAAAAGAGCCACACAGAACTTCCTCAAGAGGTGGTGGCTTGACAGGATAAAAGGAGAGCAGGGTGCGTGTAATATAGACGGGTGAGATCGAAAGGAGCACTTCCTTCCACGCAATCAATTTTCGGACAGCAGCAGGACGAAGTTGTAATAAAAACGGGCACAGGGATGCGTGTGCGCAAGTACGAGGAAGTAGGGGGAGAGGAGGAAGGAAAATGAGAGACATGCAAAGATTCGCGATGAGAAGGAAAAATCAATCTTATTTTTAGATCACGTATTTTTCTCTTTCCTTTCGGAATTTTCGAAACTATGAGGACGACGTGATCTCCTTGTCAATGGGCATGCTAATGGCGTTTCTTTGAGACTAAATAATTTTCTATCGATCATCAGAAAATGAATAAATCGACAATTTTCCCTGTTTTCAGATGTCACTCCGAAATAATCAATTTAATGAGTCGGCAAAATGAGGCACCTTGAAAAACAAAGTAAGATAATTGTAAGCAACTTAATTGATAAGATATTTTCGTCATAATATTTGCAATATATATGTATATATATTATATATATATAATACCTGACCTTCTTCAGGTCAGACTGACAGACAGAGTCTGACCTGAAGAAGGCCTCGGAGTAGGCCGAAAGCTTAAATCATCTACAGTGTGAGTGTCCTTTTACGTGTTATCTGTTTTATTCTGTGTTCTATTGTGCCGTCCAAAAGTTATATTGCTCTCGTGAGTACTTCCGCATCATCTATATATATATATATATATATATATATATATATAATTAGGCAATCGGTATCTATACTCCTTATCAATAAATGACGAACTATGGTAATACAGCAAACATTTGTACTAATAATGTCCGCGATATTAAAAAACTTTGCTTATAATACTACAAGATGTATTCTCAGAATTTGAAATTAGATGATTATTAACGAACACTAAGTGTTTTATTTTGAGCATGAATTATGTTAACTTTGGGTAACTTTAGGTAAAAGAACGTTGAAACATTTTCAGGGAAATGATGATAACGCAAATCAATGCCCAGCAGCGAATCGGAACGACCGACAAAATTTCAAATTCAGGTGAGAGGGAGATAACATTATTCAAAGAATATTCAAGAAAATGTCGGAAATATCTTTTCTAGCTGGTAAAGGGAAAAAGCTCAATCGATTTTTTGCAACTTTTTGAAAATTCTTCGAGAAACTTATTCTAGACGAAAGGAAGACAAATTTCATTTAAAAATCGCCATGCCACCTTTTTTTGCAGAGGGAACCTCTGTTCTAACTCGTGCCATCTCTCTTCCTCTCAGTTCTTCACGGCGCCACAATTTGCATGTCTTCATCAACGGTTTCAGATATCCAATTTCTCTTCATCTCACAACTTCCGAAGACGAAACACACGAATTATTTTCACCTACTTTTCACGTCGTAACACCTGAAGGATCGCCTGAACGGCCTTGGCTCTTCATCGGCGCATCTCGCCTAGAGGATGTGCTTGAAGCAGCGGAAACGTATTTACTTTCAAGAAAGAAAGAGATTCATGAATTTTACTGCTGATCAGTCTTCCTGTTTTCCGTGATGCTGTCTGGCAGGGGGTGAATACATACCAGAATAATTTTACCCGAACATGACCTTCCCGCGGTCGAACAATGCTACTACGATCCCCTGTCGCTCGTGGAAAAAATGACATCTTAAATCAATCTGTTCTACACTTAATCTCTCTCATTTTAATAGCATGATATATCCTACCGTAGCACGATAGGGGTAATAATACATTTTCAACATCACTGCTAAAGAGATCTCTTTCCAATATATACAAGCGCTTCTATCTGTAATTCAAACTTCGCTCCGAGAGTCCCAGCCTAGCTCCTCTAACATTTTGGATACGTTACTAAGTTTATCATAACAACGTTTTACAAATCTACCTCCTCTACGCTGCACGCGATCCAATTCGGCGATTCATCCAACTTTGTGAGGAACCCATACATTTGTAGCACATTCTAAATGAGGCCTAACCAACGGCAGATAACATTCCTCTTTGGCCTTTTCATCACATTTATCAAGCACTCTTCTTTTAAATCCTAATCTTTGGTTAGCTTGTCCACATATATTTCCCGCATGTGTTTCATCAAGGGGATATCAGGAATGAGGTATTTAATTGAGTCTATAGATTCCATTTCGTTGTTCCCTATGCAGTACGTGTTCGGGTGGGAATAACCTTTATGCCAAAAATGTATGACTACGCACTTTTTAATTTGAATTCTAATTGCGAAGTTTCGCACCAGCGTTGTATAGCCTTAAGGTAATATGACAAAGCTGCTGTGTCCTCAGGATTACGAATATCTATGTAAACCACTGCATCGTCGGCAAATAAACGTGTATTACTAGTGACTACGGGGTCAATGTCGTTAACGTAAAGTAGGAAAAAGAGAGGTCCGATGACACTTCCCTGGGGAACACCTAAAATAACTTCTACTGCAAATAATCTAACTCCATCTATCACTACTCTTTAAACCCGACCATTCAAAAAGGCTTTTTCTCCAACTCCGGATATTTTTTCTATTCGTATGCCATATGCTTCTAGCTTTGCGAGTATTTTACTATGAAGTACTTAGTCGAAGACTTTCTTAAAATCTAAAATTCTCGCGTCCACTGGAACAATGCTCTCTCCCGAAATAATAATATCACGAACAAAAGTGCAAGTTGTGTCTCGCAGGAACCACCTTTTCGGAAAACGTGGTGATATTTCATTAATACCCTTCGGCACGATCGAATCAGCAACGCTACGTTCCATACCCAGGCACGAAATGGATTTGAGGGAAATAGGTATGTAATTACTCGGTTCCTCCTTGTCTCCGTTTTTAAATATTGGTATTACGTTAGCCGTTTTCCAATCTCTGGGAACCTTCTGATTTAGCAGTGACTTCTTAAATATTAATTCTATATACGGCGCAATTTCTGAAGCTACACCCTTAAATATACGGGCGGGTATTTCATCGGGCCCGGAGGATTTATTAGGCTTTACATTTTTCAGCAAACGTTCTATTCCACCATATGAGATTTCAGTTATGGCCATTGGTTGACCGGCACGAAGTAAGCTATCGGGGGTATTCTGAAAGACATTAATGAAGAAGCTTTGAAAGAATGAATTAAACAAGTTAGCCTTTTCCAAACTGCTAGTTACTTTTTCGCCTTTATCATTTTTGAGTGAATTAACTTTTGATTTATTTCCCTGAACTTCTCTAATGTATGACCAAAATGCTTTTGGATTATCTTTCAAATTTTCCGCTAACAATTTCCTTTTGAATTCCCTCAACGCTTTCCGAAATTCACACTTGGCATTCGCCCTAGATATCTCATAATCATAATCATTCTTTTTGTCGCCAGAGATATCATCCCTAATATTTTTCATCTTGGCATGGCATGGCCTTTGACGTCGTAATGCCATTCTAACACCCGCGTTGTACCATCTAGGTTCCGTACTATTTTTTATAAAAGAACTTGGAATGAACTTGCTGACTGCTGAGCACGTGATCTTAAGGACGTGATTCCACGTATCCTCGATTACTATCTTTCCTAAAATTTGCAAATTAATTCTGTAGCATGCACTTAAGACCAACGTAGTCCCCTCCTTTAACCAAGTAATTTTTCCCTAGGATTCTTATTTCGGGCCCCATTAGGCAAACACTTAGCATTACCGGCCTGTAGTCACTAATTCCTTTTATAGTTTCTATAGTTAAGACTTTTTCGGGAATATTCTTTGCTAACAATTCCAGAATATTATCACCCCTTGTTGGTGAAGTGACAAGTTGATTTTAATGAGTTCAACGTAAAAGAATTCAATAGCGATTCGCAGATATCTTTCCCTTTACCGCCCGTTTTAAAACTATATGTGCTTCAGTCAATACATGGGACAATGAAATCTCCAGCGATTATAACGTCGCGATCGTTGTGTTGGGATAAGAAACTTTCGATTTAATGATCTAACTCTAGTATTGAACGGTCTCTGTTGACTGGCGGTCTGTAAAATGCGCATGCATAAATTATTTTTGATTGAGGACTTTTAATTGAGCACCAAACGCTTTCCAAACCATTTCCCGGAATTACCTCAGACCTGCTGATACAAGAATTTTTCACTGCAATAAAGCCTCAATTTCTCAGATTCAACCAACGCCCCAACTATGTGGCAAGTGGAGAAGGCTAGTAGAAAGGAATAATCAAGGCGTCATACCTTCAATCAACTCAACTGAATAGAAAAGTGAAGTGTACATTTTTCATTTTACTGAAAAATACTACAAAATCTGGGTCATCACAGTAAGTTTTCGCTCTATTTTTGAAAAGAAGGATCGAAACAAGGAAAGGAAATTACTTACGAATAAGAGTAACCAAATCATATTCATTACACGCACGAAACTAAGTGGCAAGCACCGAGGACGTCCATTCTGCAAGCCACAAGCACTGACAGCGAAGGAAAGAGAAAATGTTTCCAAATTCAAAAATGAATTAAGAGAAATGACCTTCATAATGATTAAGCGTAAGCAGACTTCCCGTTATATTTGAGAAATATAAGAGGGATAAATGACAGGATTTGAATCATCTAGTCGAGTAAGAATCTGAACTAATTTTGGATTCCAAATCACTAATTAAAGACACTACAGAAGGACACAGTCCACTCAGAGGCAGCAACTTTGGAAATCGAGAGGATCTGTCGCCATGCACACCAACCGGTAATTAGCACAAGAATTTTCAACTCCAATACTCTATTACCATCGTACCCATAGTATTTTTCTGAATAAATAATAGTGTTCTCGCGAGCAGAATGCTACATTTATCACATGCAAATGCAAAAAAATAGCAAATCGCATTATACCTTGACAACAACTTTCAACTAGCAAACGCTTTTCGCGAGTTTTCTCAGTATACTTCTTGTCTTATCATAGCTGGAAATCAAATCGTGTGGTGTCAAATGAATTTAAGCGTTATCCTCGCTATAAATATCTCATTTACGAACATTGAAAGGGAGCAAATTCTTTGTCAGCAAGCAAATCAATCTGTATACAATGATTTTGATTGAAATTCCTTTGAACGTATCTTTCTCGTACACCAGCAGAAGAAGAAGTTACAAGTGTTGTGAGAAGATACTTGATATGACACAAAATCTCACCAAATAGGGCAAAATCAGTGAGAGAAATCAGTTTGCGCAATGCAAACGTAATGCGGGAGAATTTCGTTATCGAATCCATTGTTTTCCAGCATTCCACAGCATCAATAGCCTATGAAACTATATAGGATATAACACGCCGTTATGTAAAACTATGTAAACCAGTAAAACTATGAGAATAGCAGAGGATTTTATGGGAGTCAATTTACTATATAAAAACAATTACCACACTCACCAACGAATTATGGACATCATGAAAAATTATACTACTGACACTTTATACAATATTTTCCATAGCTGGATGACGAAAAGGAGATCTAAGTCACCTAATTTAAGGGAACAATATCTAAAGAGTAGAATCTAGTCACAATTCAATATTATACATATCACGTCAATGTAGCCTTTATTTTAAAGGCAGGTGAACATGTAAGAAATATTCATTGTCAAGATAGTACAGAAATCAATGTTATCGTAACTTGAGCATGAAAAATTTCAAGAAACTGTAACAGTAACTTTAACGGAGTCACCCGCTATGGTTGCATTGTATTGAGCATGAAAGTTTCGAATGAGTCTGAGCATTAAGTTTCATTGATTTACCACTTTACCCCTTGACTTGATAAATTCCAAGGAATGTATGTGTATGTGTGTGCATATATATATAATATATGTATATATACACATACATACATATATACATACACACATACACATTTATATGTAACATACCTCACATGCCTCAAGTTTGACCACAAATATTCCGAAGTAGTATTTTAGGGGAGGCGACCGACAGCTAAGGTCATTCGTGCCATTGGGGATGGGCAGGAAAGGATGAAAGGTGGAGAGAAACCCAACGTCGACATTAGCCCTACTCTTAACGTAAGGCGCCAAGGGGTCCCGCAGCTTAACGTCCCATCCGACGGGCGGCGTACTCACTCGAAGTACCCTGCACCAAGCACCTCAAGTAGGGATCGAGATACCACTGAAAAATTTTCGACGCCGACGGGATTCAAACCCGTGCCCTCTGGTTGGGAAGCCAGTGCGAAATATTCTGAAACTTGCATTATAAAAAGTATTCTGAAATTTCATAAAAATTACAGCTACCTCGCACTAATTATGGTAGCACGGTGAGCATAGAAAGTAGTGAAGATGTAGAAAGAAATAGACAATGAAAGATAGGAAATATACGCTGGATTAGCATTTGATGCACGCTAGGTTAAAAGCACCAATACTATAAAAAAGTTAATAATACAGGATGAATATTCAATTATTTCTGCTTTTACCTTTTGAAGCCATGTGCAACGATGAAAACAGATTGAAAACCTCCAGCGAAGGTAACACATGCCCCAAATAATTCTTAGTGGAATTCAGTTTCGTGTCGACATGGGTAATAACTCACAAAATATAGGTTGAAATGTTTTCTAATATCTGCTTTCTACTTTAGGCGTAGATTCCATTCGGATGTACGAGCGAAGTGAATTGGTGAGGGAATAATTTAATGTGGAAAATAAATGAACAGACTAAGGTAACCTTGTTTTTACACAATCAGACACGTGCAAAAGATTGAAAATTAGAATTACACTGCGAAATGTAATTCTGGCTAAAAATCACAATATTAAAAATGTCGAGTCAGGGGTCTAAATACTCTAAGAATCTTTACGCTGGGAGTTTCAGTAGTTTGGTATCAATCCTATCCCGGAATAATCTGGAGGAAATGGACGTAATAATAGTAATTAATTTTAACTTTAATTATAATTAAAGGAGGTGTGCCGTAAAGGAGGTCATTTTTAACAAACCTAATGGGTGTGATGAAAAAGTAAAAGAAGCCTTGATCGGCTCTCTACTGAGTAAAGTAGGAAGCCACACGTTGAATTTCAGAAAAAATGAATTTTTTTTGGGAAACTAGGTTACTAATGATTCCATGTGCCTATACGCATGTCAAATAAAAAAAACCATAAACACAGTAATCAACCCGAAGGTCGGTTTAGTAGGTGATGGTAGAGCTCACCCATGTACCAAGCCCGACGGCGTGTGAATATTCACACATCAGGGTAGGGGGGCCAGTTCCTTTCCCTGTGCCGGTTATGGTTTCCCAGGAAAATCTGGTACTCGAAAAACCAACTAGCTTGGGTGGAGCTGCAGGTGCCCAGAGTGCCTTGCCCGGGAATCGAACCCGGGACCCTCTGGTCATTAGTCCAACCCTCTACGCATGTCAAATATTTCATATGAATAATAAACATATCAGGCAGAACAAAATTAGCTAAATCTTTAAAAGATTGCAATATGAGTTTCCGTGGATATATTACTTTAATTGCGGCACCATTAACGGCATCAAATTCAGTCACAAAGACAATAGAAAAACTAACTTTTTTCCTCCTTTTTGAGAGATTGGTGATTAGTGATGTCACGCGCACGAGGACAAATCTTTTAGCTGTAAATCAAAAGCGATTTTTAAGTTTTGTTCTATGTTTGCTGATATCCTATACGAATAAGGCATAACTAGAATAACAACACATAATTTACCTCATCAAAAGTAGTCCTGAACATAGCTGTTATCATAGTCATTTATCATGACGAATATAACCATTTTATGTCACCAATTTCTTAAATGATAGAATGAAAATTAAAATTGCAAAGTAAAACATAAGTTTTGGGTAGGAATTCGGACAGAGAGGTCATAAAACAGAGAAAGTGTAGCATATAAAACGAAGCATATGGCTAAGATTTAGTAAAAATTCAAAATATAGCAATCAAGGTTAATTCAGCTAGCTATTTTTGATACATTTCAGCTCTAAATTTGACAGGTTCCTTATAATTGAGTAATATTCCCGATTCCTCACGCCACTTAACCATAAGTTCATACCCGCAAATTCCTTTTCTCCATCCACGAGGAGAAAATGTCCTTGACAGTAGCCAACCGAAAGCCGCGAAAAGCTTGCGCAAGTACCCCGAAGGCATAAACCTTTCACTGGAGAATTTTAACTCTCGAAAAGCGAAATCCAGAAACACTTATGTCCTCGACAACCGGTATAGATACAAGGTTAACGTGGCTGGAGAGTGATTACACATGAACTGGAACTGCCTCGGGGAATGACATTTAAGGGGGTATCATAAAAAAATAGAACAAAAGAATATACCACGGGCTAAAAAAATCCACAAAACTTCGATTATACAGCGTGGTAACACATGAAAGCCGTCTTTCAAAGGATAAGGAATCAATGGCACGTGATTAAACTCGCCCATGAAACGAGCAAATTTCTAAGTGCGTAACATTTATGTTTTCATTCTTAATATTTCCTTGCTATTTCCCTACGCTTAAGGACGTGTAAGAAGGGAAATTTGGTAGCTAGGCAAACTCAGGGAATCAGAGCTTACAAAAGGAAAATTCATGCTCCACGTTTTGAGGAACAATGGGTGGCTGAATATATTACAAAAAATATCAACAGCACTCAAAAATGACCGCCGAGAAATAAAAGCGTCATGAGGCCAGGGAGTAACAAAGGTAGCTACATGGTTTAAAGCAGGTGAAAATGACGAGGAAGGAAGGGAAACAACCACATAAAAGCAAGGAAAGGTCCATTGATTGCCACCATTTGTACTACTTAAATGCTAAAGAAGTACATTACGGTGTACTTGAGCTTCATTTCACATTTTACAGTAAACCACTTGACATTATATTCTCTACGTGGGAACACAAGGTCAATCCTCTATCTGCCTTGCCACGTCGAAACCCAATGAGAAGATGAAATCACAACCGAATCAAGCAACTAAGAATTCTAAATTAGAGGGTGACAGGCAGGAAGAATATGCAAATCCATGTCAATAGCACATTTGTGGTTGTATCAATTCTAATGAGTCAGAAAACATGAAATAACATACGAACTCCCATGATTTTTCAAGCCTTCAGAGAATCTAAACCTTTCCTGTAGACTTTTAACCGTTATTTTAAACGGTTACCTTCTGCGTGTCAAAAACAAAAACTCGGTAGAATGAATTCATCATTATTTTATCCAATAAGGGTTATGGTTAATTTAAAGAGCAAATTTCTACACATGTGGGCAGCATGAACGTTTAAAACAGACATACAAGTGGAAATGATTCTGAGATACTCGTTATTAAGGAAATTCGCTTAAATATTATGTGCAATAGACAGATATCGATCGAATCCACCATGGGATATCAATTAAAGCTACCATTTAATGCCCTCTTCGATGTAGCGAATGTCATTTGAATAGATTTTCCACGTGACTTCGAAGAAAAGGTCCGAATTTGATTGTAAATGTTTTCTGACCTTAAAAAATACATTAATCCAACACGGACGGAATTAGATGAGGTATCACTCACTATAAGCCATAAAATAATCAGAGTTAACAGATCAACAAATGTTTAATGACACGTCAGTTTATTTAGCAATTCGAAAACCCAAACCAAATATTTATGGTCACATTGCACTCAATACCTTCCACAAAGATTTGAATCTATCCACGAGCTGAAGTCAACACATATTCAATGTAAATGAGGCGTAGGATAACTCGAATGCAATAAAATTGTAATTAACCAACAGAATTTTTCCTACAGGTATCATATAGCAACATGAAACATTAACGATCATAAAAATGCAAATCTACAAAAATGAAATAAAACCAACAAATTGGATGAAAATCCACATGCAATTTACGATAAACTAATAACGCTAAATTAAGTATAACCCAAGACCACAATACGATTTTGTTTCAACCACTTCCAGCACAGACGTTTTGTGCGAAATTCATAATGATAAAATAATATCAAAGTCTTTTATATTCATTCGTTTTAACTATAAAAAACAACAATAAGGTCGCGAAATATGTACCATGGAGTCAATAACGTTGTAGTTTCTTGAAAACACGTTTCTTCGTCCGTTAAATCACATATTATTTTCAGTTTTACTACTTACACATGACCGTGCTCTACCTAATCCAAGCGTAAATTGGTGTACCGTATGAATAAAAATGAACTCATAAATAAGTCACTCGTTAAGAAATAACAAAGCGTAAAAAAGACAATGCAAATTACATAGAAATGTAAAGCAAAATGGTATTTCTTCCGCATGATTGCAAAAAATATTTTAAGAAAAGCTTGTTTCCCCAATTTACAATAAATCCATCGTTTTATTTTAAAGCATCTTACTACCTTGATCAAAACGTTCCCGGAATTTATTCAGAAAATTAAAAATACAAGTTTATTCATCTAAATCTATATTGTCCCCTTCAAAGTAATCCCCATCGACTGCAACACACTTATGCCAGCACTTGATACAATCCTCGAAACATTTTTTATATTCGGTTTTCGGTATGTCCATCAGTGCTTCCTGCGATTTTTCCATTACTTCCTCTCGGCTGCTAAAACGCGTTCCCCGTAATGGTTTTTTAACTCGATTGAACAGAAAGAAGTCACAGGGAGCCAAATCAGGTGAATTCGGTGGCTGTTGGATGGTATTTGTTGCATTTTTCGTCAAAAAATTACGAATAATGATCGCACTGTGCGACGATTTCTGGTCTCTTTCGGCGAATTGCTTCACGCAAACGTCTCATAACGCCCAAATAATACTCTTTGTTTACTGTCTGGCCTTCTGGCAAAAATTCATGATGCACTGCACCGTTGTAATCCATGAAAACCGTCAGCATTGTCTTCTTTTTTGACTGAAAACGACGTGGTTTTTTTGGTCTCGGCTCATTTGGTGAACGCCATTCACTTGCCTGATGTCTGGATTGCGTGTCGTACTCATAAACCCACATCTCGTCTCCAGTAATGATCCTTTTGATGAATGTGGGATCGGATTCAGCCTCGCAAATCATGTCTTTTGCGACGTCAACACGGTCTCTTTTTTGCATGAAATTGAGGTCTTTTGGCACCAACTTTGCTGCTACACGACGGAAACCCAAATCATTGACCACAATGTCTTGGGCGGATCCATAGGCAATGTTCAAGTCCTCCGCTATTTCTCTGATGGTTAATTTGCGGTTATTGACCAACATTTCTTTTACTTTATCAATTTTTTCACCGACTTTCGATGTCGATGGTCTGCCACTGCGTTCATCATCTTCGATTGACTCACGACCACTTCTGAACCGCTCGTGCCACTGGTAAACGACCGTTTTTTTTTAGAGAATCGTTGCCGAAACACTTTTCCAACATTTCCAACGTCCGAGCGCCACTAAATCCGTTTTTTACGCAAAATTTAATACAAGTTCGTTGTTGCAAATTTAAATCTATTTCTGCAATTGTAAAAAATCGCCAACACACACAGAGATAGATGTACTCTTGGCTACGTAACTTTTGCAAATGTCAAGTTATGACACTAAGATTTAAAGGGAATATCAACAACAGATGTACCAATTTAACAAAAAAAAACAGAACTCAAATCGGAACGATGGGAGCGCCACACGGTGGTTATTCCGGGAACTTTTTGTTCAAGGTAGTATATTGAATTATTTAATGTGCATTTTCGGCCCATATTAAGCATACTCACGCCAACAAGTTCAAAATTATGCTTTCGGAACATAATCCCATGCTTTATTAATTAAGGTTTAAGTAAAGGAGACATTTTTATGCCTCCGCGATTTTGAAAGTAATTCAATGGATCTAGGGGATACATGAACGCTTAAAAAATAATACTCCTCGTTTAAGTGCGGTGAAAGGAGACCAGTTACAACAGGATTGAGAATGTATTCTAATATTTCATTTCGACTTACTGGCACTGTTTGAATGTTCGATCAGCTGGCATCACTTCGTACGCCACGCCATATGGATTTTTATGGCTTGAGGGAAATAGACCGTGGGGCATATTACGGACGTGAACACACTAGCTATGGCTATTAACATAAACATGGCATCTTTGGGATCCCCCGAAACCAGGATGAATTTAAAAGATTATATCGGGACATTGCTGGATCGAGCGCATCCCTTCGCGAGAAATGCAGTTCTGGACCCGACCCTTAAGGTATCACAAAGGTCCACAGGCGGAGACGGTGAGAGAGGCAAAAAAAAAAGAGACGCGGAAAGTGAGAACGGGCGCTGGGTAGGAGAAAGCGTACTCGAGGAAACGAAGCATATAATCCGCGATATCGCCGACCGCGCGTTTTGCACGGGGTGAGAACAAACCGAAGGAGGGAAAAGGGTGCGGGGTACGGTCGGTGGTGGTGGATTTTCAGGTGAAAGGAAGGCCGAGAGGAAGAAAGGAAGGTTGGAGTTAGGTGGGGTAGGGGAACGGAGTGGAGAGGAGGTTGGGCGAACCGCAAAAGCCTCGACGGTTCGGCTTTTGACGACGCCTCGCGCATTCGCGGGAGAGCCTGAAGGAGGTCGTGCGTGAGGGACAGGTCGGAACGAGTGGGGTCTACAACGGGGCTGGACGCAACGGGGGGGGGGGGGGGGTACGTGGGGGTGGAAATACGAGGAAAAGTAGTGGGGTGACAAGGTGACAAGGAGGGAGTAAACAAGCAAAAAGAGGGAACCTTCTTCTTCTGGGCGTTAATTAGACGGAGTCGGCATTTTACCGCAGCTTCGCAAATTTTATTCCGAGCAAGGAAATTTCGAATTGACATGGCCATGAGCGGTTATTTGATAATTGTGTTAGGGGCTTTTGTTTCCAGGCTCTCTCTTCCGTCAGCGAGCCAAGCATTTCGAAAGTTAATTTATGCAAATGGAATGGTTTTTCCACTATGCGCTGCTATGGCATCACGCTAAGCAACGAAGTTCCTGCCCCCTGGGAGAGAACTGAATAATAGCGTGCCATGACCGAGCTCTAATAAAAAAACCAACTCTTCTCAACTTTTTGAAAGACTAACATTGATTCTTTCATTAAACGAGGACATAATTTGAATTTTATTGGAAAAATACCAGGACTGTGGTGATAGTTAGCCACGCCCCTACACTGTCGAGCCTCTAATTGGTCTATGAGCAGTGTGCCAGTCTCCTTACCGAAAACATAATACCGATAACCCAAGTTGTACGTTTAAATCCAAACTTTTTTACCGGGTGAAGAACACTCGTTCTTGGTTACTTGGTTCGCTTTTCAAATAAATTCAGATGCTTTCCCACTTAACTGAAATATATTCTCCATAACTAAATTTCTAAGCACTCCATGACTACATTTTTAGGCACTCCATAACCAAATTTCTAAGCACTTCGAAATTAAGCAAATTGAGTCATCTTACAGCATTTGCTACTAATAATTATTTCTTGAATTACTTGACTTTGTTAATTTAATACTGGAAACGGTAAATTTTACCAGAAATATAAAACTCCCCGAGATAAATTACATGACACATTTGTGCCCTCCGAGTGAATTCAACTGTGATGTTGCAATCTGTTATCATTAAAATAATGCTGTTACGTGATTCATTAATTTAATATATTTTAAGTAATATATTTAATATAAAAACAAATGAGGAAGTACTGGTGATGGTGGGTGAGGAGAGGGGTTTGTTGAGAGAAATCCTACGGAGGCAGGAAAAATGGATTAAAGGCGTATTGAGCGGCAGAGGGATGTTGAAGACGGTGATAGAGGGGTGAATGTTTGGCAAACGAGGAAGGGGCACGAACAGGATAGGGATGTTAGAGGGGATATAAGGAGGAAAGAAGTGCACAGAGATGAAGAGGGACCTGATGTAGAGTGGGTTGCTGGACTGTATTTCTTTTGGAGTCGCAAGTTAATTATGTGATAGTGGTGTCCATCCAAAAACCTACCTTAACCGGTAGATTACCTTATAATAAAATAATTTAATGTAACTTAAACATTCGCACTGACACCAATCGAGTGCAAAGTAAAAATCTCCCTTCCTGTGAGAATATCAGAAGTTCATCCGAAATGAAAGGGTGCGCAAGACAAAATACCAAAACAAGCTGTCTCTAAATCTCTAAAATAAAAAATATATACAAGTAATTATGTATGTGTTTGTGCATATACAAGCATGTGTGTACTTGTATATGTTCAAAAACAAAACAGAGATCGACTTGGATAAAATTCGAACCAATTTTCTTCAAATATACGAATATAGACTATCGTTCACAAGAAGAAATATCCTGAAAAATATGAGGATTCGTTCCTATCACATTGGACATAAGATAATGCAGGTGTGCATTTCTCGTCGTGGCAAAATATGATAACCGAGTCGAGGGAAAGAGTGTTGAATTGCAATATAATCCACCCCCCATGAAGAATTATAGTAATATGCAAAAGGAGGAGAAAGGAAAGAAAAATTCATTTTACGACAACTAGGGAACCATTAAAAATGGAAGAAACAAAAAAAGAGGGAGAAACCACAGGAAGGGGATCTGTTGAACCCGAACGACGTTATTCAACTACAGATCAGCAGTAACACGTTAAACATCCCCAAAATTCTTTTCGGAAAGCGTTCCGTTTGGAGAGGGGCTCCAGAATTCCCTGCAGCGTCAGAGAACTCCTCTCAAAGAACTATTAGACTAAGAGATTGATCCGACTTCGGCTCACGAGTGGAAGTGGTAGCGGAGAGAGAAAGAGTGAGAGCGATTGAGGGGTAGACGGAGACAGGGAGAAGGAAAGGAATAAGATGGGAAAGGGCATCAACGCATGAAATGGAAGAAAGAGGAGAAGAGATAATGGAGATGAGAGAGGAATCGCGGGAAAGGGAGACGGGGAGGAAAGAGAGGAAGTGAGCATGGCGAAGGTTCGGAGAAAGAACAATGTACGTACTTCCTTAGCGCAGTCTGGGAGAAAAAAAAACGGATAATTGCCGCTTTGTGTTTACACTGCTAGGCAACCGTCAAAGCGAACGGAAGCGACGCTTCCGAACGATCCTCTTAATTTCTATACTCGTCGTTTTGCCTCGAGGGTTTCTTTTCACCACTTTGATGCCGGTAATAACGCAACCGAAATATGCATCAGAAAATTATCTTTTCCTTGTTTATAATGGTCCAATGGTTAGTGCAAAAAACTTTCGGGAAGATAAAATAAAGTTTCTCTCTTGCACGGCCAAGTTCCTTTTACAAACGTTAACTTATTAAGCTACCATGAAACTTTAAAATGAAAACAGTTAAACAATGGGAGACCACCAATGAAGAGGCATATTTCTCCCGAAAGTGTGGAGGGAGAGAGAAGACATTGCACCCTAAAAGTATCAATACTAAACTTTATTGAGACGCTTCATCTACAGAACATGACATTGATTTCATATATAACATAACGATGTAGATTTGGTTGCTGGATTGGGTTTTGTTTGGAGTTACAAAATATTTATTTAATAGTTGTGTCCATCTACGTTAAAAACCTAACTGAAACTTCTGTTCATACGCATTAATGTGAACTATTTAGGATAGATTGTTAAAATATTTTGCTAAGGTTTGAATTACGATAGTTAGGCATGTCTAAAAGAGCAATTTCCACACAATAAACCTTAAATCTAAATAGTCCGAAAACGTGGCAGATGAACAGCAGGGAAAAATGCACGCATGGTGTGTAGCACAAAGGAATGTGGATGAATTTCTCTCGGGTTCCCACCCGGGTCAAGTAATCAGCGGCCTTAGTCCTGGGCCGCAGATTACCCAACTCGGCTGTAAAACTGTGAGAACATCCATACTATTTGTCAGGAAAATTTGCCATGTCTTTCCTAACTAAAGAATGTACTAACACTTAGAAAGTTTGAAAAATAAATTATTTGAATAATGAAAGTTTCAGCAGTTAGGCAACAAGAATTATTCAATAGGCCAATCATAATAAATTTCCACTTGTACATAAAGAGATGCAGGTATATTAGTTAGTATTCGGGAATCCAAATAACGGAGGAGTGGACTAGTGCAAGATTTTGAAAGCAGGGCGCCGTTAATAAAAGGCATGCGAGTTAATGGCGATCGTTAAACACATTGAGATTTCGTTATAGTTATCTTTTGGTTTAGATTTTTTATTTTAGTTATCCATGTCCATTTTATACTATTTTTCAATCAGTAATAAATAGTTTCAGGAATAAATTAACTTTTCATGCAATTACGGTTTGTTTTCCAAATCCATTGGCGAAAACGGATATCTCAGTCTCACTCTCCTTTATAATACCACCATCC
This sequence comes from Hetaerina titia, assembly GCA_037158775.1. Lineage (NCBI taxonomy): Eukaryota > Metazoa > Arthropoda > Insecta > Odonata > Calopterygidae > Hetaerina > Hetaerina titia. The sequence goes on from CM073777.1 coordinate 47,335,632, forward strand.
GGATATTCCTGCTTTTAGAAACATTAACCCAAATAAATCCTTGGGGCCTAGATTACTAGGGGGACTATGTTGGGCACTACTCATGGAGCAGGGTGTAATTCCATATTAAAGCTCTTGTACTAATTGGAAGGTATATTTAGCACTGATGCAGAAAATATACTCGTACTAAGAGAGAATGTGACAGTCAAATTAAAAAGAATGGGTGTAGAACAGATGGGTTTACGTAAGATGGCATATTTTCCACACATTGTATGTAATCAGAATAACTGTAAACGACCACACTACGTATAGGAAATAACTTTATGTATATTAGTCATAGGAACCTATTATGTAGTAATTATTTCATTTTTTTATCAGGTAATCTACCGGTTAAGGTAGGTTTTTGGATGGACACAACTATCAAATAAATATTTTGTAACTCCAAACAAAACCCAATCCAGCAACCTACTCTACCTCAGGTCCCTCTTCATCTCTGTGTACTTCTTTCCTCCCTTCATCCCGTCCAACATCCCTATCCCGTTCCTGCCCTTTCCTCGTCTGCCTAACATTCTCCCCTCTATTATAGTCTTCAACATTCTACTACCGCTCAATACGCCTCTCATCCAATGTTCCTGCCTCCATAGGATTTCTCTCAACAAACCCTCTCCTCACCCACCATCACCAACACTTCCTCATTTGTTTTCTTTTCGGTCCATATTTCATTTTACGTATTTTTTGTAACTCCTGAAACATTTTACTTACATCCTGATATATTTCAGCACGATAAAGAATAGTTGTTAACTTGATTCAGCAATGCGACATTCTATTTTAATTATTTTGCTGAACCTACTAATAGTGTTCAGCAAGATAAAGAATAGTATTGCCAAATGTTGAAAGGGTGCTTGTTTGTATAACTAATGCCAATACGTTTTAGCACATCGCAGGACCGGCTTAGGCACCCAAAGAGCGTAACGAGTCCTGAATTTAAAACAGCCTCATCTTCCACAATATTTCGGCTACTTGTTCCTCTCACATATCTCAGTTCCTCCTCAAATACTAAATACATTTTTTCAGGCATTATGACATCTGGATTCGGATGTTATACCTCACATTAATCCAAACATTTGAATTACTATAACTGCACTACGCTTCATCGGTTAAAATGCGTGGTGTCTTTCTAATCCTCGACGTATCGGACATTTTGAGAAATGAAACCAGCACCGACAGCGCTGATTTGAGTCTCCGATAGGTCACGAAATAATTTATTAGCAGAAAACAAATAAAAAGCAAAAATTACTTGTCCTGCACAGAATGACAACGGGGAGATAGAGCCGACAGCGACACCTAGCTCTAAAACTATTTCGACGCATTGCTGATTCCATGGCTCTTGTGAGTTTCATTAGCCGAACCAAATTAATTGGCACGGGAAATTTTTACTCCCTCCCAGTCCCTTAAAATTTAACACGGGGGGAGGGGGGGGCGCGTTTTCCGTCTCGTGGATTGCGAATGCGAAAAGGGGACCAGAAAGTGAAAGGAGGGAATGTCATCGAATGAAGTGTGAGCTGACAGGAGGAACGCTTCTGGATGTGGGGTAGGGGAGGGAGAAATAGACGCCATTGGGTGGCGCTTCAAATGGAAGCCGTAAAACAGCGGATGGATGCCGATGTAATGAAAACGTAAATTCCCGTGGGACAATGCAAAAGTACGAAATAAAAAGTGACGAGGGAGAAGAAAGGCAGTCCGTTAAAGAAAAGGTCGACAGCGTGGAATAAGATAATAATTTCAAGGAAATGAAGAAATGTCTTAAGGTAAACATGGAGCGAGAAACGTCCCACTCATGACGACGTGTACACTGAAAATAGCATTTACGATATGCAAACTTCAAATTTTGAAGACTGAAAGCGATCAATACACCGGAGAAGAAAATAAAAGCTGTTCCACTCAGCAGTATGACCTTTTATCTATTCATTAAGTCTGTGGCCGTCAGTCAGCTCCACTAAATTGTTGATTAAAGGTGTAACTGGCAACTAATGGCATGGATGTTTACTACAGATTGAATTCTTCTTCTGAGAAACACTCTTGAAGCGTACTTCAACAATTTTTAAGCCGATGATTGTGCCTATAAAGCCACGAATTCTCAGTTCTCGACTCAGTTCCGCTTTGAAACGTTGACAGTGAATCCTAGCATACACATGAAGAAAGTCAACATTGCTTGATGATCGAGAAAAGTCTGGAATACGAAACCTAGGTAATTAGCCAAAAAATGAGAAAACCAGTGGTGACCAACGTCAGTTGTTCCCTTCTGGCTCCTTTAGTATCGAACCGAGTGACAAAATACAGACTTTTCGTGATGTGTCAATCAAAAGGGAAAAAATTACCACAGTTTTAAAATAAAAATAAGAACACAAAAACAAATACGAAAAAATACTCTTTTTTAAACAGAACTATTGTTGAATGGAACCAGCAGCCTGGAAGTCTGTCTGAGCCCTTTACTTCCAATTTTGCGCTTTAAGAATAAATATAAAGCAGCCACTGGGTGATAAACCATTGATCAGTGATTATTATACTATTGTACCTATTAAAATATTGTTTGTATGTGATGTGGATGGCATTACAAGTTGTGTTTCAAAAGTGAATTATGTGTTAACGGGACGCGATTTTGAACGGTATATGAAATTGAAGATTACGTGATTATGGAGGGAGTGTGACGACGGACGGTGCGTAGTATGTTCTCAAATGGTGTAAATCTAGCCCACGGGTGATAGTAAATGTAATAATGTAGTTTTTAATCCTTTAAGTGTCCTTGTATATAAGAGCCATCATTGTATATAAGTTTGTTAAGTTTATTAAGAAATTATTAAGTTTAAGTACATTGTATATAAGATATTATTATTATATATTGTAAGATTATGTATTATATACACGTATATGTCATGAATGACAGCTGACCAGACTTGATCGTTGCCACCAGGACAATTACCTAATTGCAACGATAAATTTTTAAATAAATAAATATTTGGAAATTAAATTAAACATTACTCGTGCGTTTTTCGCCAGAAAAACCGCAAGGAAACACTACAATAAATGCGGAAAGATATTGTCATAGGTCTATGATAGCGTTTTCTTGGGATAGCAAAATTGTTAATTCCATGATTTTAATGACTTCTACGCATCTGAATGAATACTAACGAATAAAAAAGAATAGAAGCGGAAAATTAAAAAATCCACATATTGATAAAATTATTATAATGGCGCTCATTGTGCACAGAGCTGCCGTCCAAGTAAATTAATGAGCCCGCGCATTTTTTTTTTCGGTGATCTGAAGCATGTCACATTATCGCAACTGGTATTATGACTCCGAAGCGCATAAATTTCTCAGTTTTGCCGTGCTAATTATTTTTTTTGTGTTTTGTGTCTTGCAACTGTCCCATTATTTTTCATCATTGCTTTATAATCTAGATCTTGGCTCTTGGAAAGAAAATGAATTTCTCAGACTTGAAAAAGAAAAATGTCTTGAAATTTTAATTTTTCTTTTTTAAGTTCCACATTCATAGATGTACAGAGATGAAGTATTTCCGAACAAGAAGATAAAAATTAGAAATATACAAGTTAACGCCATCAGGAACCAGAAAACTGGACTCGTCTACAAACACCATAAAATACCACATTCGGATGGTCTGAAAAGTTTCCGACCTAACAAAGATTCAAGACATTTTTTCTTAAATTTTTTGAGTTGGAAACTTTTCAGACCACCCACGTATCTCATCACGCTCATATAATTTTTATAGTGTATTCATTTATTTACATTTTTGCCGAATATATTCAACAGATTCGGGCGAGATGTAGTGGGAATTGGTATTTATGAGATAAGCAAAATTTTTACTCTTCCAAAGATTAATTTGTAACGTACAACACGTTTCAGTTCATCAAACCATCTTCAGGTACGAGGCCTGGGTCATGAATGTTGGAGTGTATGTGGAGGAACAAAGTGTTTTCTTTTCCGAAATGACACTCTTTGTCCCTGCCTATCTTACTCCTCACTCTTTTCTTCCCCCCTTCCTCAAATAGGTATAAATATGATGTATCACATGTTGAATCTTATTTGTACCTGAAGATGGTTCGATCAACTGAAACGTCTAGTACGTTACAAATAAATCCGTGAAAAAGTGCACATTTTCTTTTTCTCATATATTTCTCCCCTCGTAAAAACTCTGATATGGAGCGTAGCTATGTACGGCGCGGAAACGTGGTCACTGAAGCAGGAGGATAGACGTAGATTGGAGGCTTTTGAAATGTGGGTGTGGAGAATAATGGAGACGGTGAAATGGACCGAAAGGAAAACAAATGAGGAAGTACTGGAGATGGCGGGTGAGGAGAGGGGTTTGTTGAGAGAAATCGTATGGAGGCAGGAAAAATGGATGAAAGGCGTATTGAGCGCCTAGGTAGGTTTTGGATGGACACAACTATCAAATAAACATTTTGTGACTCCCCACCTAGCAAACTAATCTATATCAGGTCCCTCTTCATCTCGGTGTACTTCTTTCCTCTCTTTATCCCGTCCAACATTCCTATCCTGTTCCTACCCTTACCTCGCTTGCCCAACATTCTCCCCTCTATTACCCTCTTCAACATTTCACTACCGCTCAATACGCCTTTCATCAATATTTCCGGCCTCCATAGGATTTCCCTCAACAAGCCCCTCTCCTCCCCCACCATCTCTAGTACTTCCTCATTATTCCCCTTTTATCATATATAATTAATTAATTAATACTGTAAATAATGAATACGTACTATATTTGCATTAAATTCACTGTAACATGAGCCGTTGGCAATTTTTTAAATCTCCAGGAACAGTAAAAGCGGACATTTAGTTTTTATCCATACGACCGACGACATATTGACTTCACAGAAATCATGACAAACTGAATCTGAACGAATTTAAGAGAAATAAATCCAAACGTTATCTCTGGGATAATTTCGCATTTCAAATTAAGAAAAACGGGGTTAAATGAGCTGCGTGCAACAGTGGGAAGAATTATGGAATGATAAACCAGAACAAAAGGATCGAGTTAACAGCTAACAAAAGGAGACAGCTTCACCAACCTGATAAAAAAAAGAAGCGACGAAGGGGATGTGGAATTTCGGGGAGAGAAATGGTTGAGGAAAAATCTCGAAAGGGGAAGAGGTGCGAAAAACTCGCGATAGACTTGAAAGGGGGCACGAAAGAGTTGGGAGGAGCGAAACGGCGGTTTGGGAAGGGACGTAGGATCTGGAACGGAGTTAAGCGGAGTGGAAAGATAAGGAATGGGAGTTAGCATTGAGGGGGGTGGTTAGAGAGAGAGATGAGGGGAGTGAAGGAGAGCGATTTTAAAGGGAAAAAGTGGGTGAGAGGAGGCCACGGAATATACGATAGGAAAGAGAAAGAGGGATAGGAAATTGAGAAGCCTTGGGGACGTAGGCAAGAAAGTTTGCCCGAATGGGATAAAAGGGCGGGGGGTAGGCTCTGGGTGGTGGTGGTGGCGAGAATAGCATGAGGTATGGCCGGGATGGAGAAGTGTTGGAGGAAAGAAGAGAATGGGGGGAGAGAGCAGGGTAGTGTGTGACGCTTTGGGGAAAGAGATTCATCAGGCTCGAGGCGGGCAGAGGGGCGGGTGGAGTATCACGCCATTGAGGCGAGGAGCGGAAGAATGCTCAGATTAATGTCGCAAGGACAGCAGCCGAGGGGTAGGAAGCGAAAGGAATGGTGGTTTCGACGAGCTCCGAGGGTGGAGGAGCTATAGGAGGGGACGGATAGGGGAAGGTTGAGGGGGCAAGCCTCGGGTAGGAGCTATTAAAGGCACCGTCTCAGGAGTAAAATCGTATAGAGATGAGCGGGAATATAAAGTTAGGACGGTTTCGGGACGGCTGGGAGAATTTCTCCACCCTCCCAAAGACCCTCCATTCGCGGTGCGGCCAAGTTGTACCCCCTCTCAATTCTTCCTAACTCTCCCCACCCCCTAGGGGGGGAGGACGTTAGAACCGATGGGGGAGGCACCGGGAGGTTGGGAAGTGGAAGAAGGCGAATGGATGGTCTCCGGGGCGAGAGGCATAAGAGGTTAAGACGGGAGTATTATGGTAGGTTTCTGGAGGAGTTCAGGGGGATGAGAGGCCTAAATGGCAAACTAAAGACGGCGTCGTGGGCGGGGAAAGAAGATATGACCTTACACATCTTTGGACACACGAGCCGGGTTCCGAGTGGGTCGGAGGGAGAGTACTTGGTGCAACGTCTTTAAACTCACACTCACCGATCAAGACGATAAACTGTGGATTAAACTCTGCCTAGGCACAGTCATGGAGACACCTTTCCAGAAGGCATCCTTGGGAAGACAAATACTCGATCCAAAATGGGGTTTCGAAATTAGAAAATGAAGAGGGAGAGATAGAGAGAGAGAAGGAGAGAATGATGTTATCGAAATTAAAAACGCTGTCATCTTTCGCTTCCACTGCCACTGGGTCTGGGAGGAGCTCCTTATTCACTCTCTCCCCTACGTTCACGCTCGTTATTGATGCTTGCCTTCCAAGAGAAATGTCTGCATTTCAATTAAAGCCACGGTATCTCCCCTTGCCCCCTCGTAGAACGTCGGCCCTTATCCTTTTTACGACAGAATAGAGGCCGTTTTAAATACATTTCCTGAAATTTTAGCTCGCAAATTTTTAAGCAATATCTGCTTTTAATTGTTTGGAAATGTTTTGTCATAACCTCAACCCATTAAAACTTTTAAAGAGGCGAAATATGGTCGGGCGTCCATAAATAGGCCAAGGGAGATCTTACAATTAAATTAACTTTTATGTGGTTGACGACGACCCAATAAATTCTAATTAAAAACCACTTTCCCGAAACTCTGTAGGGTTGATAAAAAGGCATTGAACCCTGAGAATTTTTAATATTTCCTCATACCTAATGACATTCCCTGAAATTTAATTTTCTGGTTCTCAATTAGGGAGCGAGGGCAAGAGTGCGCAGGTAATACGCTAGAAGGGAAATCAAAAACTAGTCAGTTAAATTTGAGAGAGAAATTTCTTACTTAAGGCTACTGAGCTGATGCAAACTGAAAACTCGTTGAAGACACCTGGCGGGACCGAACAAGGAACGAGGAGTCTAATGTTGGACCAAACAATAACCCAAACTCAACGAAAATGGTATCGTTAAGCCCAAAAGCCACCTAATCGATAGGATTTTCCGCCTCCACTTTGAATTTATCCAAAAAACCTTGAAGACGGCAAAGAAAATAACTCGCAGGTTGAAGGCTTAAACAGAGCCGCCACTTCTCGATGGAAAAAAATAACATAGGAGAAAAGCGAAACACGAACGATCCCACGGAGGAGCGGCAGGGAAAATAGACAGAGAGAGAGAGAGGGGAACGAGAGGTAAGGGGGTAGGAAGAGAAGAAAAGCCATTCCGCGAAAACAAGAAAGAATCGCCTCATCACGCTCGGGGAAGCTTTTTTCCCTAGGAACAAAAGCGATAAGGTGACGCAAGAAAAACAAGGGAAGAGACGATGCGTATGGGTTAAAAAAAAGGGGGGAGGAGAGGTAGAAGTAAGGAGGAGACGTATACGGAAAACGCAAACTGAAGGGGTGGTGGATGCGAAGTAGGAGGGGGGGGGGAAGAGTGAAGAAGAAATATGAAAGAGTGAGAGTGGAGGCGTAAAAAAAGATGAGAGCTCTCTCTACCCCTCCCTTGAAAACTTCTGCCGAGTCTTCCGAGGGAGCGCAAGAATAAGGTGAGGCCAGGCGAGGGGACTGAAGGATGGATGTTGGAGTGGGATGAGAATAAAGGGGAGAGGGTGGTGAGATAAAGCCCCCGCGAGAGGAGGGGAGAAAGGGGGAGGGGAAATAAGTAGTAAGGACGATAAAGACGTTAAGGGAGAGTGAGAAGGAGGTGACAAATCGTCCAGGAGGGGGAGGGAAGGGAGACAGTGGAGAGGTTAGACGTAACTCGCTCGAAAAACAAAAAGACACCCACACGAAAGACGGAGACATGTGTGTGTTTGAAAGAGAGAGTCTGTGTGTGTGTGTGTGTGTGCGCGCGCGCGGAGGGGTGCTTGTGAGAGAGGAGAATATGTGCGAGAGAGAAGCATGAGGGAAGATGGGAAATCGGGAGTAGGCCGGTAATGCCAGCGTGAGGGATGGGCAGGCAAAAGACTCTGTGAGAGCTGCTGAGCGGGGCGAGAGGGGTTTAGGGGGGAGCTAAAGGAAGAGAGAGAGAGAGAGAAAGGCAGGGCTGGGTGGGTGGGTGAGGGATGGTAAAAAGGAGAGTGAGAAAGAGAGAGAGAGAAAGGGAGCTGAGGATAGGGAAAGGGGTAAAGAGTTGAAGGCGATTAATGGCCCCACCATAAACAATGGAATCCACGAAGTGTTCCATTCTCCCCGGATAACTCCCTCCACCCCCCACGGTCGGTGCACGGGGAGGAGTTGAGGGTAAAGGAGGGTGTAGGTTGGGAGAGAGGGACGGAAGGGTTCCTCTCCCACACTCACCCCCACCAGGTGGCGTTCCAAAATGGCTCCTCAAACCAACAGGCACGCGGGCCTTTAAAATTTTATCGTCGCCATACCATCTAGGGGAGATCCCCCTCCCTATAAACTCCTCCGCCCACTCGCCCTATTCACCACGCCTTTCCTTCCTTCCTTTCCCTGCGAGTCTTGCAAGTCTTAATTCCTGTCCCTCTCCCCATCCGCTCAGGCCCAGATGCCATCCCCCCCCCCCATCTTTCGGCCCCCCACACCCCCGCTCGTCCGTCCTTTAACACTCAGAAAAGAAAAGAACTCTCCAGCTCCGTCTTTCTCCATTCTTACCGCCGCCGCCGTCTCTCTTCGCATCCCCGCTTTCAGCCCGACCGAGATTTCTTGCCGCCTACCTTCTCTTTCTTTCTCTCCCTCTCTCCACGGAAGAGGAACATTCTCCCATTCACTCTACGATAACTTCTTTCCATCCTTTTTCGCGGGCGGGTGATTATATTTAAGCGAAAAGCCGTGTTTTTCGAAAACCTTCCCCCTTATCCGCTACAATGACACCCTACGTCGCCCGGTATTTATTCGCTTATTTACGGTTTCAGAGCGCGATTGCTGTGCACGGTGTTAAATTCGCTCTTCGATTGTTTCCCGTCTTATTAAATTCTCACTACGTTCGTAAAGTAAGTGGTCGGTCAAGATTCCCAAACCACAATGATGTTTTTCCGTAATAGAAATATACCGGAGCAAGAATAGACTTCAATTCAATTCACTGATATTTACTCTGATACTTAAACTAAAAAAAAAGGCTGTGGATTATGAACACAACATGATCATACAAACTTCGGAGATGAGTTTAAAATGGTAAATGAGGTGCAAGCATCATAAGAAATATTACATGTTCTTAAATAAAGAAGGACGTGAAGAGGGATTTAGGAGTTATAACTAAAAACTTAATGCAAAAATTTTCTGAAATTTATTTTAAATGACCGAAATATGAAAATGAAAACATCCAACAGTGCAGTTTCAAAGGTGGCCTAATACAAAAATATAGCGCCTTACAGATAATTGGAAAACATGGATATTGATTAGGGTTACTGTACAAAGAAAACTTAAGTTTTCACGTTTGATTCGCATGTATTTTGAAAAATAACGATGTTAATTCGTAATGATCATAATAAATACAACCCCTTAAATTCCTCTAATTTTTATTACTTTCCTAGTCTGGGTAATGAACGTCTTACTGAACACATTATTTGGCTAAGGTATTTTTCGTAATCTTAATTCATCCCTTTATATTAACTGCTAGAAATATTTGTACACACTACCTGACAGTTTAGAATTTTTTCATAAATTCCCATCACATCGTTTATGCTTTTAAAACCCAACTGTACAAATTAAAAAAATACTTATAATGGCTTCATTCTTACGTGTTGATTACAAGAACAGTGATTTATTCACTTTTCATGAGTACTCTATATTACCCCTGTTTTTCGATTATTTGTCCTAAATTTTTTTAAAAGGATGAGGCCAATTAAACGACAAAAAGTTGAATAGAATGATCCCTTAACATTAGGCTCAGTCTCAAACTCATGAGGACAAATCTATCGCGGAAATGTGGAAATATCCGTCGATTATTATAACATCTTCACATTTTGCACACGTAAACCTTTCTAGCAACCTTCCTAGTTTTAATATTTAAATGAAATTAGCCTCAGACATTTCATGCTTTGAGCAAGCATATATTAATAGATCGAGAAGAAAATAATAAGTAGCGTGTTCAAGGCTTAACCTTAAATATTCGGCCTCTGCCAAAAAGGGAATAAACCAACAGCATATTTCAAAGATTACTCAATAAGGGATCAAATAAAGAGACCAGGGAGAAGGATCTGCGTAAGAACCATGCTTTGGCAAGCTCCCCTTCTTACATTTCCAATATATTGATACTTTAACGGACGCATTAACCTCAATTCATTAAATATATACTTTAATAAGCAGGAACGCTAAAAATGCTACATGCAGCCGGCTATTGCACCACCATGCCTTTGTTTACATAGTAGAGTCACTCACTATATATACATATACCTGTACACCTCAATCGCACGCGACGTAAATTTCACTTATCAGGAGATTACAACGTTAACTACTTGAGAGTAACTTGATATTTTGATTTTTTTTAAGATACCTTACATACGATGAAGCATACAGAACCGAAGTAACATTTTGATTGTTCGATAAGTTAATTTCAAAAAACATCAACAGGATTCCCATTAGTCGAACTAAAATAAAATAGTATGAACGTATTTAGGACCTTTCTGTGCAATATTTCAATTCATTATAGGTTTGCATTCTAATTTACACTTTTGTTTTAATTTTTCCGGTATCCTCGTACACAAACATGCAATGCACAAATATTCTAAGAGCAGAATGAAAGTTTAAGGTTGTCAGTGGCTATTAACATTGTTAGCCTTTTAAAAATGCTAGAGAAAAAAGTGAGAGTATAAATTAGGCAAGAAGAAAGAAAACAATATTTTATAAAATTACAATCAGGATCCAATCTGCACGATATGCAAAGAAAGTGAACCAGAATAAAATGGTTGTATCTAGCTATGCCAAAAGAGAAAAAAATGCTTTCTTAAGATTAGCTTAGAGTTGACTGAAATTGTAACCTCTCCCTCAATTAGCTTGAATTGAATGACAACAGTAATATGTTTATTGTGCACAAATATAACATTCCATTACACGACTCCATATTGAATCCAACTTCAACAACATTATTAGGCCGAAATAACTTAATGCTGAATTTGTGTCATATTAATACAATACCAATTTCATGTGCATATCGTACAGCCGAACAAAATACGCTTTATGTTATTCTTCACAAAAAAAAACGTTTGAGACACGCTTTTTTGAAAATTGGATTTCGTGAAAACTTCATAGAGGAAATTGAAATTACTATTTGAGAGCAACAATGCTTAAGTATTGAACACAAATAATGAATAGATAAAAGTCTTTCATTGAAAATGCCGCAACCTTCGAGCTTCTACAGCGGTATATATCACTGATTTAACAAAACCCACATACTCAAAGATAGTTCATGTTAGCACACCTTTAAAAAAAAATAATCCATGCGACGAGAGATAAAGAGGATTTAAAAATTACATACCGACTTCATTGAGAAAACGCCCAGCAAATACAAGATAAGTAGCCCGACAATATACCCAATCACAAAGGGATATATTTCGGCCAAAATGATAGAATTTTTTTGGCACTCACCTGCAAAATGAAAAAAAAGGATTAGAAAAAAAATAGAACAACAAATTATAATTTAAAAACTAGTTTAAACGAAATATTAAAACATTCAGTTCCATTACAAAAATTATTATTTTACAATACGTTTCAACCTTGGATTGCTTCGAGTTTTCACTCAGTTAATCCTGACACTGACTATCATTATTATAAGCACTAAAAAAAATAGTAAGACTGATGTGATGATGATTTTAAAAAAACTGATGACGTTATTTTTGCACCACTGAAGTCTCTGGCTAAAATTAATATGGATCGAAAGCCTGAAGCTTCAGTCATTGGCTTAGCATGCGAAAAAAATGTCTTTCCATTGGCAATTAGTTTATTCGCAATTGAACAGATAGAGTTTCACAGGAATATAAACACATGATCCAGATTGGAAATAAATAGTTCACTGGCCTAATAATAGGAATGATAATCACGCTAATACGAGAACTGAGTTGAATAGTATGATGAGGAATCAAACTGTCTATAACAGGGTCTAATTAGAGAATCAAATGAATAAGTCCGAAAAGCAGAATATATTTTTCAGTAAATATCAACTAGTAAGCTAGCTATAGACGCAATAGATGCAACGTAATAATCACCACCACCATCAAATTAGGAATAAAACTAAATGTTACGAGGCCATACAGTGGATGCTCAGGAAAAATATCCATCATTACTTTTTAACTTCTTTGGGTAATTAATTATTTAGTAAACATAGATGGGATGGTATACAAGTCTATTACTCATAACACATGGTAACTGCAACGGATGAATCACATTACGACAAAGAATTAGTAATAACGAGTTCAATGTGTCTCTGAGATTGGTTTTCTTATTTTATAATAAAAATTTACTGGAAAATCAATATATGCTTAAATGCGGAAGGAGATAAATTGTTTTGGAAGCAACTTCATTTATTAGATAGTCTGATATCCTAGAAAATGTTAAAAAATATTTTGCAATAACAAGGGGTTAAAATTATTAGTATTTTATAATTTTTTCCGAGCTCAATAAAAATGACGTGCCACACAAATAGTATTCCCTAATATTCAAAAGCTATGATAATAATATATGATGACGTAGAAGCGCAGTTTATTTATTATCCATCATTTTTGGACGTAATAACCGCGAAAATAAAGGAAAAAGAGCGTAAAAATGTATCAATCCAAACTTGCGCCCCAATATTAAGTCCCCGACCCCAGAAGAAGTTATTGGGTATTTTTATTGAGACATAACATCCGTTTTATGACAGTTTGAGGTTCAATCGTTACGATGAGCTAGTTTTTATGGGCGCTGATAAATGGGTCGGCACGTCAGGAGCGCCCCTTACCTAAGGAAAGCTCGGAGCCTTTGCCGCGCATGTGACGGGAACATTGTCGGGGGAAAGGTTGGCTATTAAAGCATCGACAGCAGTCGGATAAAAATTTAACTCCCCCTCACACGGCAACCAAAACCTCAAAACCCGTCACAGATGTGATGGCGAGCTAGCATGACGCGCTTTGCACCACCTCGTAAAAACATTTATCTAAATCGTGACCATATACATTACTTCTTAGAGTCATATTAAGAAGATGTACCCGAGCGTGTCGCATTAAGGTCTCGCGAATGATGGCTCGAAAGGCGATTTCGGGCCCTGCTAAGAAAATATGCTATAGCGGAAATTAAATGGGTCGTCAGTACAACACATTGTGGTTATAAAAAGATTAGCTAATGTCCATTGCGTTGCCAAAACCACTTAAGGAAAGATTTATTTAAATTATTTCCGCTTCCGTACGGAATTCCAAGTACTATATTAAAATGTTAATTATTAAGTTTCAACTCATTCACATCGATTCCGTTCCTAGAACGGAAACAGTATTAACTATTCCGTGGGTTTGGGCACAATTTTAGGTACGGCAATCCCATGTAAGTATCGACAAATTTTTTCGCCAGCCAGACGCTAAATTTAAAATTTCCTGAAAACATTTTCCACTAAAAAATGAAAAACCTTAGGAATTATCCCAAATTAATAATTGCGCAACAGCCGCAGGTAATACTTCTATTTCTATTATACATTAAATAACTCAACCAATACTAGTATTTGTCATTAAAATTCCTACTCTCATAATTTATACGTTATTGAATGAGTAAATATAACGCCATTAATGTCACTTCTAAGGTAACCGTAAAATTATGACGAGCGGGAGCATTCGATAGAGCGCGCATACAAATAAAAGACAGGCTTTCAATATCCGATGACCCAAATCAGAAAATCAATAAAATGTCCAAATCAGTAATACAATTCCCCAATGCACATATCTAAATTTAATTTGACTCCAGAAAAGTTTCCACTGAAAGTTTCTCGTGCCTGGGGATAAACGACATCCGATTTGTGTTTCGCGATTGTCATATGCAAGCTTAACAGGAGTAGCCAGTGATCTCGATCATATAGAAAAAACACCCATGAGATTAATTTCATATGAGGCAGTCGATTCCACGGACGATTGCATACTTGTGTTCTCTTAGTTAATAACTTTATAGTAATGGCCATTGGTCACGGGAGAATATGGCAGAAGACCAGAGTGACTACTCCGCCTCGCTCTCCTGTCCTTGCTTGGATGCGTGTTCTTTCGTCCCCTCCATACGTCCGGGCTCCAGAGGAGAAGGGAAAGAAAAACTAGAAAGGAATTACTATGGAAAAGATATGAGACTTCTTGTAGGATGTCCCACTTCCGCACCCCCCACCCTCCATCGCCCTCTATCCTCCTCTAGGAAAAGGGAAAAGCGGCAGAACACAGAATGCTACTTTAGAGGGTGCGGGCCGCCAGACCGTGTAGGCAGGAAAAGTGAAAACGACCAAAGGTTTGGAGAGGAAGAAAGGGGCTAGAGGGAAAAAGAGGAACCTTTCATGTGGCGATCTTTTGAGAAACAAAAGAGGCGAGAGGCTTCCGGAGATGGAAGGAGGTGAAGAAAGAGTAGGTGGAGGGGGAAGAAGAAGGGAACAAGAACGAAGAAATAAAAGGCAGAGGAGATAATTCCAATCCTCGAACGCCCACACGAAAATACACAATCACCGGTGCACGCATGTGCACGTCCTCTCCCGTCAAGATTCCCTCCCTATTTTTCGCCGCCATGCCACCACCCCTCACTAACAAACACCATCCCTTTTTCTCATCCACATCAACCGCCAAAAAACCACCCGCACCCCTTCCACTGCCCATCACCCTAACTGGAGAGCAACCGAAAAGAAGAAGAAGACCTCGGCAGAGTTTTGTTTCACACGGTCTGGCGGGTGCCAGCGAGAGGAACGACGGAGTTCCCCACGCTCCCTCCACCACTCAAAGACAATGCACGCAATGGAGGGATTAAAGGCAAGGGGGAAGTGGCGATTGTACCGTTGGTTCCATTATTTACCCACGAAAGGTGGGTGATGAGAGAGAGGATAGAGGGAAGGAAAGCGTCTAAAGACGCTAGATGAAACAGAGTGACCGGTTTTGGGTAGGCCGAGTAGGATGGAAGAATTACTCTGACGCACTTTGTAAACCTCTACAAGGAACAAATATTATATAAATATTTTCACACATTTTTACTACTATCTCGCCTCTCACAGATTTCCAAGTTAGTCTGGAACTCGTGGAAGCAAAAGAGATGGAAGAAAATTAAAGTATGTGCCCCAGCGAAGTACGATGACTATTTCCCCCATCCCACCGAAGAACTAAAAGTTTATTTCGCGGTAGTATTCAACCAATATTTACGCTATCCAATCACAAAATGTCTGCGTAACGATGAGAAAGCGAGGCAGACGGAAGGAAGTACGTCTATTAGGAATTAGGAATAGAATGAATGGAGGTAGAACGTAGACAGTCCCAATAAGAGTATTATTATAATGTTTAGCATGGAGTTAAATGATATATTTTGTCATGCTTGTTAGAAATTAAAAGTTCAGCAGTGTGTAATGCCTGGGTCCATTAAAAACCTACTCTTACTCAGAACGAGACTCGTAGAATACTGCAAAAAAATAAAAATATTATTTATTGTTGTTCGTTGGCGAGGCATAAAAGGATAAACTCATGCATTAAGCACGTGTTTAGTGGAGTCGAATGACATCATGAATTATTATATCAGTACAGAACAAATGCCATCTCACATAAATGAATGATAATGACAACATATACATATTTATTGCGCATAAAAATAATAATTATATTTTTAAAATTCTACACTTTGATCGGATAGAATATTAAATATTACGAGATGTATTCTTAAAGTAAGTACCGTTTGCTTATATTTAAATATTGGCGCTTCAGAACACAGTTTTGGTCCTGCAGCGCCAGCTACTGATTCATTGAGAAGCTATAGCAGCATGTGTTTTGTTTCAGAAGTCGTTTGCTTGTCCGTGCATGCAAACAACAATGTCCGCGACAATCGTTGATCCCGCCAGCTGTTAAGTGCGTTCTGTCATACGATTCTTGTATGCAAAAGGATTGTCGGCTGCTGAAATTCATCGGGAATTATGCCTAGTTTATAAACCTACAGTTATGAGTGAAGGAAAGGTTAGACAATGGTGCTGTGATTTTAAAAATGGACGAACAAATGTCCATGACGAAGAGCGAAGTGGTAGACCCAGTATTCTGAATGATGAAATTGTTTCGCAAGTGGAACAAAAACTGCGATGTGATCGTCGATTGACAATTAATGGCCTGGCTGAACAATTTCCTCAACTTGGACGCACTACTGTCTACAATATTGTTACGGAAAACCTCGGATACCACACATTGCGTGCAAGGTGGCTACCGAAAATGCTCACCGACCACCACAAAGAGCAAAGAATGTCCAGTGGACGAGAGTTTTTGGGTCGTTGGGAACTCTTTAAACCACCCACCGTACAGTCCTGACCTTACACCCAGCGACTACTTCCTCTTCTTGCACTTGAAACAGTGGTTCGGTGGACAAGGTTTCGAAACCGAAGAGGAACTCAAGAATGGCGTTGTCGATTGGTTCAACCCTCAGGCGGCGAGTTTCTATGCAGAGGGGTTAAAGAAGCTGGTGCAGCGGTACGAAAAATGCTAAGAAGTGAACGGCGATTATGTAGATAAGTGAAGTAGGTTTGTAGCTAACTAAAAGTGCCAATAAAATGTGTTTCATATGAGTATATTTTTTCCTGTGACCAAACGGGCCTTACTTTATGAACACGCCTCGTATTATGAAGACCAATCTACAACTGTAGGTGAATTATGATAGTCCAATAGTCTGCAAGCTATATCAAATTCTTAAGTTTCTATTATAACATTAAACAAATATTCCAAAATCTGTATTGCAATAAAATAAACATATTTACATGTCACAAAAATCATTTGCAAGAGTTTTCATCAAAATCATCAATGAAAAAATATTTGTAAAATATGCCCCTGCTGCTCCAATGCAGGTACTGCGTTCCTCTCGGGGACGAAAAATAGCTAAACTGCAATCGAACGGTGAATCTTATTGTATAAGCCGATAAAAGGAATACGACACATTCAAGGAGGTTAAGTCAATACTGCTACTCAAGGCGTAAGATTTAAGAATGAGATCACATTCAAACAGCATTATTAAGTTAAATGTTTTCAATTTGCGAAATGTATTTTTGCATTAGCCTAAATGACTTTCAATACGTTTTCCCCAGCAATCCTGTTAAAACGTCCAGATTTTGTTCCCCTCTTCTCAAGAAGCATAAGCGACGTAAATTCTCATTTTTAATTTGCGGATTTCTCAACCATATAGAAAAAATTCCGAAAAGATCTAATGGTATGCTTCATTCCAGTAACGTGCTATGACAATATCTCATAGAAGGAATGAAACTGTCTTGGAAAATCGATATTCCACTGCTGATTTAGTTTCCACCTCGGGAGTTATACTTCACTTTTCTCTCCTAGGGAATTTCCGGGTGAAAACATTTCCCGTTTTCCGATATTCTAATGTGTGTACAAAATTTAGCTGGAAATGGTCCAGGTACTCCCCTCTAAGGGAGAAGAAACGGAAAAAAAAGGCTTCCCAGGCCAGACCTCGACTCCGTGGACAAGTATGCTCGAGTGAGAATTTAGTGAAGAGTGAGTTGAGTCTGATTGAAGTTGCAAATACAATACACCATAGTGGCCGCAGTATATGGATATTTTATTCAAGCATGTAGTTTATTTCACGATAAAGAATCAATGACAAAGCATATTCGCTAATTCGCCATTTTCTCGAGCGAGTGCGTCATTTTAGGCGAATTCGTCATTTTAATGAGTGTTTATAACGAATGAACAAATATTTGAAATACAAAAACAAGAGGGGCAACGAAAACGGTAGGCACAAGCCTGATCAAGATTTATTGTCATTATGATACGGATTCATATGGAATGCGATAATGATTTTGACCTCGTTTGTGTGCAAATTTCAACAATTAAAAAAAAATTTTGAAAAATACCGATCTGATCGGACTGTTTAAATAAAGTTTTCAATTCTAAAATTCATCAAATGCTAATCACTTTTTTTAAACATTTTTCACAGTTTCACGCGAACACTGCTCGTGAAAATCCTAAAATGTTGTGAAATTACATAATTTAATCGACAATATATTTTCATCTAATATTTAAAGACTCTCAAGATTTTAGTTCATGTAGCAACCTTAAAGACATCCGAGATGATTCTTGTATTAGCTGATACAATTGATTTATAATGGCATTTTTTCAATGAAATTGGGTAACTATTATTATAACTTCATCAAATAGTCTTCACCCACTGCTCATTATCATTTTGTATCTTCCAAATAATTTAATTTCTGGTGTATTATAATTTATACGGTCAGAGATTTTCTATATACTGTATATAATTTTCACCACCTCCTTGAACATTTCCTGACTTCTAGTTGCCCTATGTTTTACGTTATCATATTTTCTCTTGTCAATTCCCGATTAAACCTTTTGTGTCAGTTTTCAATTTCGGTGGGCAGCAAAGGGTGCAATGGTGTGCATGGCAAATATTTATTCTTTCTATGATACGATAATTGTCACAATTTCAATTACGAACACTGAATTGAAAGAGTACTGATTTTACTACACATAAATTAATATATTAGTAAATGGATTTCCATAATGGAGTTGAGAGGCTTCAAGCAAGTGTTTTCTCTTCGTAAAGGGTTGCACTCACATCTCGAAATGTATCAGCTGATTTATGAGCTCCATTATTAATTATTATAATATTTTATTAAAATTTCTAAGTTATTGTGTTCTCCTTGCCATTAAATGCTTTGTTACCGACACATTTCATTTCTTTGACTCCAACTAGGAAAAATTCTGCAATGCTTTAGCTGGCCCATTAATTTTTCCGATAATCTTGATGAGCTTCGTCCATTATGTATTTCTTTAAAGGTAGATGGTTAGATAATTTCTACAAGACTAAAGGTTTATTATTATTAGGTATATTATTATTAGGTAATCTACCGGTTAAGGTAAGTTTTTGGATGGACACAACTATCAAATAAATATTTTGTAACTCCAAACAAAACCCAATCCAGCAACCTCATCTACATCAGGTCTCTCTTCATCTCTGTGTACTTCTTTCCTCCCTTCATTCCGTCCAACATCCCTATCCTGTTCCTGCCCTTTCCTCGCTTGCCCAATATTCTCCCCTCCATTACCTTCTTCAACATTCCACTGCCGCTCAATACGTCTTTCATCCATTTTTCCTGCCTCCATAGTATTTCTCTCAACAAACCCCTCTCCTCACCCACCAGACTAAAGGATACAGACTAAAAATAAAAAAATATTACCACTTATATATACCACCTAATATCAGTAAAAATATACGTATACTTTTCCACCGCAGTGTACTGTCACCGAAAGATTCAAGTATCTCCTTTCATAAGACATTTTACTTTTTGCTTCCAAAATAGAACCTACCTATCGAAATTCGTAGTTCGAGCGGTGGCATTTCGAATGAAACCGTTGATTGCATAGGTGCGCGAAAGTTACATGAAGAATGGAAGGCGTGCTGAGAATGAGTGATGAGACAGTCCCGACGAGAAATGTACCACGTACGCCGGAGGAATTGTGTACCCGGCACAACGAACGTCCGGAAAATATGTGACGGCGAGACCAGTCGAGAACGGTCAAGGAAAACTTCGGGGACGGGCGGACGAGATTTTGTTTCCAGAGACGCATGGCAAACGCGCGGCATGCGCGACATGGGAGGGCGACGAAGCGAATACAAGCCAAGGCACTAATTGCGACCTGCATCCCGTAATTCTTTGGGAGCGAGAAGTCAAATTAAAAGTGTCTCAGAGCTTCCCTGGACGTTGCGCAAAGGTAGTCGTGCGTTAGGAGTTCACGCAAATCCATTTGCTTTTTCTCGTTGCGATAATTAAAGTTACGTTTTCGTATTAAGGGAAATGTTTATTAAAATATTATGTGTTTGTTACATATCTTTTCAAACAAGTACAAAAAAAATGCAATTGGTCATGATATCAAATTCGACAACCAAAAAATGGATCAATGAGCGCGCGAAAATACAGTGTCATTGTTATGTTATTTGTTTCCATATACCAGTACAAATGGGAACATAAGATATGATTGTGAAATGTAGTCGCCACACAGTTTTCCGTCTGAATTTCCATGCAAGCTTTATGTACTTATCAAAAATTTAAGAAAATTAATTTAAGGCCAGCATGTGGCCTCACACACAACCAGTTTTAAGTACATAATATACAAGCATGTAAACGTGATAAAATTACCAGTGATTTTCAAAGCTAAAGAAAAAACTACTGAGGATAAAAGAATGCTTGAAGACGAACGAATGAATTGATAACAACACCATTCTTATTTCCCCGAAGAAGTGATTTGCAAATATCTACGCGAATTTGGAAAGGTGCGCGTGCAATAACAAACGAAGTACGGCCTATGCTCAGGAAAATTAGCAGCGCAACGCAAGTAGGGAGCTCTGCGAGGCAATTAAGCGAAAATATTTCGTAAAATAATGAAAAACACAACCTAATACGTGAAGTGGGAACGAAATGCTTCCGTGACAAGAATTGCCGAGTGGGAAAATACGGGAGAAAATTCCTTCAAGAGTGATCGCCGTCCTACCGATGCATACCTGTAGCAAGCACAATAATTATTCTTCGGCATGAAAGAAATCTCAGATGCTACATTTTATTAGGTAGGAAGAAAAATCTGCCGAATTATAATATTCGCAAGTGATAGGGCGGCGGACGACGTCGCCGAATCGAAGTGTTCCAGACCGTTGTCTCGAGAAGTATTTCATATCTGCGGCCCTGGCAACACGTTTCTGTGACGCGTTATCAAGACAGGAAAATCTTGGAAGAAGGGGGAGAATGACTTAGAGAATGTAGTCTAGCGAAGAGTGAAAGTTTCTCCAGCGTCAAGGGCGAGTAGCCACGCCCTACTTCCCTTCCGTCTACCGCCGGGTATCTCCTTCTAATTCCCATCTCCTGGATCCGGGATAGATAAGGTCCCTTCGCAGGAATCCCCAACGGTTCTGTCTCTCATTCGAACGAAGGCCACCTTGCTCAACATACTCAACAGCTCCCTACACCACTTCTCCCCAATCTACATCACGCTGGAAAGGATCCTCATTTCAGAGAGGAAAATGTCAATTCTTATTCGTCATGCTTCGCTCGAAGTGACCGCAAATCTAAGCCCTAAATCCCGGTAAAATCGAAAACTTCAATCCGGTGATCTTCCATAAAAATATCTCCCCATCGTGTTTTTCTTTTTGATCATTAGGCATTCCATCTTTTTAAAAGAAGATTTTGAACGATTTCTACCGAATATGTAACTCTTTTAAGTATCCCAATCACTCCCTCTTTATTTGCCCTACATTATTTCTGTCTTCAACCCTCTAATTGCATTCTTCACTAAGATACAAAATCTCTAATTCCATTCGAAATTTTGGCATCTGGTATCGAGGCAAAATTTTTAGGAAAAATAGAAAAATGCTCCATTAAAATCATCCAGAAACTCATAATAAATATCAATATTTAAATAGAGAATAGTTAGACTTGACTACAACGCATGAGAGATCTTCCAAATTGTCGCATCTGGCAAGGAAATACCTGAGAGAAAGAAATACTCGTCTTCTGGAATAGAGCATGTAAAGATGGAAAATGCAATGGCGTTTCCGTAGTACAGTAATGTAGTTTCGTAGTTTATTACAATTAAAGTTGCACATAGTAACTCATTAAGAGGTTAAACCCGTTTAATTCTATTCTAAATCGATTAAGAATTTATATTATATTTTAAAACCATGAAATATACCATATTGTTATTACTTTCACCAGAAAAATGGTAATTAAAAAACTGAATGAATCTATTTGTTTTTCGACCTTTAGTCAGCCCTAAAAATCACCAAAAATACTATTAATTTTGAAATAATCCAAGATAACTCGCGGAATAATACTTGGCTGTAATTTAATTACCAATTAACTCAGGGGCTACGCGTTGAAATACAACTCTGGTACACGTAAAGCTCTGCAGTAGTTTCATTTACATTTGAGAGGTGGTTGCAGAGGGTAAAAGCAAGGCTTGAGCATTTCCCCATGCAAAATATTATGAATTTTCTCTAACTGACAAAAAAATAAGTGAATTTAACTGTTTTCTTAATTAATTCGATTTGTACGAATTGAAATTTGGCTAAATTTTACCATTTGAAATTCAAATCCCTGTTTAATCAGACTCCTGGTAACGACAACTTTCCTATATCCGTTATAAGAATTTTTTAAATCTCTACATCGGTAGATATTCATTAACGTAATTTTCGATTTACTGAGTACATTGATAGTTGAAATTTAAAATATTCAATTTTCAGTTCCCCTTGTAGTGCAATACAAAATACGAGTAATCACAATCCACTCAATTTAAGTGTTAGAAAGAGCAAACGCCTATTCATGGCATGAAGATGCATTGAAGAGACAAATATATTAACTGGAACGAAGAATGCAGAAACATGAGAAACCCTCCAAGCATCTTCGTCCCATTGTGGCAATTAAATAAAATTTAAATGCCTGCTAAGAATTCTAAATAACTACACATAAGGCTCGTGCTCGTCCATTAAGACAGAACTATGCTTAATTTTTAACGTGAATCACTGAAAAGGATAAGAATGACATCCCAGAATATTAAAAAAAAATATTCAGGACAACGTTGGCTGGATTTACTATACTTTAATCCAACAAGAGCCGCGTAAAATTTTATTTTTTTAATATAGATAGCGATAGCGTATATTACTCTTGCTACTTTTTCCAGTCTCTCAAGAATAGCACAGAAAATCCAAATGCCTGAGGCAAACAATTTTCCCTAATGGCAAAACATCACCAGTATCGACCCCGTCGCGTCGTCGAATTACATATACGAGGCAGGGGAATGCCCGGACCCCGTTGCCAGTAAGGATAACTCAACCATACTCTTGATCGCGAAAAACTTCAACATACCAATAACAATTCACTTTCTGTCACAAAGAGTGTGGGTAATTCAATTCCATAGTGAATAATAAAAATGACCTATTATTAATACTAAACCATTAACATCAACCTGATTAAATGGAATCATTTTTCTATTTTTCTATCACTGAGAACTTAATTTATCCCTTAAAAAAGTTTAGAATTAATTTACTGCCATAGAAATGGACAAACATTCATCGAAAGCATATGGCAATGACCGACTGATCATAGAAGGTAGAAACAGGTAACAATTTAAAGCGAGTTAAAAAAGGATACTTGGAGACAATAATATTATAATTCGTATGCACCGCATTTACAAGTATAGTGGGAGAATAAGGACATGACACTCGTTTCCAAAAAATATAGTCCAGATATTGCCATATTAACCGACCTTCGGGTTGAATACTGTGTTTTTTTTATTGCCATATTTGCCAAACAAATTGCCATATTTGCCATACAAATTGCCAAATTATTGCCAAACAAATTGCCATCAAATAAAAGTTCTCTCGTGAAATTCCGTCTCATTGACATAATTTTCAAAACCAAAGTAATAGACTGGGGATTTTGGCAAAAACTTCCATAAACTCCTGCTTTGGTTTGTCCCTTCATAAGTACCGTTGGACGTTTTTATATTTACGATTTTAGCATATGAGGTTCTATGTAAATATGCAAAGATTATGATGCCTAGTCATGATGGTACCATTCGTATCCAGCGAAGGACTGAGGCACTAGCCTTCAACTAAGTAATTGTATGTAAATTAAAGGTTTTATGAAGAAAGAGAAATGTCAATTTAGATTAAACTTCCTTGGCAATTCCGTTATTCGGCACACAAATAAATAGTTAAAATTACGTAAATAAAAGACGCACAAAGATTTTTAATACTTTTTTTCTCTCGTGAAGTTGGATTTTATATCTCACACGTTGTCGACGTCAACAAGGTGTGCTAACAGAGGGAACGGAAAATATAATATAGATGAAACGGAGAACAAACAAGATTTCTGGGCATGGTTGGACAAGAGACAAAGCTATTGGGAGAAATTTGAAACAGCCAGGATACGTGGATGTAGGAGACAATTGCATGGATGCAGACATAATGAGAGGCTGAAAACAAAGGCATAGGAGAGAATGTTGGGAAAGCGAGGTAGAGGTAGGAAAATAAGAATTTTTGATCAGTTTGATGTATACTGAATTTAAGGATGAATTGTTGCAGTGTGAAGTGTGTATTTAAAAGATATATTGTGGGATTTTAGTTAGGTAAGAGTAAAGTAATGAGTGATATTCCATGAAAAATACATTTTCCAGGTATTACGAGTGTTTATAAAATTAATATGCAACGCCAGTTCTCGTAAAAAGTGAAGATGACGATTAATTCATTTTATATACAATTATTCCCGCTAGGTTTTTGCGTGAAATTCCATTAAACCCATATTCAACTGATTTACAAACAAGTCACAACCGATACATCATGAAACGTACTTTTACTAAATTTCAATAGATAGATTAAGCGATATTGGCTGGGGATATGACGGAACGGCTGCATGGAGATAGGATACATATCTTCAAAATAAAAATGCCTCTGCCAAGCATAAAAAAATAAGGATTAAACGTTTTGGAGACTAATTATAATCGACGTCATAATATTATAAAAGAATTAGATCCTACAATAATGACTTTATATAAATTTACAAGATGTTAAATGTTAGCAAAAAAAAGAGATAACGGTGCAAAAGAACAAACTTTCAGCTAATCGCGTCAGCATTCGACAAAGTTCCTTAAACACCAAATTAACCATAAGCTAAATAATTAAAGTGAAGACATTTTAGTCGCCTGTGTTCCAAAGTGAGCCATTTCACGCAACATTAATTAATTTAACCCCTTTTCCACTGAATGCACATGATTAATTCATAATTATTAAACCCCAGTGTTCCACTTCGAACTGGTCAAAAAAGTTTATTTAGCTATTGTACCTGTAAAATGGTAATCCCTCAAATAATAATAATCCCTTCACAGGGATATACCATTCATATCACGTATATCTGCTAATGGGAAAAGCGGATCAATTAAAATTCTTGTAAACGTCATAAAGAATATGTTCCTGTTTAAGTATGCTGATGTGTCGAATCAAAACAAAGCCAAATGATGAATAAGATATTTTTTACGCCGCACAATACAGTAATATCAAAGAATGTGGAAAAAATATCAGTCAGTTTTTTAGTTCAGGGGAAACCAATGCATTTGAAGCACTTTTTTTAAAACACGAACTACACTATTTGAGTGAAGATATAGTATTAACATCATCATTTGTACGAGGCTAAAGATTTGCGTACATTTTCCTAATGATGCTGTTCCATTATTATTAGGTAATCTACCGATTAAGGTAGGTTTTTGGATGGACACAACTATCAAATAATATTTTGTGACTCCAAACAAAACCCAATCCAGCAACCTAATCTACATCAGGTCCCTCTTCATCTCTATGTACTTCCTTCCTCCCTTCATCCCGTCCAACATCCCTATCCTGTTCCTACCCTTTCCTCGCTTGCCTAACATTCTCCCCTCTATTACCTTCTTCAACATTCCACTACCGCTCAATACGCCTTTCATCCATCTTTTTCCTGGCTCCATAGGATTTCTCTCAACAAACCCCTGTCCTAACCCACCAATGCTGTTCCATGGTTACCCAAAAATAATTACGATATCCATCCCTTCTCTTATCGTCATCATATGGTATTTGTTTCATTTTCACACCATTAGTTTGCTCTTCCATGGAAACAGCATGCAAATACACAGTGAATAATGGCTAGAAGTGAAATAGGTGCTTACAAACCTATGGATTTCGCAAGACAAGGGATCACATTTTTCAAATTAAAGTATAAGACGATTAAGCCGCAAAGTTCGGTCTCGAGATAAGTACTCCCCTCAACGCCTACTTTTCTCCCTCCACGACCACCAGTTCTGTTTTATCCTCTCCAGCTTTCTTTTCTGTTCTCTCTCTTTGCTTCCCAAAACTCAACTCGGAGAACAATGCAATGGGTATATTTCCCCAACCCAAGAGGGTATCCTTGAGAGTGGAGTGAGTATTCCAGGCCAAAAATCTCCAGGAGCAGCTAAAACACAGTTTCCATTCCCCAAAAGTACGTACCCTACCTCCAAAAACCAGCATACTAGAGTCGACTCTCGTCTTACTCCAAATTTTTTACCCATACCAACTATTTTTTTAAACAAGGCGAATATTGCTCTGATTGTTCCACTAGCACATTCACAGAGAAAGGAATTTAAATGACGGGAGAGTGGGTCGGGGAGGGAGGAGGAGGAAGAAGAAAGGAAACGAATATGATTCACTACGAAGTATTGACGGGGAACTTGAGTTTTTCCGATGGAAATTATCATGAAAATTGCACAGATCGACAAGAGTGCTGGATACCATGCGCCGTCTTTCACAAGTGGCGCTTCTGCGAATATTTTGACTCAAGTAGGCACGAAATTGAATGATAAGGGAGGAATTCGCCATTCTGCAGAAAGCGCGCATTGTGGAGCGTTACCTCCACATTTTTCTCATCAAAGTTTTCCTTTCGGAATTTGGTCACGTTTTCCAACATTATGAACCATAAATGACAGCCATTGCCGTCCCAAGTATGGATAGTGGAGTTCAGCTGCCATTACACAATTATTCCACTTGTTTTGTACTCTCTCAAGAATTCAATCTCACCTTTTTTAAAATGCATCATACAAGTGAACGGAAAGTAAAGCATTCCTTTTCATTTTGAGAACAAAAGAATGTTAAAACTCCGAGACCCATTTTGTTACTCGACCCCAAACTCAAAAACTAACAATGAAACTCATTTGAATTCAATGCCGGATAAAAAAATAAATTCCTAAAAAAATTATTCAATAAAACAAAGATGTCATTAAATATATTCCAAACCATTGGTGTTTTATTCGCAATTTCCACCGAAAAGTTTTATGACTAGTTTCAAGATGACTCAATAACAATAATTAAACCCGGGCCTTGATAAGAGTAATTTCAATAACACTATACAACATTTAAATAAGAATATTAAGTTAATCTACCTCGAAAGTGATTTTTAAAGTAGCAACCTTAGAAAACATAGAATGAAAACCGGATTTATGTCATCGTAGCTGCATCATGCATGAAAATTATTGAAACAGTCACTATTTCACGACAATATCTCCAGCAAATGCTTCAAAGCAATAACATATCAATTGAAATCACTATGTGTAACACACATCATTCCCTATCAATCATGGAATTTAACTGTCCCCACAAACTTTCATTGAGTAAGGGGATATCTTTGGATTCGATATCAGGTGGTCAAAAATCACGTCACCCCAAGCATTACCTGAAAGTAAAGGTTTCTCATAAGTTTATGTTAAATAAAGGAGTGACTAAGTAGAATATCGAAAGCATTATGTGGCGTCAAGTAATTCTTTCATAAATGAGAAATTAAAACAGTTCAATACGAGCAAAGCTTACATTGTACAAAACAGAAAACGATAATTACAGTCATCTTTTATAGTTTATCATAATAACTTTTAGTAATGCTAGAGAGGAGGTATTTAACTAGCGATCCGTTAACTTCCAAATGAAAGCAAGGGACAGTTCCTAGATAAATAGTGATGGAGTATTTTGACAAAACAACCAGTAGCTCGAGTAAATTTAGGATTAAAACATGTCATATGAAATATCATTATTCCACTGTTTAGATATATGATTTCCGTTACCCACGGTTAAGGGAACTGCAGTATATCTACTCGTCAAGTACTCGAACGGAAATTTTCAATTATATCACTCTCAATTTTGCCTTAACACGCATACCCCTAACCAGAACTCACAAATACACAATAATGCTACATTTGTTTCAAAAATACACAAAGACTACACCTTTCTCTCCCAGCGCGGTTGGACTAGCATTATTTTATTCTGATTCCTTATCGTTCGTGAAAAAAAGGAAATCTTAAATCTATCTGCTGGGAACTTAATCTCTCGAATTTTACTGTATATGTCATGTCATGAAGGTGGAAATAACACATTTTCAATATCATTGCAAACGATATATCCTTCCAATTGTCATATATTTCTCATCTATCTCAAACCACGCCAACCCGCTCATCTTCTCCCTCACTCTCTTTTCCTATCTGTCCCATCAAAATCATTCTCACCTCCCAACGACAGGAAACATTCAGCTTTCACACAGATATTAACTTTTTTATGGAGAGATACACATCTTAAAACTGGACAGTGCACAGTGATGCCTGTTCCTTCAGCAACAGGGAAAAGCCAAAGCCAAGGGGAATTTTTCCGAGGTTTATAAGCGAACTCTATGTCGTGTAGAAATGGGGGAATGGAATTAAAGCTCCTTCCGCCACAAGAAGTAGCACTTCATCACTATGCTAGAACCTTTACAACTGCTTAAATGAGGTAATCTACCGATTAAGGTAGGTTTTTGGATGGAC
Organism: Hetaerina titia; assembly: GCA_037158775.1. Taxonomy (NCBI): domain Eukaryota; kingdom Metazoa; phylum Arthropoda; class Insecta; order Odonata; family Calopterygidae; genus Hetaerina; species Hetaerina titia. The sequence continues at coordinate 47,364,323 of CM073777.1, forward strand.
ACAACTATCAAATGAATATTTTGTAACTCCAAACAAAACCCAATACAGCAACCTAATGTACATCAGGTCCCTCTTCATCTCCATGTACTTCCTTCCTCCCTTCATCCCGTCCAACATCACTATCCTGTTCATGCCTTTCCTCGCTTGCCTAACATTCTCCCCTCTATTACCTTCTTCAACATTCCACTGCCGCTCAATACGCCTTTCATCCATTTTTCCTGCCTCCATAGGCTTTCTCCCAACAAACCCCTCTCCTCACTCACCATCCCTAGTACTTCCTCACTGCATAGTAACTCTCAACCCCTCCACCCACCCTCATCCCAAACATTATTGTCGTGAATTACATTATCCCATTATGTTTAACTATGTAATCATTGCACATCATCAGTAGATGATACAGTGCGGCACTAATCCCGCATTTAATATGGTAATTCCTATTAATGAAGGTACGTACATTTTATTTTTATATGATCCTTCATGTATATTTAATAAATTTAACAACCACTAATGTCAACTCCGTCCCATGGATTCCAGTGGATTTTGCACACAATGTTTTAAAGGACGCAAATGTGACTCCTTTTTTTCTGCCGCGAGTTCCTGTCCCTTAATGCCTCTCCAAGCCTTCGTCAGGTGGCTATTCAGCACAGAGGACATGAGAGTGGGGAGGAGATCGGGAGACTAAACGCAAACTTGCAACAAAACAATAACGTCCCCAACATTGTCTCTCAAACCAAAACCCCACTACCACCGCTGCTGGTACAGCTTACAACCCGGCCCTTAAACTCCCCCCCCATTCCCGCTACTAATTTACCCCTCCCCTTCACAGTGACGTGTGCGTCTCGCTGAGTACATTTCCTTGGGAGCCCCTTTTGTTAGCGTCCCCTTTCTCCGCGTCACACGCCGGTGGTCGCCGGGACCGTTTCTTTTCGGCAGATCTCTCGGAAAAACTTCTCCGGTCTTAGCCCTCATTAAAATCCCTTGTCCTTTCTGTTCTGCCCCACCCCCCTCGTCCACTCTCCCGACCGTCGGCGCTCCACTGACCTGTGCACACTCCGACATGATACTGACCCCTTTTATTTCACCCTGTCTGTCCGCGAACCCCACCCTGGAATCCCTAAACCGACCCTCGACACGCACACGACGCCGAATGCTCCGTCGCGATGGACAGTTCCCGCGTTTACGTACCATCCCGGGCCACCCGCTCCATTTCCGGTCGGTGGGGTAGGACAAAAGGTTCCGTGATCTGCGTCGGCTACCGGGGTGGTGTTTGGGACCAATTTTTCCTGAATGCCGGGCAAAATGAGTCCCGCTGAAATAACACGCCTCGTACAGAGGAACCTGTTTAATGCGTGGGGGTCTTTAATTGCGTGCAATGTCGCCTTAATAATCCCAAACAATCGCTTGATACAGAAACTGATTGTATGCATACATACGAACGCTTTAAATGGAAATATGATCAACATTTTCAGGAAAAAATTATCACAATAGAAAAGTTTCTGCAAATAAATTCGTGCATTACCTAAAATACGTTGTAAATTCATGTGAATTTCACCTAAATATTATTTTACTCCTTCATTTTAACACTCGTAGTTGTTGTGTTTTCAAATTTTAAATCACGGATAACCGTTAAAAATACTCAAATTTAAAAAAAATGCTGTTTTCGAATTTAAAGCATTACTATTGCGTAATGGCCATTAAAATTGAAAAAGTAATATTTTTTTATTTTACTGCGACAAAAAATTTTTTTGACTTCCAAACTCGTATTTCTAAATTTTCTAGATTAAAATAATAATTACAAATTTGGTTTACAAAGCTTCATCTACATACAGTAAGCACGTAGTTCAGCTACCTACTTGAAGCAAAGAGCAGAAGTGCAAACATTAGAAAGGAAAAGTAAAAAATTAAAATTTTATTAACTTGAAGCTCTGCGCTCGAGTAGCGAACCCATCGAATATTTACTGTCGGCCCAACGACTATAAAATATTTTATCATCACTATTGAAAATAAAACATAAATATGATAAGCATGAACAATTTCCATCATCCTTGGAATTAACCTAGGCACAGAGTAAAGCATATAGCAACACCCTAAAATTTATTTTATTTAACTCCTGCATTGAACCATAAACCATGTCAGTATGAAAAAATTAAATATTTTCATCAGCTATGAAAAATTAAATTGATGAAACTAGCTGAAAACTTAAAAGTGCCAAAATTCGTCGTTTAATTTAAGATTCACCTCACTTTTTGAAGTTTGTTAGATTCAACTTTGCTGAAAATATAAGGATCTAAAATTCATGCGAGCCTTTTTCAACGAGCGGATCTGGCCGAGATACGTAATTCAACGAGAAACTGCCAGCATTCCACGGCGCCACACGTACTTACTTGGAATCAGAAATAGAAATTACACCGAAAAGGACTCGGAAAACACTTTTTATTCCAACCATTACGGCGCAGATGGAGTAAAATTTAAAACTCCCGACTAATATAAATTTAATTAAAATTCTTATGCCGTAGAGCATAACGAAAGTTGGCCATTGGCTTTTTGCAAGCGGCTCTCGACGTTTTCCGCGTCGATACCCTTAACATCCATCAACCGACGTCCGTCTTAAGCAACAAAAGAAATGCATTTCATTTTAGTTTATTCATTTGACCACTCGCGGAGTCACTAGAGGTAAAGGAAAATTAACGAAGAAATTTCAGAAAATAGGCGTACAGGAATAAAAAAGTCACATTAAGTACAGAGCAGCAAAAACGTCTGCGCACGTCAATATATATGGACGTGTATGTGTGCTTGTGTATATATATACTAATATATACATATATTATATACTTATAAACTAATATATACATACATTTCTAATATATATATACATATAATATATGCACATATAATATTTATCCATATAAAATATATATATACATACACAATATTATTATTAGGTAATCTACCGGTTAAGGTAGGTTTTTGGATGGACACAACTATCAAATAAACATTTTGTGACTCCCCACCTAGCAAACTAATCTATATCAGGTCCCTCTTCATCTCGGTGTACTTCTTTCCTCCCTTCATCCCGTCCTACATCCCTATCCTGTTCCTGCCCTTTCCTCGCTTGCCCAACATTCTCCCCTCTATTACCCTCTTCAACATTCCACTGCCGCTCAATACGTCTTTCATCCATTTTTCCTGACTCCATACGATTTCTCTCAACAAACCCCTCTCCTCACCCACCATTTCTAGTACTTCCTCATTTGTTTTCCTTTCGGTCCATTTCACCTTCTCCATTCTTCTCCACACCCACATTTCAAAAGCCTCCAATCTACGTCTATCCTCCTGCTTCAGTGACCACGTTTCCGCGCCGTACATAGCTACGCTCCATATCAGAGATTTTACGAGTGTTGTCTTAACATCCCTACTCAACGTCCCCGTCATCAACTCCCTCCTCCTTGACAAAGCCTCCCTGGCTAGCGCAATTCTTCTCCTTACGTCCCTACCACTTTGACCGTATTGGTACATATAATATACATTTTTGTATATATATATATATGTAATATGTATATATATATATATATATATATATATATATATATATAGATGATTTCGTCGAAGTAACACGGAAGTGTTAAAGAAAAACTTTTACTGCAACAAAAAGTATAAGAACACAAAAAGAACTCTCACACGTAATTTATTGATAATTTCGTCGGAAATGAGCTCCGTCTTCATCCATTCGGAATTGGTCTCCGTGCAGTAAAACTCAGTTCTACCAGCTTCTACTTAATATATACAAACACACGGATACAAAATATTCAACACGCAGAAACATAAAGGAAGAACACTCACAGTATGTATTGACCAATCTCCATTGGTCATTACATACTGTGAGTGTCCTTCCTTTATGTTTCTGTGTGTTGAATATTTTGCATCCGTGTGTTTGTGCGTCGCCGGAGAGCGTCAATTTAAAAAAATATATATATATATATATATATATATATATATATATATATATTGTAGTACTAAAACCCACACACGCATACAAAAACAACATTCCTGATGCATTTATAAATAATCCCTTTGAGGAAATTAATTAATTAATCCATTACTATGTTCATGACTTATAGTTACTAACGTAAAAGGTAGCTACCTCCCCCGACAAAAAGGTTATAAATCAAATTTCTAAAATCGATTCACAATTGGTTCTGGTGGAGGTCCGTTTAAAATTAATCAGCACGGTAAAAATGTTCAGATCTAATGTTAAAAATTGAAAAAAAACGCCACATCTATCCTTTCATGAAATAGCTTTGGAAAGATGGAAGCAATATACCATGCTGAATGCTACCGACAAGAACTTGAAGGAAATTTTGAACGGATTTCTCCTTTAGGAATGAATTCAAACATTCGAGGAGAATTTCTGTATTTCTCAATGCAATGAGTTCCTCAACCAGAAAGTTCCTATCGAATAAAATCTGCCATTTTAATTTAATCTGACATTTGAGCTTAATATTTCCTAGAAATGAATTAATTTCAGTCGGGTTCTTACTCATAAAGTTATGATTACTTAAGCTTTGTCAAATATTATGTTTTAGAACTCAATTTCCAAGTTATGCTCTATGCCTAAATTTATAAGTTACACTCAAAAAGTCCCACTATACTCATTAACTTCCGTAAAATGAAGAGCTAATTGCACACGCTTCTTGCTTTCCTCGAGGAGTTGCATGACAATCACATGAAAAGAATATCTTTTTTCACATCCGATGACGTGGCATTGAGAGAGCGCAGTTGATGGTGTGGAATCACGGTATATATATGAACCAAGAAGTCAGCTAAATTCACTGATTTTCACTTTTTCCAAAATTTATTTCCACTACGCGGTTACAAAACTACAATCACCTAAGTAATCACAAAACTACATTACAAATCAAACTCAAAACAAAAATATTAATTACACAGGCCAACAGTGGTTTTGGTGCCGGAGCTTTTAATGTTGATTTAGAGAACAATTGGGGTGCTGAATCCAATTATGACACTAGTTTTTTCCTATCAGCTATAGTTTTCAAGATATAGATATGTTGTTACTTCCGTAATAAAATCTTCTACATGATGATATAGGAATATTATATTAATAACACAGGCCAACAGTGGTTATGGTGACAGAGCTTTTAATGATGATTTAAAGAACAATTGGGGTGCTGAATCCAATTATAACACTAGTATTTTCCTATCAGCTATAGTTTTCAAGATATAGATATGTTGTTACTTACGTAAAAAAATCTTCTACATGATGATATGGGAATATTATATTAATAATTATCTCATTGGCCTACAATAGAGAAATATACATAAAACTTATTGACAGTTTATTGAAAATAAAAGGAACACCGCAGAGTGGTTATAAATTAGTATACTTATAGATTTATTTAACTTTGAAAATTATTTTCCGGAATATATCAAATATTAAAACAACTAATCGTAAGATGTGCCATATCTAAAAAAGTAGAGCTGTTAAATAAAAACGGATTTCATATTTGGATTCAGCTCTACAAATATAGTTAAAATCATCACAAAGATTCCCGGCACCCAAAAAAAAATTTTTTTGTAGGCCTGTGTTATACTATACGAATTTAAAAAACGTTTAACTTTTCCGAATACGTGAATGAGAGATTCCCAAGATGGGTTAATTAAAGCAACTTGTGAGCTCATTAAATATGCATGCAAAAGAGTAAAGGGGTTTTGTTAAGGGAGTCTTCAAGAGGCTGCATTAAAACAGTTATATTTTTAAAAATAAAAGTTGCAAGAGGATGATGGGAGGAAGAGGCGAGACTTTCCTATAGAGACTACGTCACAAATGCACGCTAAAATTAATGCTACATATAGTATTATATAATTTAGACGGAATAATGAATTCCAAGTAGTAATAAAAGTAAAGAAAAATATTTTTAATACAATAACCATAAAAATGAAATAATGATTTCGTAAAACTAACCGTGCTTCCAAGAAATATTTCTTATCAATCCTTCAAGCTAAATACACTCTCACACTGTCCACCTTAGATATTTTAATTGAATATGCCCTTTACATTCAAGGTCATATTATGTATAAATAAAAAAATTAAATTAATAATTAAACTTAATATGATATTTTAATTAATCTACCGCAAATATAAACTGTGCGGTCCGTCTAGGTAGGGCTAATTCCATCACGTGTTATCCGAGATATGGCTAGCAGCAGCTCTCGAAACTATGCAACAATTTGAGAGTGTAAAAATCATTCGTTTTGACCGGGATTCGAACCCGGATACCTCAATGTCCGGCCGCGTACTTTACCCAGCTAAGCTAACGAGGCGTCCTCTAACGCTCTGAAATTTAGCGGGCTTAAAAAGGAACAAGATAATGTGAAGAAATGCCTGTGACAATGTCACAGGCATTCATCACAATTGTCACAGGCAGTCGGAACTCCAAACTATCCTGATTCTTGCCATTTTCTCCTTTTCCTACGATCTCCTTATAGCGACAATTCCATAACCTGCTAACCTGCTTCTTGTAGTGAATTCTCTACCTTCCTCTGTTATTCTATCCCTCTGATTCCTTTAATTACGGTAAGATGTAGTGACTCAGGATATGTAAAATTAGAGTTCTCTCTTCTTTTTGCAAAACCTCTCCCTCGCTTCATCTACTCTCATATATACTTCTTCATTTGTTACTTTGCCTATCCATTTTATTTTTCATAAATCTTCTGTGGCACCAAATTTACATCACCTCCAATACTCTTTCCTCTGTCACTCCTAATGCCAAAGCCTCACATCCATAAAAAAGTAGACTTCATGTATAACGAACAGTATAATTTCAGGCTCAAGTTTGTGGAAACTTTCCATATTACTAACGAAATGATAATTAACAGTATTGATTTCCACAATAGTAAACTTGTCATTTCTCTCCATGCAAAAATACAAACAATAGCGGGAGCTGCCGCGATAGTAACTTTTAACGGAGTCAGCCGCTAATTTGGATTAAAATGCAGAAACTATAAAGTGCAAAAATCATAATTTTTCTACAATCAACATCTTTGTGTTTAAAACTTTCGCTTTAACCTCATACACTACGAATGCCCGTGTCATTGTATGCACGTTATTTCATCATACCATCCTTTAAAGCCCCCAATATTTCAGAAAGTAACAGGACACCTCAGCAGCATAACTGCCCAAAGCACTAGGCTGAACATCGAGAGATCTGGATTCAGTTCTCATTTGAGGCAAATGATTTTTACACTTTGGAATTCATGAATTTCCAAGCAAAAGTTTTAATAGGTCTCGTATTTCATACATGATAGAGCTGTTTGACCTTCCGAAAATTTGGCTGTGACACCAGCTTTACTACGCCTATATGATAATGAGGACAATAATCGAAACACACGTAGAGCATTTCCAGGCTCCTGAAAAGGATACACAAGGCAAAACACCATACCACGACTGCACTGCCAAAGCTGTCCGCACCCCGCGTGCTCCATCGCCCCTATCGCTCAGTGAAGATTAACTAGAAAGCTATCGTATTTAAACACGGTATTCAAAGCGCGGATAGGATGCGACAGTTGGCAGGCACTACCATCCCAGAAGCGTTGGATTTTCTAGGACTTGGGGAGTGAGGTAAAGGGAGGGAGGGGTTGGGAAGGCGTCGTCGTCATGGGATTTGAATGCGCAAGTAGGCTTTGCCGCGAGGTCCGGGGTAACAGGGCGGGAAGGGGTGTGGAGGATGGGCCTGGGTGGTGGGCAGGAGGAGGTCGAGAGTTTAGGGGAGAGGGTGTTGAGAGATCTGCCGAGCACGTGCAGAGGGGGCGGGGACTGCCGTAAAGGTTCGTCAGGGCATGTGTGCACCCACCACCCACACCCCCCCAGAAATAAAATTTTTACGAAATAATAAAGACATCGCTATCTAACTGCGGCATTAGATTGAACTGCTCCTGACGCACAGCTCCGTCGCAACCCGACCTTGTCCGCACAAACTTCTGCAATCGGATTATTTATCAACGAGATCTTTTGAGCATACGTACGTTTTAAGTAATTGAAACGTCTAACGCCCGCAAAAATAGCGTTGGCGAAATGTTCAGCTCATGCAAACGGTGCCCGAATTCATGATTAAAACAGCCTAATTCCGCAGCGCCATGATTGAAATATCTATTTAACTAATTAATATCACGTTCCCTAGGGCATACATTCCCTAATAACTACTATTAAAAGCTAGCTATGCATTTTTTTCAGACTTACGTCACAGTTACCTGGAAACTAGAAGCATCAAGTAGCCAAGGTCGCGAATTCACTTTTGAATACATTTGAACAGCTAACACCGGCAGTAAGTGAAAAGTTAATAAATTGTAGGAGCGTCATTTATAATTTGGAAGAAGTTATCACTACACATACAGATCGTCCTTTTAAAATTCCTTTAAGAGATCCCTTCTGTTTAAATCAGCATTTTGAACTGGAAAGCTCATCCGAACCGATGACACAAGTTTCCTATCACGATGAATAAATAGGCTGATTGTAACAGAAGATTCAATTATTTTTTCATGAATTTTTATTAATTTTCATGATATTTTATTTTCCTCCATTGTTACGATAAAAATAAAACAATTTTCAGAGTAAAACGTAATAAGTTTCTAATTCACAGCCAAATACGCATTAAATGTTAGAAATAAATCAATAATATGTGATTTCCAGTTATCTGCTACGTAGACACGTGGTCAATCTACGAGAATATAAGCAGAATAAATACGCAGTCGCTTAAACATTTTGGTCCTAGATCGTAAGAAGTCCCTCCCTGTGCCCATTAACAAATCGCGAAAGCAATACACGTTTTCCTTGGCTAACACCACAATCACATTACCACTTGACCTGTGACCACCACTCCGGTCCAACAAATGCATTGATTCCCGTGTTTGGCGTGTAGCTTCTACATGTCGTCCCTCTGCACGAAGCTAGAAGAGGGCGGTTGAGAGAATGGTGACCGAGCATTCGTTTCCCACCTACTCTCCCTTACGGCTCTCACTGCGTGGCAAATAACCGCGGCCTTGATTGCGTGCATGCATTTATGTATGTACCAGATCCATTACGTGGCCTGGGCTTCCCGGAGATGCTATCAGGAGCAGCAGCGACCTTTCGAATAGAGTAGCGAAATCCTCTCTCTCTTTCCACGCCTCAGATGCAACCGCACCGAAAATGGCCATCCACCTATGCCTAAAGGATGCGGTCCCATCACATTTGATCAACTTCATCCTTTCACTCCCATCACATTCTCCCGATGCCATGTCCGTTGTCATCCAACAATCCAATCAATCTCTTCCCTCCTATTTCACTTTAATTCTCTCTGTGTCTCTCCTTACGTTACCGCCACCCTCTCTCGTTTTTTTCCACATTTGTCAAATCCGCTTATTTACACGCGTTATAAATACAATAAGATATTTAATTAACCTTTTTAATTAATCTATTCCAGAAAGTGTGCATCCGATAACTGAGCGGAAGAAAGTTCTCCGATTCGTGCAAAAATATCCATGGAAGTTTGCAACGAATATTACGTAAATTATAGATGAGAAATATACTCAAGAATTGGTTTTCCTTTCATATTATTCATTAATAGAAAATTAAGACACCAATAACTGATAAACCAAAGACACCAATCAAGGATATAATACGAACCCCAACGTATTACGGTCGAAGGGATCACGAATATAAGACTAGAGAGATAGACTGCAAGACTGACAGGTTTAAAATGTCATTTTTTCCAAGAACGATAAGGGACCAGAATGCTCGTAGTCGAAATTCCCCAGGACTTAGTTCATTACAATAAGTATTAACGTACAGGTTAGGGACTTCGCGAGGATGTGTATACATGTGTGTATGTATTCATGTATATATATGTATGTGTGTATATATATATATATATTTTTTCCCTACAGGTTCCCCCCACCTTTCCTCACCTAACTCCCAACCCCCTCAACCCTTACCCTTCCCTCATGGTGCTACACCCCCTGCCACACACCTTTTTGGTGGCTCGCAGGGTACTTATGTAGATGTAGATGTAGATGAAACTCAAACAAATTAATGCAAATCTCCCTTTAAAAGATTTCTATACTTAATTTTTACAAAAAAAGTCCCAACACTACCTGCCACACTCCCTCGCGGAGACTAGCGGGATGTAGGACAGAAATAGATGGGCATATTTATGAGAACCAGACTAAACGGAAAGGAACATTTGGCACCATGTTTGCCTCATATTCGATTGAAACAGATCTTTTTTAATGCTATATACGGTTTGCATTATAAAATTATCAAAAATTACAGTCATAACTTAACTTTGGAAATAAAATTAATACTAAGTACCAATTTTATAATAGTACATATTTCAGATCAGAGGTCCATGAGGCCTATGAGAAGCATTTAACCTCCCTAAACTTAACTACATTAACTTTCTTACATAAAGTCAATGCCATGAGACGCAGACTGTACGTTCATTAGGAAAGCAGTTGTTGAAATGAAAGCATATTAAATTCGCAAAGAAGTTATCTTTTTTACTGGAATACCTAAAATCCCATGATCGCACTTTTTATTTTAACTTGACACCTTATCATGGATTTCATCCATTAAAACTGAAATACCGGACAACACACGCATTTATGATCTTGAAAACATTTGCAAAAACTAAACCTATGGTTTTCTCTTATCCTTTTCTCTATCTACTGCCCGCCACCTGTCGCATTCTTTTACGTAGTCGCTACATGTTTACTCAATAATTATGTCCATTTTAATCAGTGTCACATGATAAAACCGATGGCAGAGCGGAATGACGAGTCGAGTGGGATGATGGGAATCCATTGCATTGAGGCTACCCCAACTGTGTCAACAACTGCATAAACATACGAGGTGATTAATGATAAACTTCTACATCAATTACTGCCCTTTATATCACTGAGGCGTTCAGTCGTACTTTTTCAATATGTTTTCGATACGGCCTCAATGGGTAAATTAATAATTTTTCGGTGTGTGTTCGGATCGACGGAAGTGTCGTTATTTTAAAGCCGTATTAATAGATTAAAACAGTAGCAATCCTACAAAAAAAAGGGTCCGTCAAGGGTGGTTCACCAAATTAATTAAACCAAACTAATTTCATGCATGTTGTTAAAACAAGGACAATAAGGAATGAAAAATCGGAAAAAATTCTAATTATTTAGCATAGATATTATTGAAATATGAAATGGAATCAGCATGAATTGGTTTATGTCCTAATAATGAATTATCAACTGAAAAAAAGCAGGTTGACATAACCTTCATGACAGTTTTAACTCCGAAAAAGTCCGAAAACTAAAATGAACATTCTTACTTGCCCTCTTTGCATATCCTCCAATATTTAGGTTTATTTTTGCCAACTTGCTCGGAAAATCTATTCTCGTTTTCCAAATCAAACACTCATTTGACCATGCGTACATTATGGCATTTTTTATTAGGTAATCTACCGGTTAAGGTAGGTTTTTGGATGGACACAACTATCAAATAAATATTTTGTAACTCCCCACCTATCAAACTAATCTATATCAGGTCCCTCTTCATCTCTGTGTACTTCTTTCCTCCCTTCATCCCGTCCAACATCCCCATCCTGTTCCTGCCCTTACCTCGCTTGCCCAACATTCTCCCCTCTATTACCTTCTTCAACATTCCACTACCGCTCAATACTCCTTTCATCCATTTTTCCTGCCTCCATAGGATTTCTCTCAACAAATCCCTCTCCTCACCCACCATCTCCAGTACTTCCTCATTTGTTTTCCTTTCGGTCCATTTCACCTTCTCCATTCTTCTCCACACCCACATTTCAAAAGCCTCCAATCTACATCTATCCTCCTGCTTCAGTGACCATGTTTCCGCACCATACATAGCTACGCTCCATATCAGAGTTTTTACGAGCCTTGTCTTAACATCCCTACTCAACGTCCCCGTCATCAACTCCCTCCTCCTTGAGAAAGCCTCCTTGCCTAGCGCAATTCTTCTCCTTACGTCCCTACCACTTTGACCGTATTGGTCCAAAACACTTCCGAGATATGTAAACTGTTCTACCTGCTCTATTTTTTCCCCACCTATTTTAATATTTAGTTTAGCCTTTTTCTTTCTGGAAAATCGCATAACATTATGGCATATAATTCATTTTTTATTTTACCAGGAAAAATTCAGAACTAATTAAAAATATAAACGGTAACTCTTGGCAATCTAGTTTTTATAAATTTCTCTTTCTCATTGTTACCTGTTGGATTATATATTTTCAGGAGTGGCACCTAATGTATCAAATTTAAGAAACTATCAGATTTAGGAAAATTTGTTGGAAATATTGAGAGAGAGTATTATTCTTTTCTAGAAAACTGCTATCCCCAAAGATAACAGAAACTAAAAATAAGAAACTTGTGTGACACCTAGCCGATTAGTTGGAAAAATTATCAAAACGTACCTGCAAAGCTTCGTTAAGTCAAGATCCGCTCAAAAATAATCAACTGAGCATTTTTTGAATTTGATAATGACAAAAAATTTGTTTCACGCCTTGGTAAATTCAATAAAATGACACACAATGGTGACCGTGGGAACTAATATTTCTCGTGGGTCGACGATGGGCAATATGCTATGAACTATGTTCTAATTAGTGAGCTTCAAATAATATTTCACATTTATAAAACTACATGCCATTCATATATGAAAGACGTTTGCCAACTTTACTTGCTCATGTACACACTAATAGCATTTGAGGCATTAGCATCATCATCATCACATGGGGCACGGAAACAATTCTTTCATATACTTAGCAAGAAGGGGAGAAAGGAGATGGGTGGGAAATAAGAAGAGAGGCTCCATTGAATGGCTGGTGCAAAAATAGGGCAAAAGGAGAAGCACGGTAGGGAAGGTGGGAGGTTTGTCAGGGGAAATCCAAAGGAGGAGGAAAATTGGAACCAGAGTATTTTTCTTGAACGTTGAAGACTGTATTAGAAGAAAGAACGTTTTACTGGATAATGGAGGAGTCGGAGAAAAATCAATATGCTGAACGGAATAAAATCAGATAGAAATTATGAATATTGGAGAACGTTTCGTTTTACTGTAGGGTGTTTCGTTGCGTCTTGTTAGGCGAGGTTTAAAAGTGCAGCGGTAGTGAGTCTGTTTCAATCCGAAACCTTAGACGGTCATCTATGTTTAATAAATAACATAATGTAGTTTTTCTCAAGAGAAGAGAACGAGGACCCCTTTAGAGCCTTAAAAATTATCGGGGATCAAGATATTCATTTACGAACTTTTTTACTTGAAATTTTTATTGAAAATTACAATTCATTATTTCTTCAAGAAACTGCGGGAAATACCGCAACAGTAACTTTTAACGGACTCAACCGCTAGCATGCATTTCATTGCAACAATTTCAGGGCGTAAAAATCATTCGCCTTGGCCGGGATTCGAATCCGAATCCCTCGATATCCGGCCGAGTGCTTTAGCCAGTTAAGCTATCATTATTTCTTATTTTGCCCAGTTATCCCTTAAAATAGTAAACGCATTAAGAAAATCACCAAATATTAAAATTTTAAATGATAAATTTATTGATTCTTCTTCAAGTTTAGACGTTCTTTCAATCACTGAACGATTGGGAAAACAACTGGACCCTCATAACTGATTTTGCAACAAATCCGTTCCGATTTATTGAGGAAGGGTATGAAAGTAATTCTGACTTGCAAACATTTGTTTATGAAAAATAGACGGATTGTAAATATATGTGCATTATTTTCGGATGTCTTTCCTTATTTTGCATTTACACCGAAACCCGATAAATGAGATTTTCATAAAATGTGTTTGTTACGTGAAATCTGAAACAATACTGACGAAAATTTCATATTTTAGCATATTTATAATGATCCATTCCATTAAAATCGACTGGCTAATATTGTTTGCAATTGATCTTTTAATTAAGCATTACAATGTATTATTGTGACATAATTCTCCGGATAATAATAATAATATTTAAATATGATAATCTTAGATATGTTGATTTTAATTTGCAAATAAGAAAATTGTATTTTTTTTCAAAAACTTTACGAATTTTATCACAAAATTTGACCGAATAGTTAAAAACCTAGTTCAATTTGGCGAGTAGAAACTTTCCAAAAATCTAATGTTTGCTTGAAGGCTCGTACATTACTAATGGCTTGAAAAAAATGTCAAGTGATTTCGTGAAAGAGACAGACCCCCGTCGTTCATTATTTATTAAGCATCAGCAAAGCATGCAGGTTTGAATAATTAAATCAACTAGCACCTAACATAGCTGCACAAGTACTCTGCATCGAGTTTAACGACATATTTCCTGCAGCCCCTTCAAGACCTTAATGCGTGCTTTTCTACATTTCTCACAATATTATTCCGATACATTTGCTATGTAATTATGTAGAATAAATGGCGATTCAGTGAGTGGGGGTAACGATGTATTCTACAGGCGCAAACAAATATCCTGGATATATGAACCTCATGGTTCATATATCGCAAAGTAGACTCTGGCGTGCCCTAGGAAAAAATATAACTGCAGCAGCTGACCCCAGCGATCCCAGCGAAAATCAAGTACGCCTATTGAAAGGGAAAGGTATAATAATATTGACCTGATTAAAATACTCGGGATTCACACTAACATCGGACATAACGTGAAGAAATTACCTTAGGAGCATACGATAAACCGCACTATAGAAACTGGTATAGCTTAAAGAGTGAGAAAATATTTGAGAAAGAAAGTTGAAGACAGGTATTACTTCTCGCAGTTTGGACTCAAGTCAAATGGGCCCCTTTACAGTACAGGGTTCGTCCGGAAAATAAGTGTACTGAGCTCAGGAAAAAAATGTATTACACTTTTACATATCTTAAGCTAATATTCCTCAAAATAGGAACCTTGTGAGTGGATACACTTGTTCCAGCGGCGTTCCCATTCCTGGAACGCTCCCGCGAAAGCATCATCGGGAACCTCTCGAAGACACGTCGTCACGGCCTATTTGACGGCGTCCAAAGTCCCGTATGGCGTTCCTTTCAAACTCCTCTTTATCTTCGGGAACAGAAAGAAGTCCGGTGGTGCAAAGTCCGGGCTGTAGGGCGGGTGAGGCAGCGTTGCCACGACGTGCTTGGCCAAGAAGTCCGACACGACAAGCGCGGTGTGAGACGGCACATTGTCGCTCAGGTTGTCAGTCATACGGTTGATCGCTGGCCGGACGCGGGCGACTCGTTTTCGAAGCCTGTCGAGCACTTGGACGTAAAATGCAGCATTTACAGTTTGTCGTTCAGGTACAAATTCGTAGTGGACGACTCCCCTTTTGTCAAAAAAGACTTATTTGTCAAGACACTTATTTTCCGGACGAACCCTGCAAGTCCGCCAATATCGCTACAATTCTGTCTTTCCAAATCTGAGAGTTCGCTTTTCTACAGTAACCCCACTACAGGGTTGAATGTGCCCGTATGTGTAACTCCCTGGCTACAAAATAGTATTTTCACTATTTAAACAAAATTGATTTAATTTTATTTATGTTATATTGATTATCCACTGTAATTTTATCATGGCAGCCAATTTACAAAGCCTTTGCGCCGTTTTTCGTAACCTAGAAACAAATAAATAAAACGGGCTGATATCGGAAGAAAACAGTATGAAGAGAACAACTTCCCACTTCGTTAAAAATCTTTGTGAAAGACGAGAAAGCTTCCAACCAATATTTGATACACTACATTGGATTGGAGACCACTAAAATAATAAGAATACATGCATGACATAAACCGTTAGATAAACACAAATCATTGGAGTTTAACGCTCAAAAAGAGGAACTCACACTACCCCCACGTTACACCGATAGGCGAGACCACCACGAGGAGGAAAATTGACTTAAGATGAAAGCGATAAAATCAAGAATTCTCCAGAACAGCGGAAATAGAACTTACGGTAAAATCTCCCCTAAAATACCAGGGAATACTAATTATTACCAGCGTTCCAAATTAAACAACCTCCAATAAACCTAATAACCTATGACACATCCCCTCAGGTCTGCTTTCGAGGTAAGATGAAGATTTGATGAGCACTAAAATGTTGTATAATCAAGGACTAAAACATATTATTTTTTTTTCCACCGGTTGAGATTGGTTTGAAATGAGCACATTCGACAAAATTGTTCAACAATATATTCCCTTGCCTTACCCACAAAACACAGCATGACATCCGACCCCGACTACAATGAATCCCTATCCAGTCTTTCCCACCTCCTTTGGATTTCTCCCAAACATCCTCTCTTTTCCCTCGCCATATCTAGCACCTCCATGTTTGTATTCCTATCTACCCATTTCACCTTCTCCAATCTTCTCCACATCCATATTTCAAAATACCAATCTACGCCTATCATCTTGCTTCAAGGGTCATGTTTCAGCGACGCATAAAACCACGCTCCAAATCTCAGTTTTTGGTGAGCTTTTTTTGAAACATGATAAAATAATTATTACTGATCCTGAAGAATGAAATGACTGCTAGTATACAATAGCTACTCTTGCCACTGTATTGACTCGTGATTAGGCAACTGTATTTATATTTAATAGCCTTGCATTATCAGTGGAGATTGTGACGTCGTTTTACTAAAATAAACAATGAAATTTTAAAAAACTGTTTCGATGCTTCGAATATGTTTGAGCAAACTCTGGTATAATTTCAGGCTATCAGACAAGAATTTTTTTTGTAGGAAATCTTGTTCTTAGATACGGAAATGGCGCGTACATCCGAAACTACTAGTACAACAACAATCCCACACACTTAAATTGATTCGCTCATTTGTGCAACGAAAGGTCAAACTTACAAAAGAGGTATTAACTCTGCTTTAATATTTGCCGTTTATTCCTTGTAAAGACGAGTTCTGGTGACACTCGAAAGTGATACTTTGGAATTGCGCGTTCTGACTTTTCGACTCACAAACATTCAACGATGTCAATTGCACACAGTTTAATAAAATTTTCACAAACGGCGCATGCTCCCTTTTTTTTAAGCTGGTGGATATCTTTATCCTTTCATTTTACTGTGAAATTCCGTTAGAGAATTCTGAGTGCAAACCAAAACCTTGGACACTGAGAGAAATTTTAAAGCTATTTCGTGACAAAAAAAATATTCGAGGACACCATGGAAAAAGATCCTCAGGGATACTATTGGTTCCACCTACTCTGGGCAAGCTAATGCACAAAAATATTATTTTCAATGATGTGAATTCAGTGAACCTTTTGAAAAAAAAAGAAATTCAAACCTACAAAACAAGGACGTCGCAAAATTTCCTCTCAAAATGCACTGGGGTCAAAACCATAATCACCAGCACCACAATGCATACCCAAGAGAGGGATAATGTCACAGAATCGTAAGCCCTACCCTCCAAGGTGGATCAATAACGCCCTTAAAAAATAATCCTGGCTGGGAATCCAAACGAACGCCAATGGAAACTGACAAAACAACTATTTGCTTATTAATGAAGTCACAAGATAAAAGTTACGCTGGAAACCATTCCTACTCACAGGCAACGAAATAACAATCCCTTTGAAGGATAAAGATATTTTATAAATATTTTCTCAAGCTTAAAGAGGATACGCAAACGATTCCGGGCCGAAACGAACGAAATTGCCCTTCGGAATGCTCTCTCGAGGCAACGAAACGAGAGGAATATCGTTACGCCGAATTAATATCGGCAACAGTGCAGGTTCGTTTCGTGTTTGTTCGCGAGTTGAATCTTGATTCGCTCAAACAAACGCTCACTTCATTCGTTTCCGAACCACTCTCGTTCACCCACCTCCCCTTAGGTCCACCAAGCTCCCGAAATATCTACATCATCATAAAATGGAGGTAATAGCAAACGGAGCCAAGCCATAGATGAAGCCAATGGCGTAAACATTCCATGCTGTGCCAATCCCCGCGCCTATTCTCAAATGAAGTATAAACATGACACAGACATTTGGAGAGACATTGCAACACTGGCAATTTCAAAGCGAGGCATCTACCGCCACGATTTTGAGGTCAACGATGCTTCCAAGAGATACAGCCCGCGAGGTTCTTTATTCATCTTCAATTCAGCAAATACTGAAGAAAAACTGTGACAGTAACAAGCTTTCATCTGACCTCGTCATAAAAATTGACGAAAGGGACTCTCCAAGCCGAAAATAGCGCGTGACCTTTGAACTAACAAGGGTGTGTACCCAAAACTACACAATACACAACATTTCAGAGCGAGCTTAATGAATTAATCATAATGTCACATGGGTTATTAACATTTTCAAGCATTTATGTTTATTTAAATAGCATACGTAGAGGCTTACATGTGATTGTCATATTTTTTAGCTAATCACAAAAGTTAACACCGACGGGGACTAGGAAGTTGAGCAGCGACATTGTAATGAAGAAAAAATCACATGTGGATTAGAAACTGATCCGATCCATGAATTCGATTGATGGTCGTCCTAAGTCAGAATAAAAGTGAGAAAAATAAAATAAAATGAAAACTAGAGCTGGGATTGAATGGAAATTGAGTTATGCATATCTATAATACAGATGAAGGCATTAAAATTCAAGTTAATTCATTTCCTTATCGTGGCCTTTGCTGTTTCTACTACCCTTCAGTTACTCTTCGTGCAAAGCTGCACTAATTCAACTACTTCAAACACTTTTAAAATCTTTTTTTCTTAGTTTCCTTACGTACTTGGTTATTACATTCCCCTTAACTGCGTTGGGAAACAGTATAAATCCAATTTCCAAACACAACTAAAGCTCAACAAACATGCAATGAACACGTTCTCTCCCTTACTGGTTTATTTTTTAAGTGTGTGCCGATTTTGTTAGATAGGCCTACCAGAAGATTGAAACTGCTTGGAGCTCTTACGATAGCAAAATATTTCACCATTGAGAAGTCATTCCAATAAAATATGTCATAATTTCCGAGTCCGTGTTGTGGAATCACCAGCAAATGACTTTGGCCATTGCAACACGTTCGTTATAAATATTCATACATACTTCCGTAAAGTTTGACAGAACACGTTCTAAATCTTGGCATACTCCCATGATTCTATTTCACCCACTGTAAAGTATGGCAAACGATTAATTTTTCGCAAGTTTAGCCCAAACGGCGGCGACATTTGTGTATCCTAACCAAACCTTTTACCTCGATTTTGGTCAACTTTACAATCTAAAAAGTTGCTTTTCTTTTACGAGTCGTCATTTATTTCTTGGCCTATTCTTTGTAACCATGGACGTCACAAAAAAACAGACCTTGTAATAACATTTCGAAGTTCTTAGTTTCCCCGCCGAAAGGGCCGAAGTTTTGAGAAGACGATCGTCCCAAGTTTTGAGAAGCGCCATATGCATTAAAATTTGCAAAAAAAAATTCACAACTTTTTAATTTTTAAAGTTTAAGACTTAAAAACTTCAATAATAAGCCTACACTTAAGTTATACATGTACAGGGTGCGGTTACGTAACATCCTTTTTTCAAACACAAAACACTTTCAAAGAAGGAAGTTATGTTCCCGCACCCTGTATTTAGGCAGTTCAAAACTAAATTGAATTTTTGAAAAGACGTTGGGCACTAAAGTTAAACAACATCATCATCAGTTTTTCAATCATAACATTGGTTCATTGGAGCCCTCCATTCTTTTCGATTCAGAGTTCATTCGCCCTCACCCATGATAGTTTCTCTGCTTTACGTCCTTCTTAATTTGTCCTATGTACTTGTCTGTTGGTCTTGCTTGCAGAATTTTTCTTTCAATTTTCCCTTCTCATATGTTTCTAACTAACCCATTGTGCTTCAGCGTCCAGGCCATCATGTTCTTCATTGCCCTAGAGTTCTCCACAAGATCCATTCCACTTCTGCCTTTCCTTATACTTCCCCGTTTCATAATGTGTATTCATTTAATTTGTATCATTCTCTTAGACCACCATGTTTCTAAGGATTTCATTCTTTCCTGTTACACTTTTTCAATGTTCCAAGTCTCTGATCCGTAGAGTGCCATGTTCTACATGAACGTTTTGGTGAATTGCTTTCTTCTTTGCAACCATAGGTTCTTTGATCACCGCAGTTGCCTCTTCTTCACGAATGTCATCTTGGTTTAAGCTTTTCTAATCGGAATAAAAATTACAAAAGAAAAAGATAAGGACAATCGACAAGAAGGAAATGCTCATTCGGCCGCACCGTAAGAAGGGAAGAGATTCCAGTTTTCTAAAGCAAAATTAGAACAGTATTAAACGGTTCAAAAATCATTTTTGAAAAACGAAATGCTTACAGAGGGAATCAAGAAATGGCTAATATTACTCAATAATCATGCAATATAAAATGACAAATTTTAAATATTAAGGGCGGTTTCCCGTAAGAAACAGATAAGGTCCTTTCTGAAACTGATAGATAAATACAAAATTGCATGCAACGTCCATATCCATAAATGTAAAATTGAATGAACTACGATTTGAAGAATTATTACTATATAAATCACGTTGCAATTAGACATTTGTCCCGGTGGCAACAGACCAGTCTGATTACTGTATACTGTCACTCTTACAAAGCACATACATACATACACAGAAAGAACAGATATGACATAAAATGCTGTTATATACCATGTCACTTTTAGATTATCAACCGCTCTTTTGCCATCAAACAAAGATTCGATTTACACCGTACGAGTACATACTACACGCCATCCATCGCCCCACTCCGTCTATAATCACCCACTCTTCAATTTCATATACCGTTCAAAATCACTCGCCGTTAACACATCATTCACTTTCGCAATACAAATCCCCACTCCACCCACATCACGTGCATACAATATTTTAATAAGTACAATAGTATAATAATGTCTGATCAATGAAGTTTATCACCCAGTGGCTGCTTTACACTTATTCTTAAAACTCCTAAAATTGGATGGAAAGGGCTCAAACAAACCTCCAGGCAGCTGATTCCAGTCAACAATAGTTCTGTTTAAAGAGGAGTATTTTTTCTTGTTTGTCTTTTGCGTTCTTATTTTTATTTTAAGACTGTGGCCGTTTTTTCCCTTAAAGTTTGGTTTGTCTATCTCTTTCCATAAATCTTCCCACGTTTCGTCATTTTTAACAATTCTAAACATCGCGCCTAACCTAATCCTTTTCCTTCTATTTTTCAAACTCTCCCATTTCAGTAAATCCAACATGTCCGTGACACTCTCTGTTCTTTTGTACCTCCCTAGCACATATCTGGCGGCCTTTCTTTGATTTTTTTCTATCTTTTCAATATGTCCCTCCTCATATGGATCCCATACTATGGACGAGTATTCTAGGATAGGTCTAACCAGTACCCTACACGCCTTTTCTTTAGTGGCTTCACTACATCCTTTTAATTTTCGCATAACCCAATTATGCGTGTGGCCAGATCATGAAGGTGTACGCAGTCAAAATCGAAATAACAAATAAGAACAAACCATCACAACCAACAATCTTCGCTAATTTCCTAAGGAGTTGTGATCCAAAAAAAACGAAATACCAACAAAACTATGACGGAATGCATACCTTCAACTACCTATGCCCCAATATGATGCATTTGGTTCACATCCAGGATTACTTTGAACTTGGTAGAGTAGTACCGTGAAAAAATAAAGGAAAGCGAACTCATGAGAATCTGTTACCAAACGAAAGACTGCTTCACCACACGCGACGCTTGAGATCTGTCCATGAAACTCAGGTTTTGTGTGTTTTGGAGATGACATGAAAGGGAGATGGTAAAGGCGGCAACACTTAAATATGCATGTCCCAGGACGGGGGGAAAGGTTAAAGGAAGTGGATGAAGGACAGAAAGCTGAAAGACAAGCAAGACTGCCTCATTACTCATTAAGGCACCCAAGGACACCAAGAGGAACTTGGACTCTACCTATCGTAAGGGCCTGACGCTGGCGCTCTGGTAGGATACAGGTTCTAACATACAGAAAACCCTTTGCGGCAGGGAGGAAGAAACTTCGTAGGGAGAGGAAACTAAGATATTTATGAATAAATGCCTGGTGACAGAAAGAGTTGAAAGAGAAGCATTAACAACAAACTGGGTGAGCGTACTGTTATGAATACGAAGACTAGGGAATAGAGGGTAACTAGTGTAGCAATCTGACTTCATCGGCAGAGGTGAAACTGAGAATTACTCCAAGGACTGGAGATTGTTGTACTTTACTTCAGGTTTTACGAAAAAATCGAAAAAATATTTTTCTCAGTCCTACATCTGCCTGGAACAGTTTAATATGAATACTACAGCATGTACAATACGTGTACACTATAGATTCTCGAGATATTTCAACATTGCTTCACTGAGGATATGATAAAAAAAACTTGCATTTGTCAATTTCAGTGAGTCCAAATATGAAAAATAT
Organism: Hetaerina titia; assembly: GCA_037158775.1. NCBI lineage: Eukaryota > Metazoa > Arthropoda > Insecta > Odonata > Calopterygidae > Hetaerina > Hetaerina titia. The sequence goes on from CM073777.1 coordinate 47,386,736, forward strand.
TCCTTTAGAGATTAAATACCCCATTCACATTCTTTATACGTGCCACTGAAAACGTTTTAACAGTTCGATATTTCACATTCCTGATTTACGAAGGTATGTGAGTTGCAGTTTAGTATCCCTAAGCTTCATAAAGCAATCGATAAGGCGATAAAAACAGGTTCCTTCAACTTAATGGGAACAAAGTGACTATGGTTGCAAACAAAGGAGCTCGATTTCAGTTCAGGAAAAAAATAAGTTAACTCTCTGAAGATACAGTACAAATCGGTACATTTTTGAAGATTTTTCATGAATTCAATGAAACAAAAATAAAGTTTATTAAATAAATTTTTAAAAATCAACGGCCATTTTGATCTAATCTTATGTGTATAATTATTAAATGTTTATGATTACTATTAGGAACCCTACAGGTTAAGGTTGGTTTTGGATGGAAACAACTACCAAGTAAATAATTTGTGACTCCTAACAAAACACAACCCAACCTTCTACTCTGCAAGTCTCTCTTCATATCTGTGTACTTCCTTCCTCCCTTCACTCTGTTCTACATCCCTATCCTGTTCCTGCACTTTCCTCATTGACCTAACATTTTCCCCTCTATTACAGCCTTCAACATCCCACAGCTGATCAATATACCCTACAATCATGGGTGATAATGCCCTATCCCAATGCCGAATTTTTACGAGGGGGTTAATCAAATCTATCAATATAAATATAATATTTTTATAGGTAATCTACCGGTTAAGGTAGGTTTTTGGATGGACACAACTATCAAATAAATATTTTTTGATATAAATATAATCCAAACAAAACCCAATCCAGCAACCTACTTTACATAAGGTCCCTCTTCATCTCTGTGTACTTCTTTCCTCCCTTCATCCCGTCCAATATCCCAATCCTATTCCTGCTATTTTCTCGTTTGCCCAACATTTTCCCCTCTATTACAGTCTTCAACATTCCACTGCCGATAAATTCGCCTATCATCCATTTTTCCTACCTCATTATGATTTCTCCCAACAATTAACCATTAAATAATTTCCTTAAAATTCTAGCATATCGATGAATGATATCTTCCTTGGCAAACATTATATTTGCAAAAGCTAACAGCAGTCTGTTTTATTTCTGACAAGTTCAATATCCTTATTTTATGAAGTTCTTTATGATATAACCTTGGAAAATTACACCTAGTCGTAAAAAATTTAAAATAATCGCTGCTGTTACGACTTATTTTGCGAATTTAGCCATGACATTTGAAATCCAATTAAAATACATAGCTCAAATAAAGTCATATTTTTCACCTTGAGAATCTTTTGAATTTCTAAAAAAAATGTACGGCCTTGTTTCAAAATTAACAAGTACAGAGAGTGATGACGATAATTTAAGCACTAAAACTCGACAGGTGTATACATGAGTCCCCCCATGCCTCCAAGAATATAGCGTTCAAATATGTGAAATGTAAAACATGGCGCATTGTACTAGCAGCGCCAGCCCGTGGGAACCTTTCGAGTTGACTGAAACGTGCCTTTCCATGGAAAGCCCGCAGAACAACAATAATTATTTTCCTTCGAGAGAACACTCCCACATCCTCGGTCTATGGTCCGTACAACTCTCCCCTTGCGGAATTTTCCGCACATTTCTGGTTGAAATTCCACCACGGAACCAAAACAAACCTATAGCTCGGCGGTTTCGGTCAAAGCCACGAGGCTAAATGAAAATATAAAACTGAAATAATTCTCTACGCAGAATGACATTGAGCTATCAGTTGCAATATATTCTCATGGATACGTTATTATTTCGTCTCTCTTAAAAAATAAGAGCCGTTAACATTAGACTCACAAGTAGTCATATTTCTCAAGATCCTAACGAACTTCAACAAAACAGATTAAAATATTGTGTTAATCCTTATTTATATATAAGTTTATAAAAAGTATATCGATGGTAATTGTCAAATGTAATAAAAATCTATGTTCCCCAAAAAAATCAACTCAAAAACGCTACTGAAAATAATCAGAAACAAAAGATCTAAGACCCCAATTAAAAAGCCATTTTATTTTAATTTATTAGGTAATCTAGCGGTTAAGGTAGGTTTTTGGATGGACACAACTATCAAATAAATATTTTGTAACTCCAAACAAAACCCAATCTTTTAAATGCCGAACGGATGAAATCAAGCCTGAAATTTTTGGAACATCTGGGGACCAATGTCAGCCTAAGGTATTAGTCAACTATGAAGGGAATATCTATTTCGACAGTAAAAAAAGACTATTATCAAAATAACGCTTTTCAAAAGATAAAAACTGTCACCATGAAATAAAAAATATATGGGGATTAGGGGTACGGAATGAGATGGGGTGGGTGGGAAGGAGAAGTGGGCGACGGATCAAGAGAATTGCCGGAAGTGGGAAGGAAAGAAACGCGAGCATTTGGTTTGGCAAATACGATCGGGGGGCGGGGAAGAGAGGTGTTTTTTTCGGGTATAAGGGGAGCTGGCCTATGGAGGGATGGATGGGAAGGGATGAGAAGAAAGTATTTTCCCAAGAAAAATGGAAGGAGTTATCTGTTGAACGGGAAGCAGAAGAGAGCGGGGAAGCGGATGGAAGGGAACGAAAACGTGGAAGGGAACGGAGGGGTTGAAGGTTTCCGTATAAAAAGGGACACGTTTGCCAAAGAGTGGAAAGAGAAGGAAGCCGATCCTCTTCGAATTTCGTGGTATTAGGGAAAACGCGTATAGGTTGGATGCTCGCTGAGGAAGAGGCGAGTGGGGGATGACTTGCGTATTTGAGATTTTGTGGAGGAGCAAGTGGGTGGCGGGGGATTGGAAGGTTGGTGCTGGGAGAAGCGAATAGGGTGGAGGGTATTTGGGTGTGGGAGACCAACGGCGATAGGATGGGGAAAATCTCGAGAAAAGGGAGTGGAAATCTGAGAAAGGACATCTCGGGCGGAGAATAAGAAGGTGGGAAATTGAGCGGGGCTGATAAAAATAGGGGATGGACTAGCCAGGAGGTGGGATGAGAAAGCTTGGAAAGAGGAGTTGGCAAGAATAAGAGGAGGAGAGGAAAAACCGCGAATCTACAAACGTGCTGAAGAAATTGTGACTTTATTTATGCGTACGCGCGGCCTAAAAGGAAAAGGACACTGAGCCCAAGATCACATCGCTTCATTCCGGAGAGGATGAGAGGTAATAGTCACGTGGGGCTACGTGGAATTTTCTATGGAGATAAACAAACCGGGATCAAATTGCAATTTTAAAATCGCTCCCAAGCATTGACGCACCCCTACAAGGGAAAATAATAAGATCGATAAGAGTGGTGGAGGACCAGCGATGTCCCCTGACCATTGGATGCGTTTTCGTTTATGAAAATTCGAGGTTACTATTGGAGTGCTGAGGAAGCTCGACAATAAAATCTTAAGGCTCAGAAAAATGGACCTGACCTCTACACATAATCACGTTTTTCCCATCAAATTCCATTCAATGCTCCGCAGTAATATATGCACATGAACTCATTCAGGAATCCGTATTACTCTGGGTACTTTTTATTCAATTAACAAACGGGCCAATATTGTATTTTTTACAGTTTCCAACATACCTCAGATGCTATTATTGAAATCACATTATAGAAATGAGAACAATTCATTCTACACATTAAAAAACAATTCTGGCAGGAGAATTAGACAGTTCTATTATAATTATAACTCGTAATAATTGCACTTTAATTTTCTATCAACCTAAAGGGTCCTTAGTCAACTCCCATCTCAACCATTTCTTATCATTATCCAGGTTATCCTCCCAGAAAAAAAATATTATAAACACTAAGGAAGGCTTTTCAATTGCAACAAATAAGGTATGGAGTTAAGTATAATTTCAGTTGTACCTCCGCTATCTTCACGCTTACCATAGAGAGAATAAATCAGAACCGACAATAGGTTTTCGTATACCCTAAGAAATGTCCATTTCTCTCTTAATACACGTCCATTTAACCAGCTTAATAAATATACAATAGATGAGCATTGATTATTTCCACTAGTCTAAGCAAACACCTCCACAACTAAATTCCTCAATTTAAATCACTCATACATTAACATTAAAAACTCCATAGTTTACATATTATCAATGTTTACCAGATCAACTCAAGGCTATTTTCTCAAATCGTATTACACAATTATATTGTTATGTCGCTTTCACTCGACCTTATATCTTCGCTAATTTGATGAAAATTTGGTAAATAAAAAACATTAACTATTTTATTGCCTGTAATATTTGTTGAGGGAAATTTTCGACACGAATTTTGAAGTTTTCATAATTACTGTAGTCACCCCCCTAACCACTTCAAAAATTTTCATCGAATACATAAAAAGTGTTTCGTGAAAATTTCAACGAATACAAAGTCTATTTCGAAATAAATTTAACGCAAAAAATGTTTTAAAATAATAAATGCGGAAAATTTTAGATCCCAGTGAACAGGAAAGATTCGAGAATAGATTTAACGCAAAGATTCATCAGTGGTTTGCAAAGCTACCGCCCAAACATAAGAATGCATTTTAAATACATGCTAGAGGATCTGTTGAACTCAAACCAAGCAAAATAAGGAAAAATGTATCGAAAATTTAAGTAAGAATACTGTTTGGGAATGGTTTGGAAGGAATAAATGCTGAATGCGCTGAAAGTATATTAGGAAAAGATATGATCCTAGAGTGGAAGACGATGCCTGGAGGAAAATGAAATATTGTTTGCAACAAAAAAAGGATTAGAGCATGATAAGAGGATAATAGCAGGTAAAGGCGAGGAAGCTTAGAAGAGAGCGCTTATGTATCAGGGAGAAAAAGAATGATCGCAAAAACGTCGTGCAAAAAAAATAAGAATGGCAGAAGCATACAAATGCAGAGAGATTTCGAAGGAAATGAGAAGCTACATTGCAACGAGACAAGTAAAGAGTAGGCAAAGGATTTAATGCAATACAGAAGTGGTGATATTGTATGGGATGGATTTATAGTTAAGGACTACTGGATAATGTATTTAAGGAGGATTTATACAAGAGCGTTTTATAGTTTGAGAGTGAACCAAATGCATTAAACGGTGATAAACGCAAGGAGAATGAAGTGAGAGAAACGAAGCTGTGACAGCAAAATTTTGAAACGAAGAGGAAAGTAATGTATGCAAAATTTAGTTGAAACAGATGATCTGAAGAATGCAATAGCTGTGCATTTGTTTAGTGGTAAGAGCAGTCATATTAAATGTACATTTTAAAACAAAAAGCTAATGCCAAGAATGCCGGGGAAGGTTACGGATAGAGCGTTGACTGAAAGAGCAAGGAAAGTAACATAGCGTCAAATCTGTTGTGTACAACGGTTCAATACCACACGGGGAATATCCGGTACAACAGTTTGCAAGCCAGTAAGTGATCGAAAACTGCGTGGATGTGCGAAAAAAATTGTACTGTACAAATGTCTTGCAGAGAAGGCAAACGACAGAGTATATAAATGTAAAATGCGAAAAGCCTAGAAAAAGTTCGGAGTGAATGATCAGCCAATGAATACTTTAAAAAAATGCATGTAAAACAGTGTGGAAAGAGTAAACGTAGGTGGGACGCTGAGGGAGTGGTGTCACATGAAGCATGTGCGAAAAAATAGCGCGTAAATTAAGTATGATTGTTCAACTTTTCAAGAAAAATATGTCAGAGACGGAATTGGATGACAAACATTCACTTTGTAAACTTGGTATATTTTTGTAGAATGTTAGCGAAAGATAAATAATAAAAATAAATGAGAGGAGGAAGCGTAGAAATGTAGTATTTAGGTTGACAATAGCACGTGGGGCATATGCAACAAGAATGTGTGTCTAATGTTGCAAAACAATACCATCGGTGATCAACCGGTTAAGGTAGGTTTTGGATGGACACAAAAGGGTAAACGGCACAGCGACAATTTCCTTACCTCCCTCAATAAAACAAAACCTGACATGCACCATTACGATAAGCCCCTTCTGCATCACTCTGCATACCTCCTTCACTACATAAACATGTATGTTCAACAATATTATTGCATACAAGCAAAACTTCTACGATATGCGGAATATAGGGAAAATTATCAACTAAATGGGCACAGCTTGCAAGCCAGTAAGTGATCGAAAACTGCGTGGATGTGCGAAAAAAATTGTATTGTACAAATGTCTTGCAGAGAAGGCAAACGACAGAGTATATAAATGTAAAAACCTCAGTGTTTGCGGTAAAAATAACAGAGATAGGTTCAACCAATTTTAGACCAATATGAAATATGAATATAAGGCTGATTTAGTATTTATTAGAAACTGTAGGTTACTAACGACCAACGAGACACAATGAGATACAATTGGAGAAGATTGAATGGTTTTATAAAAAAAGGGTACACCAAAGAAGTCATGGGTCAATCTTGTCGGAAACGGATCTCAACACTATATTACTATGAATATTATTATCATTAAGAGGACAGTTTGTATGAAATAATTTGATTTTATTGATGGGTAAGAGTATGTAAAGAGAGAACAGAATGGAGGAAATTGGTAAAGGTTCCCCGAGTAACGTCCTATTGTTTTGATTTCCTCTACCCCGTAAGGGAACGGCTTCAAGGTTAGGTATGCATGTAATATTTAACAGTTTATCATTCTTATTAAACACGCACCGAAGCCATATAACCTGATTTCTAATAAACTGTATCAACACTTCACCAACAGGAATTTAATCGATTGGATCATCTTTCTTGACTGATGCATCCAAATGATCATGAAACACTTGATCATTAATCAGCTGGATAACGTATCACCACTTTATAATTTATTTTCGTGTGCCATTAGTAAACCATTCGTTCAATTGAAAATATTCAAGCTAGCGATAAACTCATGAATTACTGATCAGGAGATCGAGGCAATATAAGAAATTTACACCTCATCGATTTGACCACCAATGAGAATTTTGGAATCGTCCCATGAAAGGGATTGATGTCACCCCACCCGTGGGAAAAGAGGACCGGAATGTATCAAAAGCCAAGCAGTCGAGGATTTCAAACGTTGGAAAAAAAATCACAATCCCGGAGAACTCGGAAATTTGAATAGCAGAGTCGAATTTTAACCATTGAGTTGGGGATAAGACAGCTAAGGGTGAAAAGAACGTCCCTTTGGTTAAGTATGAGCTGGAAAGTTCGGCGGGGGAAGCAATTCGGAAATTATTCAAAGAATGAACTTTAGACACTTCTACATAGCTCAGTAAATAAAATTCCACACAATTCGGTACCGGACACCTGCGTATAAAGCCAGCTTCGCACGTTTGATATTTCGCGAGGACCGAAATTAATGCGAAAAAGTTTACGTGATAATATTTTTTTGTCATCATCCGAAAACGACGCCGTATATTTAGAGCGCGAAAGAATATAGGAATGCGAATAAAAAGGGCTCACCATCGCCGGTCCTACATGCACCGGTAAACGCAAAGAGCCCACACAATTGAAAAACTTTTACGCTTTCGTTTTAAATTCGCAGGATTCGAGCCTAAAGTCCTTCATAGCAAATAAAATAAAATATTTAAATCTAAATGAAAATACAAAATCTTGATTCAGAATACGGCTGGTTCTTTTGTGAAAATATTGCGGTTCCAGGAAGAGGATGCTTGCGAAAATGCAAATTTCGCCATATACATTCTCCCATCTACCGTAAATCCGTAAAAATTATTAGAGGTGTCTGCATAACCCCTAAAGTTGACATTTCTGGTTTGATATCTCCCGAGTCAATCTTAGCTTTGCCCTTAAAGCCCAGCTCTCATAAAACGTTATGTATTAATACCGACGTAATTCCCTTGATAGGAGGTATACGAGGTGCTCGTAGGTGCTCAGCATATATCGGAACTCATTAGGTTTCTGCATTAGCAATAGAGCGATAAGAAAATCGCGACGACAGCGTCCCTCAATCTTAGAGGCATTAAACAATGGTTGGCTTTACATAAGTATTTTTAAGAAGACCAAATGATTGAGCTTAATGAATTTGATAAGTATTTTGGAATAGAACCTAAAGTCACTCGCTCAAATTAGAAATTTGAGGAAATATAATACGTGGTGAGGTAAGAAAATAATGAATATTTTAATTTTTCGGACAAAAATATTTATTTATTCTTATACATTGATGTTGTCACCTTCAAAGTAGTCCCCATTGGAGATTATGCACTTGTGCTAGCGCTTCTTCTTTTAACAAACGAAAATCGCCGAGCTCATAAAACACGTCTAACCTTAGGGGCTGTCACAGACAAAGTCCACAATGAAAACAGCTGAAAGTTTTATCATACTTCAGGGGCATGTTTACCAACATAATAAAAAAAGTTTGACAATCAGACTATCCAAGCCCGCGAAATGAAAAAATTCCCGTTATATTTTGAACACACCTCGTATACTTTTTCCTATCATGTTGAAATTTTCTGTGACCCAATATGGACTTTCCAAGTCTAATTTATTAACTAATGTTCTTAATAACTAATAGAATTTTATATTTGAACCTTGCTGTGTTCTCGAATGTTTTTCATTCGTTACTAGAGTGGATCCGATTCAAATTTACTGTTTAAACAGTTAATGCGATACACCTCTACTAGTATAATATACTTTAATCGCTTTCTCTAAAAGCTTTAATCGTAGGTCTTGCGATACAATGAAATAATTGCATTCTCTTCTAAAGGCACCTTTGGGATTTCATAGGTTTCCCATGGATTGAACATGTGCAATAATTTTCAACAACATCCATCGAAAAATAAGGTGGATTTTCCACAGGTTCATATGCGTGATAGTTAATGAGTTCAGAACAGTTCTAGTAGCATGGTATCCACTGAAGCGTATGTATTTATCCAATTTATCCACGGTTTAGTTATTATTACTGTGTGGATACTTCCATGTGAATCAAAAGCTTTTGAAGATTTTTTTCGCTATATACGTTTCATTTTCAAACACGGATCTACTTTCCCAACTAACAGCTGGAAGATTACAAAGACAATACAGAAAGCTTTATAAAGTTCCACCATTCTAGTATTTTGATAAATTAGTAATGCTGAAATTAGACGAAACAGAACATATATTCAAATAAATTTGACGAAGTTCATGCATATTTGCAGTTTTGGGTAGTAAAAAAGATGAGGCCATTTTATTCACATTTTTGGTGCACATTAAAGGGAAAAAAATCACTTTTTCTCGGTACCAGTAGTATTGATGCCAGAATCAACGAATTTATAGGCAAGCTTTTATTATATCCACAACTTTAAAGGCAATTATGAAACGATGGAGTCCCTCCATATGCCATAACAAAATTACATTTTTGTTATGTTAAACGTAAGAACATAGTGAAAAAGATTATCATTAATAACGGAAAGGTTCAACATCCTAAGTAAGTTCAAGCTCCCTAATTAAGCTTAGTAAAATACTGGGATAACAAACTATGCAGTCTGAGCATTAAATCAACGCAAACACTCTTTATTATAAAAGAAAATCTAGAAATTGCGATACATATTACCGACAACTAATGTGACAGTGCGATTATACATGTAACCATGATTAATTTAAAAAATCAAATATGCAAAATTACCAATTCCATAAAATAAAACTTTTAAATGTTATTAATGCCTTTACTCATAGAAAGTCTCAGAGAGGTAACACAAAAGCGTATCTGTCATTTCAATTAAGGAATATTCTATAATCTGTCATCGAGGATATCGATATTAGAGTAAAAGAATGACCGAAATAATTTCTATTGAATACGGTCATAAACTAAAAGCGTTAACGATAACAAAAGGTCAATGTTCTCCAATTCAATTATTTTTTTTTAAAATGACATTAATTATCGCGGTCAAGTGAGCACGTTTTTTACAAAGTGCAACACAAAAACTCCAATATTTTCCAAGCGATTAATCACGACATAATCAATGCAGAAGAGATGAACCGTTTTCATTGTTTAGAAAAGGATAAATTTTAGAAAAGATGTTATTAACTATTAACACTTAAAATTTTGTGAAAATTAAAATCCATTTCAATAGATATGGCGTGATTACTGGCAAATAAATTCCGCTTTATGCCGTCACAATTTCATAGAGAGAAAATGCTTCTAAAAAAAAAGAGATAATTACAGAGAGTAATGTTAGCTACAAGCATTTTTCGAGATACGCAAACAATAATACATTAATTTTTAATCCACCCACTTCAATGAAATATTGAAAAAGTAACGTTAAAACATTAAATTAAAACCACGGCGATCAAAATAAAAGTTGATCTAATAGCTAAATAAGCCAATGCTAAACAGTACAGCGTGTGAATTCACAAATACGACAGGGAATGGGTAGCAGTTCATTTCTCTATGCTATCTAAGATGTTACAGGTTGGAAAAACAAACTGAATCGGAAGCACATACAGGGTTCGTCCGGAAAATAAGTTTATGATGCTCATTGTCTTTTTTGACAAAAGGGGAGTCGTCCACTACGAATTTGTACCTGAACGACATACTGTAAATGCTGCATTTTACTTCCAAGTGCTCGACAGGCTTCGAAAACGAGTCGCCCGCGTCCAGCCAGCGATCAAAAACATCTGGCGGCTGCATCACGGCAATGCGCTGTCTCACACCGCGCTTGTCGTGTCGGACTTCTTGGCCAAGCACGGCGTGGCAACGCTGCCGCACCCGCCCTATAGCCCGGACTTGGCACCACCGGACTTCTTTCTGTTCCCGAAGATAAAGAGGAGTTTGAAAGGAACGCGATACGGGACTTTGGACCCCGTCAAAGAGGCCGTGACGACGTGTCTTCGAGAGGTTCCCGATGATGCCTTCGCGGGAGCGTTCCAGGAATGGGAACGCCGCTGGAACAAGTGTATCGACTCATAAGGGTCCTACTTTGAGGAATATTAGCTTAAGATATGTAAAAGTTTAATAATAATGTTTTTTCCTGAGCTCAGTACACTTATTTTCCGGACGAACCCTGTATGAACACACCATAATGACTCAAAAGAGGAGGAATTTAAAAATTTTAATGATACTTATAAGGAATTCCGTATAATCATACGTACAATGCCCGTCCAAATAAGGAATAAGTAAGACGACAACAAATTTCGGCAGATTAAATAAGTTGGAAGTCAGAAAAAAGTTTTCCTGGCATAGAAATAGAAGACTGTGTATAAAGAATCAATGGAATGGATAAATAATACTTTTAAAATTAGTGGATAACCTTTATATAAAGAGACCCTGGTTTTCAGGCTTAAAAATGGGTTGCAGATATGCATCATCGCAGGCACATTAATGATATCATCTCTCGGTTTCAGGCGATCACAAAAAAATTATCCACATGCCAAAAAACGAAATATTCCAACAAAAGCCTTGGCACGGAAGTATTATTCCATCTTAATTCAATTTTATATTCTAATAAGATGTACCTTGTCTGGGATTTCGACTACCGCTTAGTCCGGCAGATAAAATAATAGATTTTTTTTAAATCAGTATGAATCGAACTGGAAATTATTTTTTTACTATTACGTCATCGATAAAAAATCGTATCTTACAAGAACCACTCATGACTCATGCGCGGGGAAAGGAAGCAAGAATTTCTCCGCTGACCTAATTAACGAAGTTTTCAGCACAGCTGAGTCGACATAATATGGTCTATAGGGAATTAATTGATTTTCACAGAACTCATGGGAAAGTGCTCGAGAAATCGTATTTGACATTCATTACAACGCCATTCCAAGCATAATATCAATATCATAGGCAACATTTAAAAGAACGGTCATTGTGACATTAAAATTGTTGCTTGTTCAGGCCACTGAACAATGAAATCAACGTGGCGTGAGATATTTCTTGCTTTATGAATGCCCATCGTCTACAGTTTAAGCTAGAAATCGCAGTTAGATTTTGGTACCCAGTAAAAATATCTGCAAATCACTCCAGCTGGAAAAAGACAATTTAAAGATATTCTACCCGACGGTTTGTTTGGTAGGTGATGGTAGAGTACACCCAGTACTAAGCCCGACGGCGGGTGAAATTCACACATCAGCGTAGGGGGCCAGTTCCTTTCCTTGTGCCGGTTATAGGACCTGGTACCCGAAAAATCACTTAGCTTGGGTTGAGCTGCAGGTGCCCAGAGAGGTTTGCCCAGAAATTGAACCCGGACCCCCCTGGTCAGTACTCCAATATATATGTATGCGGGTCGCGGTGGTCTAGCGTGTAGAGCGTTGGACTGCTGACCGGAGGGTCCCGGGTTCGATTCCCGGGCAAGGCACTTTGGGCACCTGCAGCTCCACCCAAGCTAGTTGATTTTTCGGGTACCAGATCTTCCTGGGAAACCATAACCGGCACAGGGAAAGGAACTGGCCCCCCTACCCTGATGTGTGAATATTCACACGCCGTATAGGGCTTGGTACATGGGTGAGCTCTACCATCACCTACTAAACCGACCTTCGGTTTGATTACTGTGTTTATGGTTTTTATATATATATACATATATATATATATATATATATATATATAATACATTCAAATGCGAAGTCCCGCCATACGGCGCACAAATATTCATTCAAACATAGAACCTATACCTATTTCTATGTTTGAATGAATATATATATATATATAAATATATGTGTGTATATATATATAAAATATACACACACACAAACACCAGGTCTGTAGTTGATTAATGAGACTGACACCGTAGCGTTCGATCTGGCAACACTGGAGGCTCTGGGGTTGGAGTGGCGGCAGGGGAACATGTGATCCGCCTTCAGTACGGGTTTGAACATGCTGAAGTCACTTGGTTGTCCGTAGCGATTTGTTATGTGAAACAGTTCCTTCTATTGAGTTCTAAAAATGAGTGACATCAGTTTCGAGCAACGGTGTTCTATCAGGCTTTACTTCAGACTTGGGCAACGAAAACACTTGCTGAATTTGAACAAGCCTACAGAGATAGCGTTTTGTCAAGAGCCCAGATTTTTCGGTGGTTTAAGGCATTTTCAGAAAAAGAAGAGAGTCGATTGATTATGAAGCACGAAGCGAAAGGCTTTCATCTTCAAGAACCGATGAAAATGTCGACAGAATCCGGGGCCTTGTACGTTCAGATCGTCGGTTGACATTCGCCTGAGCATGGAGTGGCACACTGCAAACTCTACTAGGCCCAAAAAAGCAATGATGGGGAAGTCGAAGATCAAATGCATGTCGATTGTCGATTTGTTTCTTCGAGATCCACGGAATCGTCCACAAATAGTTTCTACCTCAAGGTCAATCGGTCAATCAACACTTTTACTAGGACGTTCTTGAAAAACTTGGAAAAGGGGTCATTCGTGTGAGACCAAACATCAAGAACGACTGAATGTTGCATCACGATAATGGTCCTTGTCACACAGCAATATCAATAAACGAGTTTTTGGCCAGAAAAAACATTCCTCTGGCTCCTCAGCCTCCTTATTCGCCTGACTTGAGTCCTTGTGACTCTTTTTTCTCTTCCCGAAGTAGAAAAATCATTTCAAGGGAACTCATTTTGGGACAGTCGAAAGCATTTAAACGTAACCGACCGTAGCCTTTAGTTGGTCGGCTGTAACCGACCAGCCGAAGGCTATTCCAGTATTGGGGTTCCAGGATTGATATGAGAAGTAGAAGAACGATCTCCAGCGCTGTGTGGCTTCAGAAGGGAGTTATTTTGAGGGTAACAATAAAAAATTTTAATTCCATTTAAATGAAAAAACAAAACAAAAAAAATCAGTCTCATTACTAAATTTACAGACCTTGTATGCATCCTAAATATCATGAACACGACATTAAAAACTTGGACAGGATTTACCTATCAACATTTTATTTGCAAATAAAATAAATTGCGAGCATCCTAATGAAATGTAATCCGATTGGCTTTCACGGGAATATTAAATGGAAATACTACGCATTTATAGTGTTCGAGTATATCCGACCCATAGCAGCATAAGTAAACAAAGGCATAGGCAATCAATCTTCCATTTGAAATCCATATGTTATTCAACAACTGGACAAGAATAGATGTTGAAATTGCTACCATTGACGCCATTACGTTTTATTTACTTCGGTATAAAATCCACTTTGATGAATGGCTTCCCGTATATTTTACCCTGCATTAATCATCTATTTGCATCACAAAAAAAAATGGAGAAACAATAGCTGCAAAAGGATAGGGAAATCAATTTCTACCATGAGACGATGGTTGCGTATCTATTGGGAAATATCCCTTTCTACGCGGTGATTCCGTGCTGATAAATATCAGCTAAAGTTTTTATAATAAAAAGGTGAAACAGAACCACAAGATCCGTCATAAAGATGACTAGTTACTTTCCGACAACTGTATGGTACTGTAATTATTATCTTTTCAAATATTTAAACGTATGAAGCAGTTTATTTAAGCTTTAAATTTACGTTCGACCTAAACGAAGTCATTACAAATTTCAAAATATAAAATTGATTTTTCCGCCTACAAGTTTACTGTTTAGTCACTTGAACCTGCGAGGAATTTTTTGAGTTACGGATGAAATTACATTTACAAAAATTAAATACATTTATTTTTATTTCGTAATCTACCGGTTAAGGTAGGTTTTTGGATGGATACAACTATCAAATAAACATTTTGCAACTCCGAACAAAACCCATTCCAGCAACCTACTCTACATCAGGTCCCGCTACATCTCTGTGAACTTCTTTCCTCCTTTCATCCCGTCCAACATCCCTATCCTGTTCCTGCCCTTACCTCGCTTGCCCAACATTCTCCCCTCAATTACCTTCTTCAACATTCCACTTTCGCTCAATACGACTTTCATCCATTTTTCCTGCCTCCATAGGATTTCTCTCAACAAACCCCTCTCCTCACCCACCATCTCCAGTACTTCCTCATTTGTTTTCCTATCAAATTAAATACAATTTGCCAAAAAAATTTCCTCACTTGAAGAAGAGAAGAGAAAAAGGTATTAAGAAACTAACTACAGGCCAATAATATGATGCAAATTTGATGGTTCCTTGACATTTATGAAAACCAGATCTAATTTTAAATTTTTCTACATGTTCTTACTAAATACTATTTACAATATTTCCTAAAAGAGTACAGTTAAAGTTAAGTGACTTAATTTTAGCCAAAAAATCCCTACCCCACAGTCACCTCTTGCCGGTGATCCTTGGACTGAAGTTATGAAACAGACGACAACGGGAAATGCTTGGAATTTGTTGGGACTGTCACATCATTTTACGTCGCCTTCCTAGCAAAAATCACGATCCGGATTAAAAAAAAGTCGAAGGCAGACCTGGTCCAGATAAAAGAGAAAACTCGTGTTCACTGCGGGATATGCAATTCAAGCAAGCGACGGAAGAGAGATGGAAAATCTTTGGTATTGGTCCAACGAGATGGAAAGAGAGACTATTCGAGTGGTGAAACTCACTCAGAATAGAAAGTCATGGTCAAGGGGAGGAGTTGGGGGTCTTTCTGACAATGACAATCGAAGAAAATGAGATGAAAAGAATAGAATACAGAAAGCTGGAGTCAATATGGCATGATAACACATACTTACGCACTCTATTACAAAATAATTATCGTTATAGTAAAAAATGTATGTCTACAAACCGTATGGCCAGGCGAGCAAGAAGTACACACTGCATTTCTTGTATTCACTTATTCTATAAATGTAATAAAATATTTCGCACTTTTTTCTGAAATTTAAATATACCAGTATGCTTACAGATAAAATGTTAATGTATCCTCTATAAATCATTATTAAAACCGATTAATCGTGACCTATGGGAGTTCAAAAGTTATAAAAAACAAACTTTCACCTCGATTCAGAGCTCTAAATTCTTCAACAAATGCTCCAATACGGTCAAAATTGTATTGTATTTCATATATCTAGTGGCACAAGCGATAATATGTACAATACCGTTAAAAGATCAACAAATAACGACACCGCTAGGCCTTTATTAACCTAACTACAATTTTGAAAACAACTGCGACCAACCAAAAAGCTATTTTGGAGCGTTGAGTACACAAATTCCTTATGAAATACGTGAAATATAATACAGATTTAAATTAATAATAAATATAAACATGTCCAACGCCATGGATATATTAATTGAAACTTCGACTCATTAATCAAAATATCTAAAGCGCAATAAAAATTGAAAACATTGAGTCAAATACTATATGTTGCAAATAGAGCGTAAAAAATATGTTGATGTTTTTGTTATGTCATAAATGAGAGTGACTATAATCAGGGAATCTTGAGACCCTCAAAATAAAGGGGCCAGAAAATGTATGATATGAATGCAGCAACATAATATCTATGTCGAAAACTTAAAAAATAGAATTAATTATTGTTCCACGCAGTTGTCAAATTGGTAACGTAAGCTCAATTTCAACCGACAAATTGTTTACCCATTTATACAGTGGCGAAATACACTATATATGCAGCCAGCTATGTCAGCTCAACAAATCTAGCCAAGCTTATACAACTGAATTAATGTAAACATTATTCACTATCACTTCGGCCACATTAGTGCTGGGGTTAAGCTATAATATTATGTACCTTACTCGAGTTTTACTGATGTGATAGTGAGCAATACGCTGTTACTCTAGGAAACTTATTGCATTATTCCACAGAATCATCAAAATTAGCAGATGGAAATACATAACTGTATTTATCATACCGTTTTCTAACACCTGGCACTGAATTCTCCCCTTATTTGAACCGATTATGAATAACCTAATGTATCTTCTTCAGGCGTATAGAGCATGAATTATCCACTTAACGTGAAAAACGAAACATTCAAATGAATATTAAATTCAGATTTTGATTTGAAGTATTACAACACGTGAGTTCAGGGGGTCACCTACATCAATGTCAAGCTAGCTCTACATAAAACAGCAGAATCCATAGCCTATGTCACACTATAACTGACCACTCACGGCATAATACGAAAGGGAAAAGGAGACGCAAAAAACATTTTTAACTTCCCATTTGGAATGCAATATTTCGGCTGAAGGCTCAGTAAAATAGTGCGGAACAAAGTGAACCGATAAAAAAAATTTTAAGGGGGCATAAAAAAAGAGATAGAAGACTAGAGATGCAAAAAAAACGAAGCGAGGCAACGAATCCCATTCGATCTCGCGACACACACAAGACCGTCCCAGAAATTATTTACATTCCCTAGAGAGAAGAGGTGTTTTCCCGCAAAGAAGAAAGAAAATTAGGTCTTCCTCTCTATCTCTGAGGCAAAGGGCTGGCAGGCCTGGATGCAAAACGATTATGGAGAGGGTAGAAGAGAAGCAATCCCTTCCGTCCCTCCCCCCTTCCTTCCTCCTCTCCCCTACCTAACCCTAGCACTGCACCATCTCCGAGACACATACACAAAAACCTCCCGTACTTTTCCTCCCTCATTTTGGATCGCCAAATGGCATTGTTTTCTTTTTATTCGAGATCGCGGAGGAGAAAACATACATGCACGGGGACAGCATCGGAATGAACGCCCTCTTAACTTTAGCAGACGAAAGAGATATATGTTATCGGATAAGGCTCTCGTCTTGAACAGAGAAAATAATCCCAATACTTTGCATCGAAGGATTTTAAAAAACGTTCTATTTTTTT
Source organism: Hetaerina titia (assembly GCA_037158775.1). Taxonomy (NCBI): domain Eukaryota; kingdom Metazoa; phylum Arthropoda; class Insecta; order Odonata; family Calopterygidae; genus Hetaerina; species Hetaerina titia. Next base: position 47,404,340 of record CM073777.1, read on the forward strand.
TTTTTAAGGAAGTATCGGAAAACGTTCTCCAAGTGCCACTTTCACGACTATTGTACGTAGTTTTTCATGTAATTACGCATTGCATGAAACGTATTTAACATTAATGCGTATGCAACGCATTACAAAAACACTAAGCAATAACAAGCTTAAAATTATGAATTTTTGCCGGAAGCCCAAAGGGTACAAAGAATATTCTTGAGTGTAACCGGAAGAGAAATGAAGGTAGCCGTTGGAACAGGAAATGACAGACGGGAGTACAAAGAATGAATGGTAGGATAAAGACTTATTATGCAAAGGTTCCATTTTTGAGTCATGTTGAGTAGTTTACAAAAGTCAATAGTTTGTACGTAACGACTGAGGATCTAAGAATTTAATTAATTGGCACTACTTGGACAATGTTTTCACCTTTTTTATTAATTAAAATTAGCAATTTTCCACAAAAATAAAATTTATTGATACGACCGGTTTCAATGCAACTACATCATCTTCTGGTGGACGTCTCTTTTTATTTTAATGTTTTCACCGTTACCCGGCAGAATTTTTCAATTGTATAAATGGCAGAAACACAGCAATTGTGGTACGGCTGTGTTGCTATTACCTGACACTACCTAGGCTACTTTGTGCATGCGAGCACTGAACGAACTATTTTCTGTGGGGCTCAATTATAATGACATCAGTTGTGAAAACCAAATTGAATGAATCAAGAGTTTACCTTCAATTATATGATAGCTGTGGAGTAACGTTTTCACTATCTAACATATGCAATGGAGAAGGGAAATCCAAAAAAATTTGTCATCGTGACTAAAAAAATATATTCATCGCATTTGAATAAGGAGCTAATCGAATATGAACTGATTTTTCAAGTCAGGACACTACTTGAGGAAATTATTTGGAAAGTTAAAAAAATAATTTATCTCCAATAGGGAGCTTTCATAGTTTCCGAATGGAACCTAAATCTTAAACCTCTGAATCCCGAATATAATCACAGATCTATGACGAAGTAATTACGATTTTATATCTGCTTAAAACCACTAAAACCACCACGTAAAAAAAACCACGTAAACGAGACTACTCATTTACTAAAAGTCTCCACAATTACTCTCTTACTTTTTGCTTCCCAGGCATACATTCATCAAAGGTCAAGTGAAAGGTTGGTAAGGAATTTCTGAGGCTTAAAAAAACCTGCCATAATCTTGTTCCACTGACCTATGCCCACGTAAAGGGCAATCTCAATGATATCCTCCTCTTAAGTAATTACAAGGTTAACATTCGTCAAAGGTGATTCCATTCTAAGACTCCGAAGGACGATATGAAGACAACCTTTTTGACAGTTAAGTCAATGCCTATTTTCTTAATTAATTAAGCTCACGTATTAAAACTTTGTGTAAAAATATTCTTTTACAACGTCAGCTACATCGTCCGGCGTTTCTTTTACCCTTGCTTCCGCCTTAGACTTGCCAGAAAATGAAAAACATTAATCCACAAAACACTAGCTCTCCTTTCGGAACTAGTATTTCTATTTTTCTTCCTTTTGTTTTCTCTTGGAGAGAAACTTTAAATCCTCAACTTGCTCAAACTTAGAAAAAAACATTGTTAAATATTAATATTTATCGAAAAATTATTAATCTGTACAAAGGAATATCAATTATGAATTATGTATTTGTCAGAGTTTTCATTTTTGACAAAAGCCTTCCCTTATCGAAAATTAAACAGCCATAAATAGCATGTCACCCCACTATACTTCTTCCACGTATCTCAAATATTGTCATTGAAAATTCTTCATGACAAGTAACTATCTGTAACGTGTGAGTGAGAAATGTACGTGATAAAGCCGTATGTACTTGTGCTATGAATGGTTTAAGTGGCTTATGACTCGTAATCAAGAACAGTACCACCAGGCTATCGCCTACTTGTAATGCTGGTTGTTAAATAATAATAATAACACTTCCGAGTACAGTTAAAAACTCATTCTTCCGTACCAAGAAAGTGTGAACTAAATTAATTATGCTCATAAAAAAACTTGGCCATCTTTAAAACAAACTAAAACCTGTACATAGCACACGTTTCAAAATTATTAACCCTAATCTGATAATTAATCTCGCGTTAAAGTGAAATATTATCAAATTTTCTCGCATACAATTAGAAAAATAATGCTTTTGCTGTTTTGTCGTGATAATGCATGATCAAAAAAATTTACAAAGTATCACAATGGATGGAAAAAAGTGAAAAAGAAAACAATATGAACCGAGCTTTTATTGACTTTTTGCGATGGTTAAGAGTTCGTTGGTCTTCTGAACGAAATCATTTCGAAAGGTGACTCTGCAATTATCTTGAGAGTAAAATAAATCTGATTTGGCTGATTTCACCAAAAAATTTGCACGATACAAGGATAAAAGATCTTTTTCTTAAAAATTATATCGATCTTATTTTCTGACGTGAAACAATATTCACTTCTTCCAGCAACGCGGAGTTAAAGAGCATGTATTTTATAAAGGGCCCACGAAAGTTTACCGTAGAGCCGTTTAGCATTAACTTAGCTTTTAAAAGAGTGATTGGAAAAGTAAGAACCTAAGGTTAATACCGATACAATATCAATTGATTCTACATCACTATCCATAATTCACCACTGCAAATCGCTTTTAAGCAGAAAACAACATCGTAAATGACAAACATGGGGCAAACAGGACTCATGCTCGTGTTAATAAAGTCGAGCTGGACTCCATCTCCTAAAATAATCACATCCTCCCCGGCAAGCGTTCGGATAATCCCTTCCATCGCTTGTTCACCCGGTCCCTCCCATGCCACTTCCCAATCCCCCCCCTCCTACTCTCTCCCCAATTTTATCTTCCCTTACCCAACCTATCCGAGGCTTACAAATTAGCCCCACGTGACGAGAAATTCGTTAAAAGGCGTCAAATTCCAACACGCAGGGAGAGGGGGTGGGCGGTGAGATAGACGGCGAAGAGGACAAGGAAAGAGTGAGGAGGGAGAACGAAAGGCGGGAAAGAGAATGGACCAAAAAATATTCCGAATCAAGGGCATAAAAAATGTTCCCGCCAAATTGGAAGGAAAAAAAATAAAAAAAGAACGACGAGGAAATGCGAAGCAGGAAGGAATAAAAAAAATGAAGGAAACAAGGAGACGGAAGGGTAAGACTCAAGATCCCATCAACATGTAAATTGGCACAGATTGCACAGGGGTGGGGGCAGTGAGTGAATGAAGGGTTTACGAGAGAAGATTGGCGGGGGTGGGGTGGGAGGAGCAATGAAAAACCTGCATGAAAGTGGAGCGGACGGAGCCTCAGATGGAGAGGAGGGGTATGGTGACTTAGAGGTAAGAAGACAAGCGGAAAGATTGACGATCAGGATATTACGTAAAGATAGTAACAAATTGAAGGCAAATAAATAGGTTTCATTTTGCGAAAAAAACATACAAGCGACCCATATTCTCTCAGACTAATATTAGTCGTTTAGCATATCTAATGAGATAGCGTTTCCGAGAGCAAGGAAGATGACAGAAGAAAGGAACCTCAAGGTCTGGTGAGCAATATTAAATGAACAATTCGGAAGAACTACTACCACAAGCATTTACTACGTAGTATAAGTAGGGGCACAAATGTAGATTTATGATCTAAAATGTATAAGTAGGACAATTTATCATTATAAATAAACCAGAAAAGACGAAGGGCATTTTTAAAACATGGCCACTACGTTTGCGTGTCGTTGGAAGTTAATAGGCTAGCGGAAAGTCATAAAACAATGAAGTATCCTCCATCAAAAATGACTATTATTTTCATTGGAAAGCATCATATAATTATCACGAAAAAAGTTCTCCAAAAAACTTTATTCTCACAAAGAATCTTCATTATATTTTAAGATAGGTACGTAAAACATTTTGAGTTATTAATCCTACGAAGCCAATGAAAACGTGATCCAAATCGGTAAAAGCATGAAGAATCGATAGAAAGCGCGTGGAATAATAAGAGTCTGCAATGAAAAACTTTGAAACTAAATTTTACGTCACGAGTCAACGGTGGCTAACTTATTCACAAGAAAAATACTAATTACGTCATCATTATTCAACTTCGGCTGAAATTGGACCATGAAAATACAAAAGGATACTCATAAGGATAGGGAGTTTGGACTGTTTAGAACATCGATGAGAAAAACGACCCTTAATCTTAACCGTAGGCTGAAGATGGAACATTTCACACATGCAGTAGAAGACGAAAGATATACTCGTGCGTAGGAACACACGCAGTATATATTTCTACGCAGTAAGTTTTCGTACGAAAAATATTCATACATTGAGGGTAGGAGAAGATGAAAAGTAAAATGGAGAGGCAAGAGGTTGCGCCAGTTCCCACAAAACCCCATCAGATCCCTCGTTACACACCCTCCTCGTCCCCACAAACCGTCCCACGCCTGCAACCTCCTCCCACAACTCTCCCCATACTCCCTCCCTCACCTCCTGTCCACCCTTCTTCTCCCTACCCAACCAACCTCACTCCCTCACTCTCCTCCTCCTCCCACATACAGAGCTCTTCCCATCTCTCGTCCTCTCTCTCTCTCTCGCTCTCTCCTCCCCAGCTTCCCGAAGGAACACCTCCCCATTTCCATGAATTAGCAGGCACTGTCGGCTGGGTCTGACGGCTATGCGGGCGGCCTACTCTGCGGGGATAACGCCTCCACGCTCCGCCCGCTTCCGAGCTGTGGGGAACGGGAAGGGGATGGATGATGGGGCGAACCGCCGCGTGGCAATGGAAGGGAGATGCGAGAAGGGGAGTAGGAAAGGCGGGATAGGAACGGACGCAAGGGGGAGAGGGGGTTGCGTGAAGGAGAGACGGGGGGGGTGGGGAGAGGGGGTGGCTGGCGATTGGCAGTGGAATGAGGAACGAAGTGACAAACCCAGAGCGATGAGAAAAAGGGGGGAAAATGAAACTTTCCTCGTTCGGAAAACGATGTTGATAAAGTACTCCCTGTTCAAAAATGGTCGATAGCTTAGACAATGCATAAATAAGTTGGAAACAAAAATTACATCGCAGACAGCACGAATAAGAACTTGGTAAAAAGTCTTTATGATTTGAACCTTTTATGCAGCTTCGAAAGTTGCTCAAAGTTTGACGGCTTCCTGAAGATAAAGTATGCGGGCGGTAAAGTGTGTTTCCGAATTTTTTTAATGGAAACACAATGGCTGTACAAATGGGATATCCGTCGGATTCACAAGTAATTTTTTGGCCGGAATATTGTTTTTGAGTGCCCACATGCTCGATGATAAAACCGGTTTTTATTTCATCAAATACTTTCAAGTATTCACTACAATTCACAAAGAGATATGGGTAATACCTTAGAAAAAGCTTGAAAAATTATTTCCAACGCGCTTTCCTATATACCACAAACTCACCCTATACAACATATCCATAGCAACTGTGTAAACAATAGTTAATGTATATCCTTTTTTGACAAAGCAGTGGGGGTTGATTTCTATGCACACAAATACTCGTTAGCAAAAAGAGTCTTGAATACTGAAGGGGGCCATCAAAACTTCTTAAGTAAGTGATTAACCTTTCCGTGTTTTCTGTCTTGCTTTTGCGCCTCAGATCTTCCTAACGGAAGTTTTACGTTTACCGCTATGTTGATAAACCACAATCTTAAAAAAGGACCACATGATAATTAAACATTTTTTTAGGATTGACAAAAAACATAATAATCCTCCAATATGTTAACTCACAGCGATCAACATCACGCAACTCCAAAAAGTTACATTTTTTCCGCGTTTTGTTGTTCACTTATCGTTCACAGCAGCGTCGCTCAATGTTTAACAATTAGTTTGAATCTATGCCTCACTAGACGAAAGAGACATTCAACGCTTTTCGTCCGAATAGTGTAACAAATTCTAACGGCAAGAGGCATTTGAATCCTTTTCCTTCATGCTACCATGCTATCGGCGACTGACGTGGAACTCCCGAGCAGTATGCTTGAGAAATGCAAGGAATCCCTAAGGGCATCTTCCCGAGGTCCCCAGCCCGCGGGAATCACACGAAATTTTCCATAAAGAGGGTGAGAAAATGCAGTCGACACCCTTGAATAAAAAAGAATTGAGGTGAGGAGAGGAGAATCCAGTAGAGGATGCCGAAGGAAGATGAGGAGTGAGCGAACAAACTGATCGCTTGATTAAGCCTCCAGGTTGTAGACCCTTTCCATGGAAGAAATTAGAAGGAGAGCGAACGCCTCGAAAGACCCATTTAATTGATTGTGATGGAAACTAGAGATCGGAAGGAACGGATTGCCAAACTGCTGAGGACTCGAAGAGATAGAAATTAAAGGAGGATATATACGGGTTCTTAATGAGGTGAAAGGGATCCGTTAACGATGGACTTCAATAGGGTATTTCGTCCCAAATGTTCATTTTACTCGAGACAGTGAATGTGGTCCAATAAAATGGTAATGCGAACGAAAAGAGTCCGTTTTTACTGTGTTGCGCGCTTGTAATCGGAACACTTACTTCACACTCATTACTGCTGGATTATTTAAGCGAGTAATGATATTCAAGTGTTGTACAGGTAAAACCTCTGCCCGCCATGAATCTTTTACTGAAATAAAATTCAACCAAAAACAATTTTTTCCTATGAGATTTTGCCTTACTTCTCTTATACTCAAATCGTTAAAACTTCGTAAAAATCCTTCCTCGTCTACTTTAACGAAAAGCATCAGATATCCCCATTCTTAAAACTCAAGGATTTATTTCTTCTTGAAATCTCGGATCTCGAACGATAACAAGAGCGTAATCAACCCTTTTAAAGAGGCCTTCACTTTTGAAGGAACAACACTACAGCCAAATGCTTACGTTATGAACTTAACATTTCACTTCAAAAGAAAACTCTGAATACCAATTTGGTGTAATAAACCACACCATGTTAATTAAAAAGATGACATTTCCATAACCTTTACTTCGACAGAATATTTTAAAAGTTACAAAGAATATAAAAGGATGCTTAATGTTGAAGACTACTTAGAAATTCAGCTCACCGATAATTTTTATCATTCAAAAATATATTTCCGTAACGCCTTCCGCATATAAACTTTTTATCACCTTGGAAAAAATTCGTAGCAGTATTTATGAGGACTTATCGCAAGCCGAAACCATGAACAAGAAAACAAGAAATAATTTAATGGCTTAAAACGTTGGAAGGCTAGTGAAAAGTTTCGGGGTTACAATAATGGGAAGAGTTGACCCCAGCCGTACTCTTATAGATGGGCAATAGATAGGAAGGGGAGTTAGGAAAGATATAAGTTAGCGGAATAATTATAATAAAAGATACTAAAACTAAATTAATTAAATAGACACCGCAAACGGTCAAAACAACCGCGTGCCTAATGATTAAATAACAAGTTGTTCTAATAAATTAAAATTAATCACGCACTCTCTAGCTTGGATGTACTTTGCAGAATTGAACCTTGCTAGTCCCAATCACTCACACTCAACCAGGACTTATGAGAGATTTCTCTCTACGCCAGTGGTCCGACAGTCGCACGAAATAAATTTAAAATTTAAAAAAAAATTACAACAATTAAAATGTACTTACTACTGAAGGAAAAAATTCACGCACTCTCTAGCTTGGATGTACTATGCAGCCTTGATCCTTACTAGTCGCAATCAACCACACCCAATCAAGACTTACGAGAGGTTTTCCTCTACGCCAGTGGTTTCGGGGTTACAGTTGGATTTTAATTAAGAGTAAGTATATTCGGCATATATGTTCAAAATTTTGTCGCAAATATAGGAATATTAATTTTAAAAATACAATTTAGCCATAATTTAATGAAAGATAGCGAATAAAAATGTATTTTAATTATAACGCATCGGCAGTTTCGAGCGGTGGTTCTTGGAAGTGACCCCTATGGAATTGCAACACAGTATAATCATTAAATTCATTGCAAAGGCCTAGAATTCGATGGAAAATGACAACTTCGGAACTCAAAACCTAATTTTGTAAAAATAATTCCTGAAAATTAAAAAAAAACATATTTTCCAATTTCAATTTTTACCAATCTTTTGCTAAACTCTGTGAATGACACATAAAACAATGGCCAAGTAAATGCAATTAATTAGAGAACAACTTCACTAATGATATATTAAATTATCATACACGTTTTTTTTAAACTGTTATTTAACTAACGAACAGAATTTTAGCAAAATGGCTCAAAATAACAACCACGATTTAATCAGTATCTCTCAAAAAAATATGAACCCGCAACACTGTATTTAAATGTCTAGGTTCAATGCTCAAGTAAAGCATTCATTAATGATTTTCATGACACAATAAGCTCAAGTCAAAATACTGAGAATCTGCCGTTAATTTAAACAAATCTTAAAAATCGCTCATTATCAAATTACTGCACTTGTTCAAGAAAATATCATCTCTAGAGTATCCACCCCATGCACCTTATACACGAAATTGTTCGGCGTGGATGAATCATAAACTACTGAGATCTTGGTAAAAATTTGTATGTAATCAAAGAATCGCAACGGAAGCACACCCAGTGGTTTAAAATACAAGAATCGGGAACAATCGACAGTCGAATCACTTAAAAAAATCACGGGGGACAAAATCCACTTTCACGCCCCCAGTCTGCCAAGGAAATTCACCTATTAAAAAAGATTTTTCGCAAAATATCTTATGGGTGCATTCACCACGACAGGAAAACGAAAATCAGGGAAGCCCTCAATTCCTGATCCGTTAAGAATTTACTTAAGTCATTAAAACGAAGCCAACTTTCTGCATTCCTAACTCTTCGATGAGGCCCGGCGCGCAAGTGGCCTAGCATTTGGAAATAGGCGAAGCTGAGCGAGACGTAGAGAGAGGGAAATGGAAAGGGAGAGAAGTAGAGAATGGTGCATGGAACTGATGGCTTGGGAGATGGCCGTGCAAGACAAGGAGGTAACTTGAGTGTGTGACTGGGATAGGGGGCAGGCGGAGAGGAATACTTCGAGGGATGGAACGAGGTGGGAGGAAGGAGTGTGCCGAAGAACATAGGGAGGGAATGACACAAACCAACTCAAAACCCTGCCCAACCCCTTCTTCCTCATTTCCATTTATATGGAATGCGCAGGAAGGGGAGCGGCAGCATCTGAATGGTGGCGAGCGCGGAGGAGAGAGGGGGAGAGTGTCAGAGAAAGGAGCCAGGCAGGAGGGAGATAGCAGTGTAAGGTAAGCTTCACTCATCTGCTGCCCGCCTCAACCCCAACTCCTCTTTTTCCGTCTCTTTCCAACTCCATCCAGGCCCCCCTCCCTCCCTGTCCCCCACGCAATTGGATTCGAGAGCAGGAGCATACGCGAGGAGGGGGGCAGATAAGGAAAAGGGTAGACTCCCATGGGGGCCGAAGAAGGAAGAGGGTTTGGGAGAAACTGCAAAGGGGGAACGGGGAGGGGGGTGCGAGGGTGGGTGTCGAGGCCGAACGAATAATCCATTTGATTGAGTGGAACGAGGAATAAAAAGGAAAAAGGGGCGGAGAGGAGCAGCATCGCATGGCAAGGTCGAATTGGGGATGGGATACGATAGAAATTACACAAAAAAAGGTCATTAAGGAGGAGAAAACCACCTAAAAAATTTCCGATATATTTCTTATTTTAAATTTCTCGAACTAAAAAATTTTGCCCATACACGCAGATGAAATGAATTTTTTTTCCTACAAAATTTTCACGGCTCCAACAGACAACGCGTTTTCCGTACTGGTGTTAAACGTTCATGGGACCAGACGGATTTGGACTTATCAGAACTCTTTAATTTTTTAAGAGGGGAAACAAAATCGGCAAGCATCGACTCGCCAAATAATATTTCATAACGTTTCACAAAATGAACATTACTAATCCCACATCACTTATTATTCAGGAATTACTTCATATTAAAAAAATATTTCTTCCGTTTAAGTTGTACTAAATTCTGTATTTTGCTTGGCGATTTCTAACCTGTATTCTTTCGCGAAAACCAAAAGTATCATTCTACAGCATAAAATGTTGGTACCATTGGAAAGAGGAACGTTCAGCATAGAATTAGATTCACAAGTATTAATTAATAGCAAAGATCGAGATGATCGAGCCGACATCAAATGCAACAACTTTGGATGAGAGGAAACTACTCAGAATAGGATCAGAGAAATACGAGCGGAAGGCAACAAGAAACTACCACATTAGCTCCCTTAGAATCTGCAGCGTTATTTTCCCAGATTCGACGTTAGGCATCCCTCCCGGTAAAATAATCCGGACGTAAAATAGTTCCCGTACTTGAGCTCTGTGTGCAGAATACATGGAGAAGAAGATTAGTCACAGTGATAATTAGAGAGAAGGGACAGAATATTAGATTCTAATGAGTGAAACGAATGCTGGATAATGCAAAGAGAGAAAATACCAGGCTGGGTGGACTACGCCTTGGGTAGACAAAGTAAAATGAGTGGTAGCTTAACGATTTGTCGAAGAATGCATGGATAAATATTCAACGTGTAGGTAGCCAAAGGACAGCAGTAATTGGCAAATATCAGAGAGAACATTGAATATATGGTGCTGATGTTTACTAAATGTGTGTGTGTACATACATATATATGTTTATATGTATATGTGTCAAATAAAAAACTTAAGACAGCAACACACAACATGAGCACACATAAAAGAAACACTCACACGTTATATATCCAGTCATATCTTATCTTCCGAAGAAGACGGAGTTCGAGTCCGTCGAAATTATCAAGATATTATTGTGAGTGTTCTTTTTATGTGTTCTCATGCTGTGTGTTACTGTCTAAGTTTTATATATATATATATATATATAAATATAACTACATGTATATAACCATATATATACTATATATATATATATATATATATATATATATATATATATATATGATACACATGATACCGTCAAAGTAACACGGAAGTGTTGCATAAAAAACTTTGACAGCAACAAACAATATATATATTAGGCAATCTACCGGTTAAGGTAGATTTTTGGATGGACACAACTACCAAATAAATATTTTGTAACTCCGAATAAAACCCAATCCAGCACCCTAATCTACATCAGGTCCCTCTTCATCAACAAACAATATAATACCACATAAAACGAACACTCACACCTTATTTCTGGATAATTTCGACGGAGTTGAGCTATCAAGTTACACGTAAACCTCACCGAGAGTAATAACATGTAAGTCAACGGGCAGTCACGGAGAAGAATTAGGAGTACACACTATCAGGGTCTACGGCGAGGTAAAAGAATATACAAAATGCATATAATGGGTGACTAGAAATACGTGAAGAGGGAACAAATCATAGCGCTAAATAAAACGCACGGCTGGGGAAACGAACTGCCAGGTGTTGGGGAATATTGAGTTCTGCAATGGATAGAATATGTGAATGACAATCACGTCCATCAGGTAGCAACGGTGCAAAGATATCCTTGGAAATTGATGGAGGGCAGAGCCAAATAAAAAACATTGACCAAATACAGACGGTTCGGTAGCTAAGACAGACAATGCAAATCCAATACCAGTTCAAATAAAATGACGACCACGACCTAAGAGCCACCGAAAGATATCTTAAAAATATAGATAAATATATTGAATATCCTTTAAGATAAGATATCTAAAAGGATATTCAAAGAGTGACATCTGAATTCCTTTAAAACTAGAAAGCTATATACGAGAAGACTTAGCACGTTCAACCATCGCTAGGAAGGACAAAGGTGTCTATGAAGAAAAATTGGATGATTGGAGGAAGATACGTATATAATAGATGAACAAATAATCAGAATTTTACAGTGTTCTAATGACCAGTAGTGACCTACGACCTATTTACGAGACTTTATAACGGAAATAATAACATCCAAGGCTACAAGGTGAAGTATTTCTCTATTAAAAACGTATGCAAAGAATTCTTATAAAAACCTGAGGGTAAGCAAAATTGGATTAAAATCTGTCTTGGAAAAATATATCATTAGGAAGTAATACACTGTTAATTTATACTATCTACGAAAGGCATAACGCGAAGAATAAAAAATGGCATGCAAAAAAATCAGGGAAATAAAAATATTTTTGAAAATAGTATCCACAAGTAATGCAGTACATCAATCAATTCATGTAATGCAACCAAATCATTAAAGTGTTGGTTATTTGAGTCCTTTTTGTATAGTGGAAGATATTCTAAAAGGTTACAGCTTATTTAATTTTCAAATGCTGGAGAATCAAGTCTACGATATACATAATCCATGAAAATTGCTATATATAGGGATCACCGGCCCACCGAAAAGTGTCCGCATTTATAAAAATGCGCGTCAGTGATATGAAAGGTTGGACCAAAAGTGCTCAAATGATGACTGTACATTTTTAAATCAGTCCCAGAACAACCGAAGATACTATAAAATATGGTCGTCAGTTTCGCTATTATAAACTAAATTAACATAGTCAAACTATATCCAAAATTGGCAAAAGATTTTTAAAAACTACCTTCAGACCAACGTGAACCGAAAGAAAACCCACGATAGGTGTTAAATACGTGTAGATACGTCCCAATATGGAGCCCAGTGCCTAAAAAGATGCATCAGACTGCTTATTGATTTCCATTAGTTCAAACTCAAAAGTGTTTTACGCATTTTAATAATTTCGCTTATCCTAAACACAAATTTTCTTTAATTGAACAATGAATAACAAATGACTAAACTAACATGAAAAAAAATAATATATTTTTTATTATATTTTGCAACCCGAAAGGTTATCCAAAACAAGAAAATAAGTAGGGCAACATTAGGGAGAACGATCAAAGTAAATAATTTCATGAAAATAAAACAGTTTCCGGCGTAACTTGGTGGACTAATTTTTCAAATGTCAATATCATGAAAATAGAACGAAATATAACTTTGGGTAATTCCAGACTAATGCGAAAAAAAATTGAATCATCAATTTTCACATCTGTAGATATGCTGCTAGATTAAATTACACAACGAATTAACGAAACCATTCGACCACTTACACATGTTTTATTTCAGTTTCAGTAAGACTGTGGATTTGAAAACGAGCATGAAGTAGGTGAATGGGTTAGATTCAGTACGTTTCAATGGATTAAACCCATATCGTTGAAACTCATTAAAACTTTTATCTACGGTTTCTGAGGGTTATGTATTTGGTATACAATTTTACATTACAAAGAGATTTAAACTTTTCCACAAACATTGTTCTTCAATTATCCGTTGCTGCTTATACGATCAAATTTTTTTAATCCTATAAAGTAATGGCTCTATGGTACTACATTAAATTATCGAACTCTCCGTTAAACTGCTCTCAAATATTACTCTCTACTAACTCCACTCAAATATAACTATACCAAAAAGTGTATTCAAAAGGTCTGAACCATTAACGAAAAGATTATTTGGTTCCTCAAATCACATTTCCACATGATTGATTGAGCGTACTTAATGCTTTCCCACATTTTATGACAATTAGGAAAACCTATTTATCATTTTACTGAAACAGATTGATTAGCTAGCACTGACTGACAGCAAGTATTGATAAACATCCACATACGAGTATATCATTAAATTTTCAACCAATATAAGAATATACTGGGATGATATGCTTGTTTCGCCAAAGAAACAACAGCACTTGTATTTTAAGATATGCAATGAGTTGCGCCGTAGAATCTCCCCTGAAATAGGAATACCAATACGTCACTATCTAAATCAAAATAATAACAAACACGCCCAAATATCATAATACGTTGTTAAGGTAGGGAAGGTGCCAGCCAAAATATATCTTAAAACAAAAATTGGGCAGATTGCGGTTTATATCTCATTAACTATTTGTTTAGGAAAAACGAAAAGGATAGCAATTTTGTTCCGGGGAAACGTAGACAACTGGGAGAAAACCGTTTGAAGGAGACGAAGAAACTTATTGAAAAATAACACACGTCCTCGGGCGATAGCCTTCCCCAATCATGCAACCTTCGGACCGGAATGGGGGAATAGCTTGGGGAGAGGAGGGGATGGAAGCCACCACCCCCAATGTGACCCCAACCGCCCACTTTTACAGCCACCCTTTACCTTTCGCCGTCAAAGCGAGGGGTCGAGAGAGAAAAGGGGCATATGACGTGTGTGGACGTGTAAGTGTGCGAAAACTAGGGGCGGAGGAGGGAGGAGAGCAGGCTGCTGCATTAAGCCCACCTCTCCCTCCCATCCCTCCCAAACTTACTCTCCATTCCCCTCCCCTGCACGGCTTTTCTCCAAAACCTTTCAAGCAGACGCCAACAGGTTGGACGACAGGAAGGTAGGCAGGCACCCGTGATTGGGAAGGACCGCGGAAAGGTTTAAACGAGGGGAAAGGATACGGGTGGAGAAAAGGTGATGAGGTGGCGAATAAATATTGGCGAAAGTCGAAGGAAAAAGGGAAAGAACTGGTAGGCTGAAATTTCAGAAGACGAAGAACCACTAGTAAACATCGAAAACGGATGGAAAACCTGATATTGACCGGTACATGAGATGTTGATTGCAAAGATAAAGAACAAATTAGGAACTCAGAGAGTATGAATCACTAATAGACAGCAAATTTAGAAAAAGCAGGACACTATAACCATGGCGTCAACTAAAATAGCAAATTATATGCAAGAAAAATATATAATTTAAGGAAAATTCACGTTGAATGATTATGTATTTCAACATTTCTTTTACAGATTAATAAAAACATCGGTAGTTCTGGACCACTACTGCATTTTACACTCGTGATAACTATTTCGAAACTCAAACACTATCGTCAGGTATAAAAGCAAAATGTCAACTGTAAATACTAGTATATATTTCCAATTTAGAAGGATGTGAGGAAGAAGGATCGGGTGGATGCGGGGGATTTGGTGAAGGTGAGGGACTGAGTTGTGGTCACATTTCCTGAGTACGTCATTGGACAAAAGGGATTAAGTGAAAAATGATTGAAAGTAGTTCAACATATAATATTATGGTGTTACAACACATACTGCCTATCTCAGTTGAATTAAAGTGCATGTTAAGCGGGGCAGCATATTTTATTATGCATAACAATTACAATACGAAGGAAAAAATTGCTTACATCATTGAATTGATTTACAAATAAACCAAACTACTAGGAGTATTTCAGAAAAACTGAAAATTGTATCATTTCACAACGTTTGATGGAGAAATTATATCACTGAGGAGGACTATATAAATATATATACATAGAAATATATATATATGTGTGTGTATATATATATAATATATATATTAATATATATAATATATATATGTGTATATATATATTAATATATATATATATATGTATATATATATTAATATATATATAATATATATCTTAATATATATATATATATGTATTAAGTCACTTTTTTGACAATCCCACGAACGTGCACATTAATGTAAATGGACTAACTAGTCGACTAACTTTCGGGCCCTCCTCTGCCTCAGTTCTGTTCCTAATTCCTCTTCAGAAAGGTGGTTGTACCACCGAAAATTCGAGAACCAGTGATTCCCTCTTTTATATGTATCAGTTTCTGTGTTTGTGTCGACTAGTTAGTCCATTTACATTTTATATATGAACCATAAACACAGTAATCAACCCGAAGGTCGGTTTAGTAGGTGATCGTAGAGCTCACCTATGTACCAAGCCCGACGGCGTGTGAATATTCACACAACAGGGTAGGGGGCCAGTTCCTTTCCCTGTACTGGTTATGGTTTCCCAGGAAGATCTGGTACCCGAAAAATCAACTAGCTTGGGTGGCGCTGCAGGTGTCCAAAGTGCCTTGCCCGGGAATCGAACCTGGGACCCTCCGGTCAGTAGCCCAACGCTCTACCCACTAGACCACCGATATATATAGTATATATATATTTTTTTCGTACATACACAAGGGGGTATTTTTTTAGGTAGTCTACCGGTTAAGGTAGATTTTTGGATGGACACAACTATCAAATAAACATTTTGTAACTCCAAACAAAACCCAATCCAGCAACCTAATCTAAATCAGGTCCCTCTTCATCTCTGTGTACTTCTTTCCTCCCTTCATCCCATCCAACATCCCAATCCTGTTCCTACCCTTTCCTCGCTTGCCCAACATTCTCCTCTCTATTACCATCTTCAACATTCCACCACCGCTCAATACGCCTTTCATCTATTTTTCCTGCCTCCATACGATTTCTCTCAACAAACCCCTCTCCTCACCCACCATCTCTAGTACTTCCTCATTTGTTTTCCTTTCGGTCCATTTCACCTTCTCCATTCTTCTCCACACCCACATTTCAAAAGCCTCCAATCTACGTCTATCCTCCTGCTTCAGTGACCACGTTTCCAGTGCATATTATATAATCAGTATTTGAATCCTATTACTTATTTCATATATATTATATTTTACTCTATTCAATGTCAATCCCCTCAACCCCTAATACCTTTTCTTTTTCACGTCCTTCTTAATTTGTCCAATGTACATGTCTCTTGGTCTTCTTCTTGGAATCTTCCCTTCCTTGGAATTTTTCATTCTATTATATTCCTAATCAATTTATTGTGCCTCAATGTGTGTCCAATCCATCTATTTCTTCATTGCTCTACAGTTCTCCATATGCTCCCACCCTCTTCTACCCTTCTATATACTTCCTCATTCCTTACTTTGTCAGTTCATCTGTTAATTTATTTCCAGGAAGACGAAATCGAGCAGATTACAAAATATTATCTTGACCGGGACATGAACACCGGAGCTTTCGACTTGCCCGGTAAATGCTCTAACCTGTAGCTGTAGTAACCTAGTCTTCCGTAGTACCATAAATTCTTCTCATTCAATATAAATTCAAGACTGATGACTTAAACTGATGACATTAGGTCCATAATAACTCAGTTATTTACCCTTCTTCCCATGTTAAAGAATAAAGTACAGAAACCTTAAGTCCTCAAGGACTCTCCGCTAACAATTTTCGCCCAGTGAAACTCAATTGGCTCAATCAACAGAATTTCGATTTGGACGAACAGTACAGGAACTCAAAAGTAAAAAGGTACAATTCTTCCACTCGCGACAATGCAGGACACAGATGGTGACTCAGACGAAAGAAAATAAATACAGAATATAGGGAAGAGGGTGAATACGGGGAATTCCTGATTGGAAAAGCGTTCACTGACGATAAAACGAGGAGTGGGAGCTCAGTTTTCACTAGGAGAAGCATTTTCCTCTGGCTCTGAAAAGGTTTTCGGGGATAGGCGAGGGTTGAAACCTGAAATCGAGGAGAACATGGATGGCTATGGCATGCTTAGGAAAATGACATCGAAGCGTTGCTCAAATGGTGAAAAGATACGTGGGAAGGCGAACATGAACCGAAACTCAGGAATTCATCGATACAACCAGGCAACGGGTCTTAAATTGTATGGCAGCTACTCCCAAAGAGACTAATCCATAATCAATAAGTCTCCGCAATTATTGGAAACTCAAAAGTGAGGAGCTGAAATTTCACATGAGTAACCTGTTCCCTTGAATAGCTGAGGTAATCAAATTCGTCGCCGTTTAACATAAGCGTTTTCCTTATGCTACAATAATCGTAATTTAACGGATTTTATAATCGAAAAATATGCACAGAGTAATGCCAGGGATTAAACTATAATCTCTGCCGAAGGACTATTGTCACACAGTGAAACAAAACTATGAACTGAGTAATATCAATAATTAAATAGTCTATACTTTTAAGCTGACTATAAGCTAGCGATACTGAATTCTGAAACAAAATACTTTAACATCGTAAAAGTGGCAAACAGCATGAATTATCTCCAAACATCCCAATGTGGTTAGCTCAAATGAACCTTGGATCCTGGCAGACTGTTTCTTTTCTACTTCACTCAAGGATGTAGACTACTTCAAATTCAGAATCACAGTGGAAATACAGTTTTTCATACCGAGTGTGAACAGAATTAGAGTATGTGTACGCACAAAATAAACTGAGATAAGCATTGGCTAGAATCATTTAAGGTTGCTCAACTTAGATGAACGCATCCAAACGACTTCTTCGCATTGCACCACTCTGTAGTGAAGAAACAGGGAGCAATAGGAATGGTCTCAGGAATCACGGAACGGAGTAAGTGGAGGATTGGTAGAGAAATAGCAGGTTTTCAAAGGGTCTCCCCGGCTATCCTGGGCCCATCAAATTCGGATGTGTGATTGTCATTTTCTGACCGTTCGCACGTATCGTTGCTCCTCTCTATTGATGCTGGGCTTAGGTGAGGAGTAAGGATGAGGAATATAAAGTGAAGGGTGAGGGAGTTGGGCATGAAGGACTATGGGGCGGCGTGTAGGTGGGGAAGGAGTTGGGGAAGAAGATGACGTGAAGAGGGAACGTAGAATCTGGAAAATCGAATCCTTGGGGAGGGGACGAAATCACACGGTCAGTCAAGTCGAAGCAACTCCTTCCCTCCACCAATTTCGCCCTCCCCGAGGTGAACTTGACCTCTCAAAAATAGCATGAGGCGCAAAAGACGCGATTACAAAATCACCAGGGGTTGAACAAGGGTCAAAGGTTAGGAGATGACGGGAGAGACCGGGGGAAGATGAATCTTTATGCACACTACGCAGACGGAATACTCCCGCCGCAGGGATGAGCAGGGTAAAACAAATTTGGAATAGCCATACGGTCAATAGGTACATACTGTATTCCTTAAATGAATCTAACAATCAAAGAGCTATTAATAAACAAAATCAATGTGTCTAACTGCATCAAGACACCCCCAAAAACGGCAATACGTGGGGGGGGGGGGGGTCGTTCAATTAGTCCATTGAAAATCCAAGAGGTGGCACTCGTAGCATCGGGAAAGTTTTTCTCTAAGTAAGGCTTATCTCTCTCATTAGACTTTTGTTTAAGTGTCAGCTATCCCAAAAACGTAATTTAATTTTCATAGTCGATTGAATCATCGAACTTTTATTTACTGGGAAAAATTGGAAAAAATTAATAGTGATTTAGCGCTTCTATTTAACAGATTACCACACCTATAGAGATCAAAGCCGTGTTGGATAAAGTTCTTGACACTTTTACTTCTGTGTTTGTCACTATTTACAATTGGATAAGTGAGTTAAAATGTGGACGTAAATGATGAATACCGTTCCGTAATATAATGGAAGGACTCCATCCAAAATGATTGACAAAATCCACGAAATGGATTTTTAACTGATCGAAAAATCAAAATTCGCAAAATAGTTGAGGCCACAGGTATATCACAAGGTCCGGTGTGTCTTTTTTCAATATTGCACGAAAAATTGGGAGTAAAAAATATCTCGGGAAGATGAATGCCACGTTTTCCCTCGATGGAGAATAAAACAATCCCGTGGTCAATTCGGAGACTGGTTTGGCGGTTTTCCTTCGAAATTTTGATAGGTTTCTACGTGGATGCATGACCATGGATAAACATTGATGGACAAATACACTCCCGAGACAGAGGAACAGTCGAAACAGGAGGTTTCTAAAGATGACCTGGTTCCAAAGAATGCAAAATCAAAAACGGTGACATGGGCCGACAAGTTGATGGTAACGGTTTGTTCGAGTGCACGAGAAATCATCTACGTCGATTACTTTCAAAAAGGCTACACAATTACTGGAGTGTTATAGGCGTCGTTATTGCACCGTTAGAGTAAATAAATCAAGAAAAACGTCCTCATTTGGCATAGACAAAATTATCTTCCATCAAGGCAATGCACGGACGAACCCCTACGCATTTTCGATGCCAAAAATTCTGGAATTAAAGTTCGAATTATTACAACATCCACCGAATTTTCCCCAAATTGATTTCTTTTTATTTCCAAATTCTAAAATAAACAGTTCGGCGGAAAAGGATTCACGTCAAACAAGGATATCACTAAAACAGATGCCTATTTCGAGGATATCCCGAAATACTACTTTTTGGGCAGCTTAAAATAGATGAAAAAACGTCGGGCTGAAAGTAGATTACGTTAAAAATATAAAAATAAATAAAAATATTTTATGGATTTATCGAACTATTCAATTATCATTGCAAAAGGGTATCTACCATACACTGAAGCCCTGAATTTACTGTACACTCCTAAAAATGACCCGTTAGGCTAGCAGGAAGGTCTTACGAATTGACTTCAATCCTAAGTAGTTATCTCCGCTAGCATTGAATAATATGGAATTAGTTTTTTTTCCAATATGGTACAATTTGCATGCTAGACATATAATGCAAATCTACTTTGCTCTAAACCTTTCAATAGAAGCGTATTACGCCAACTCTCTTGTATATCACGACCGAAGATCACGGAATATTTTCAAGCATACGCCAGTGGTTACACGAGCGCAGAGACAAATACAGCCCGGGCATAAGGTACTAACATTGACACTAATAACATTCTCGAATACTTGTAAAACTAAGTGATTAGTTACCATATATTGCTCCACGAAATTTACAATCTCTACAAACTACTCTTCCGGAACGGACATAAATAACCGAGACATTTTGGTAGAGAAAAATCCAAATAAATTAAAAGTCAATTACCTCTTCTGAAGTGTCCTCTCCCACTAAGCAACCTGCATACCAAGAGTAATTATGCGTAATTATCGGAGTTTCATAGAATAACATACTCTGATATAACGTTTTTCATCTTATAAAAAAATCCAAGAATGTAGGATCGATTTTAGCATCAATTCGCATGCCAACATTTCAGATACCATCTGCGCAGTTAGTTCGCAATATATTTAGCTTTTCACTTTATTGAGCGTTCGTATTTTTTAAGTGTTCAATGAAAATATTAATGGCTTGGACCGTTTTTCTATTAAGACTCCCATTTAGGAAGTTCTGTTCCTCTTGAGAAAGGTGGCTGCACCACCGAAAATTCGAGAACCAGTGAGTTCCTCTTTTATGTTTGTGTCGACCAGTCCATTTACATCATTGTGCACGTCTATGGAATTTTCACAAAAGTGACAAAAGTGTCATATATATATATATATATATATATATATATATATATATATATATATATATATATATATAACACAGAATAAAACAGATAATACGTAAAAGGAAACTCACACTGTAGATGATTTAAACTTTCGGCCTACTCCGAGGCTTCCTTCAGGTCAGACTGAGAGGTTTTGAGGGAAGAGTGCCTGGGGAGGGGAGGGGGGGCGGAAGGTTTAGGGACTGTTGGGAAAGAAATTAAAGATGGCGGTTAAGGGTGGGAATTTTAAAGGATAGGTAATATAGGATGTATGCGGATTCGCGAGTTCTCACCTCTATGTTGGTGGCTGAATCGGGTAGGGATTCTAGAAATGTTAGGGAAAAGCATTCGTCAAATGATAGGTGACCTGACCTAAAGTGCATTTATGTTTCTGTGCGTGGAATATTTATTATTCGAGTGTTTGTGTGTTTGTGCGTCGCCGGAGAGCGTCAATTTCAAGGATATATATATATATATATATATATATATATATATATATATATATATATATATGTATATATATATCAGGGGATCGGGATGGTGCGGAGGCTAACGAACAGGCTTCCCATCGGGTTCAAATCCTGGAGGCAACAAATATTTTTCAGTGATATCCAGATCCCTACTTGAGGTGCTTGTTGGAGAGGACTTGAGGAGAGGTGTTGAGAGCACTTTGAGTGAGTGCGACGTCCGTCGGATGGGACGTTAAACTGCGGACCCCTTGGCGCCTTTCGAGGAGAGTAGGCTAATGCCGACGCCGGGTTTCTCTCTACCCTCCCTTTCCCACCCATCCCTAATGGCGCAGATAACCTTAGCTGTCGGTCGCCTTCCCAACAAAACCAACGATAATCTTTGAAATGGAACAATCTTTGGCGACGCACAAATATATAAGGACGCAGATGAAGAATTCTTAAAGCATAGAAACACAAAGGAAGGACACAAAGTCACACATACTCATTATCGGTTCTCAGTAAAATAAAAATTTTACATAACAAAATAGTTTACAATTTTCTCTTAACAATGATTTTACAAGTACACCACAACAATAGTTGCATAAGTGCGCCATGACAATGGTTTTGCACCCCATACTTATGCTTAACAACTGAACGACGATTATCATCAAATATTGAATCTAAAGGAAGTAATTCAAGAGCAATTGTTCAAGGATATATGCGAGGCGGATTCCATTCATCTGCATGAACGTGAGTGAAAAAAAATCGCCTTCCTAATATAATAAATTTCACCTAGCTCAAAAAACACATTGCTTGCTCATAGCAGCGTGTCATATTATTCCGTCCCAACATTTTACGTGCGATACAAGCAATTCCAACTCCCTCAATAAAAGAACCAGGGCAGCAATTTCCAGGCTCAAAAACCACGCCTCACCGAACATCAACAGATAAGTTGAAGGGAGTCAGGGGGAGAGAATGAGGAGGAGACGGTGGTGGAAAGGCGAGACGCTGGGGAGAGCCATCAAATTAAGTCGGAATAAATCACTGCCACCCATGGAGATGGGAATACGTAAGTGGAGGTCTCTGAAAAGAGAGGTTCCTAGCTTGCTTACTTGCTTTCCGGGGTGTGATTGAGAGTAGGCCGAGAAGTCTTCCCGGCATTGTTTTTGGAGTATGAGTGATAAGGACAGAGAGAGGGGATCTTGAAAACCTGAGCCGAGTTGGGGAGTTGCTCCTCGCCTTCGGCGTGAGGGACTTGATAGCAGAGGAGAAGAGGGAGTGATACATGGAAATAGCACGGGAAGGGCATGGGCGGAGATAAGAAAAGAGCCAATGCGGACGTGCCCACTCTGGCGGGAGGAATTGGCACTGAGAACTGGTGATGGTGATGACTCGAGGAAAAAAGGGGAAGTTATATAAACGTCGAAGATGACACGCCATGTTTGATTACAAAGGCAGAAAAGGAAGGAAGGGTAAAACAATAAAGTTTAAAATGTCAGACCCGCATTTTTCCTAAATTTGAAAGCGCTTATATTTATCGATCATAATTGATGAATATTTTTAATTCTCGAAAAAAAAATGAATATTTGGAAAGGAATTAATGATCCATGCGGCGTCATGCGTTACTTCACATTTATTAAGGCATCAAAATACCAATTTCCATGAAAGATACGAACCCTTTAACATAAAAAATAAAAATTAAACAAGAAAGACGCATTTTCCGGTCCATTTCTTTATTACTGCAGCTAATATAATGATCGTACATATTATTATAATAAAAACCATAAACACAGTAATCAACCCGAAGGTCGGTTTAGTAGGTGATGGTAGAGCTCACCCATGTACCAAGCCCGACGGCGTGTGAATATTCACACAACAGGGTAGGGGGGCCAGTTCCTTTCCCTGTGCCGGTTATGGTTTCCCAGTAAGATCTGGTACCCGAAAAATTCAACTAGCTTGGGTGGAGCTGCAGGTGCCCAATTAATCAATGCCTTGCCCGGGAATCGAACTCGGGACCCTCCGGTCAGTAGTCCAACGCTCTACCCGCTAGACCACCGCGACCCGCTATTATTATAATACCTAATTAAAATATTGCAAGGTAGTTTCAACAGGTATTGTTTGTCGTATCCATGGTCCTACATTGGATTGCTCCTAACAAGCCCGTTGGGCTGTGCCATTTCGGGTGGTTTACCTACTCTTGGCTAGACCTGACTTTCATTCTAGCCAAGAACTCCTAAACGAAAAAAAAAGAGTCGACTCTACGAAGTTTGGAGTATTTTGGGCAACATGAACTTAAACCTTTTGCTTATAAAACCATTATTCGGGCTGATAAACATTTTATTTCCTTATTATGCAACAGAAAATAAAACCAAATGACCATTAAATCAGCTCTGCCCAAAATTACCTTGCGTTCTCAATAGGGGTGACCTCCCGATGAAGTGGGAAAACATTTCCCAAGGAGTAATTAGCATCCATCTCACCATTTTTGCGTTAATCTGCATTAAATTTGCCAAAAAAAAACAAAGACAAATAACAGTGTTCCTTGCAAAACTACGAAGTTTTTGCAATACATCTTTCATTATTTAACCACCCCGAATGGAAATAAGCTTGATGGGGAAATCTCGAGCCTCACCCGAGGGAGCCGCAAATTTTAAGGTCCGGCCTACGTCAAAAACTAAAATGTAGGGTTACCCATTCGGCTTTTGGTGAATTTCCTAAATCAATCCAAAATTTTCCGATCCCGAAATCGCACTTTCATCCTAACGCCCTCCACCCACCTTTCCGCCGTTTTATATCTCTCTTTTCGTGGAGGAAATACTTAAGATTTACAGCAATTTCGCCATACACATATTAACGACTCCTTTAAATAACTCTCTTCATACCCACAAACAAAATAAGAAACGTACGAGGAGCATACGTGTTTTCACAAATTAAATCTTCAAAACTCTGAAAATTAAAAGAAAAGCGGTGGGTGGATCAAGTTAATCACGATGGAAGATCATAACGCATAGAAAATCTGTTGCTTCAACGTGAATATTTTTATCACTCATTTCTTTCGCTAACTTCGTCCGGTTCAACAAATTCCATATCACTGCAAAGCACAAGAGAAGGAACGCAGAGAGAAAGTAGGGAGATCGGACATTTCAGAGTGTGCAAAGCACTCTAGGAGCAGACTGGTCAAAAGAAGAACCACGAAACAACATAATAACGAGTGAAGTGCTAAGCTGTATTGAATGATGGAAAGAACCGCTTTGGGAGAAAGAAAAACAAAAGAGGAACGCTCAGCGAATACAAAACTGTCCGAGAGAAATAACAAGAGCAATGTGGCACAAGGGGGCGAGTGAAGAAATGCGAAGAACGGTGAAAAGATCGAGAGAGTGATAAGAGTTTGTTTGACAAAGATCAGATGTTAAAGGTTAGAGAGGGATATAGGGGTATATTGGGGGAAATAGGAGACGACAAGAAAGAGCTGCCGCAATTCTCCCCAAACTGATTGGGTAGAGAGGAAGAGTCGGTGAGAAAAAAAGGAATGATATGCACACTGTGCAGAAATGCAAGCGTACGAAAATCAAAACTACAAATCGAGTTCCCGGCGCCCATTTGGGAATAGGTTTTCATGCCAAATCCAAAGTCGTATTTCGACACAACTCAGAAATATTGTCCGCATAAAAAAAATAAAGTTCACGGCTTTAAATTAAAAGTAGAACTTATCCTATTTCCATCCATCCAAGGAGTGAAGCGCATTTCAGGATAATTCATCCCTTTACAAGCCTCAAATTTCTTAGGAGAAACTTAAAGAGGCACAAAAGGTTCGAAATGCAAAAAAAAAAACCTCGGGAGCTTAATCAACATCGATGCGTATGCAATGTGATTACATAATCTTTTCGGAAAAATGACATTTTCAAATTATACTTTCGAATCAATTCACAAGGTCAATTCCTCAGTTCATGTGGAAGTTAACAGATCAATTAATAATCCTACGAGAATATGCAATATGAAAAAAATACCACCAAAAATGGTGAGTAAAGCTTATTCGCCATTTAAGTACTCGTAAAAGATCATCATCATATATCATGAGCACTATGTACAAGTATATTGGTCGACTTCTCTGGACCATAGTTAAAAAAAAGTCACTTCCAACAAAGACTTTTACGTCCTCCTGTCAATAAAAAGTAACAGAAGGGATAGAACTAAGTGCGCCTTGCATATAAATCTTTTTAATATCCAAATTGAAGGACATTAAGTCCATAACTATCAAAAATAGATTCGAAAACTAGAAGAGAATACAGTACTGCATAAAGAGAAACAGTTACTACTAAGGCGCTTTTTAGCACCTCATCGACCATATTTCAACATAAAAAACACTAAAATTGTCAATATAATTGGTGAATTAATAGAAGATGAAGAACAATGAGTCGGTAAATGAAGCGATGTTTTAAAAAATTAACTGGTAAAAAAATATGGTATAATATAAGAATCCTTACACGATATATTACACAAGCTTACTCTTAAAGAGCTCTCTCAGGTCTGAAGGTACGCGAATCACTCGAATGACGTTCCTTTCTTGTTACATAAATAAAAAAAAACTCCCAAAACAAATGTATCCCGACGGATCTTTTTCCAATCAGACACCCCATCTTCTTTTCCCCTCGGGGAAGAAATTGATTTTGAGTAGAGGGCAATTCTTCCAGGCAGTAATTCAAGTTTCATTCTACGTGAAAGCAAGCATTCCAAGAACAGAAAGTGATTAAAATAGAAATCAATGGATGTAACAGTATAAGAAAAAGAAATTAGAGAACCGAGAGAGATATCTGAATAAATGACTGAGAGGGATGGAAAGAAGAAAAACCCGGAAGCTACGAGAGGCTGGCGGTTTTCCGAGCGAAGAAACCATGAGGAGAACTCCAAAGAGCTGCAATGCGAGTATTTCGGAAGGATTTTGAACGTCGAAGTTGAAAAACATTCAAATATTTCAATTGCTTAGTTTAAATGGCATTGAAGCATATTGATAAACAAATAATTCCATTTTTCACAAGTTGACTCATTCATTACCGGCCAGGTTCTGACGTATTGCATCGTCTTAAGGCAAAGATGATGTCGTACGTACGTACACGTCAATATGGTGTTTCAAGACTGTCGTTGCTCATATTCGGCCACTTTTCCTTCAGATATTTTCTAAATTAATAGTTTAATAGGGGGGAAGAGGTAACAATTTTGTCCAGCCTGGCCTGAAACCATTAATCTATAAATCACATTTAAGTTTTCATAGGTATTTAATGAGTCACTTCCCGATTGCACACCCTCTCATCGGTCAATCAGTAGGGAGAAGAGCCAACGAGTGGTCAATGAGTAAACTAAAAATTTAGAGAAAATAGATATACTAAATCGATTGCAGGTTCGATAGGCTGAACAATGATGAACATGTCACGATATCTTAATATAATAGAGAGGCTTACAAATATTGTCAAGGGGAATAAAACACGGACAAAATACTCATAGATTATAACAAGGTAATCTACCGGTTAAGGTAGGTTTATGGATGGACAGTATCAAACTACCAAATAAATATTTTGTAACTCCAAACAAAACCCAATCCAGCAACCTACTCTATATCAGGTCCCTCTTCATCTCTGTATACTTCTTTCCTCCCTTCATCCCGTCCAACATCCCTAACCTGTTCCTGCCCTTTCCTCGCTTGCCCAACATTCTCCCCTCTATTACCTTCTTCAACAGCCCACTGCCGATCAATACGCCTTTCATCCATTTTCCTGCCTTCATAGGATTTCTCTCAACAAACCCCTCTCCTCACCCACCATCTCTAGTACTTCCTCATTTGTTTTCCTTTCGGTCCATTTCACCTTCTCCATTCTTCTCCTCACCCACATTTCAAAAGTCTCCAATCTACGTCTATCCTCCTGCTTCAGTGACCACGTTTCCGTCCCTACGCTCCATATCAGAGTTTTTACGAGTCTTTTCTTAACCTCCCTACTCAACGTCCCAGTCATCAACTCCCTCCTCCTTGAGAAAGCCTCGTTGCATAGCGCAATTCTTCTCCTTCCGTAAAACCTCGTAAAAACTCATAGATATGAAAATAAATTTGATGCAAACGCTCATGAAAGCAGGAAAATAACAGATTGGGTTTACCCTCTTCTACCACCACACCCCCTAGCTTCCTCCTCAAAAGAAGTATATATAATAAGTTTGGCTCGTTTCTCGGAGCCATCGATAAGACTGAAGTACAAACGCCAACTCTTCCTGCATTCCCCAGCAACTCCCACACGAACCGGTACCACCCACGCTTTCCCAAATGCCACCCTCCTTTGCCACGCACCCCAGCCACCTCCGCATTCTACCCCCTTGCCCCCATCCGTCACCATCCTACACCGCAGGCCAGCCACCCACGCAACACCAAACGCCGCGTCACAGTGAGAAAATGAGATAAGGCCTGAATCATCCCGCGATATAAGCACATGTGTCCAAGCCATTTTGCTATCAGCCATGACGCGGTCAATGCGGCATTTGAATGACATTTAAAAAAATGAAAAAAGCGAGGGCTCTAAAATCCATTCCTCAATTTCTCTTGGCAACAACAACAATGAATACGCCACCAAGGCAATTTCCACAATAATGCTTTAATTACCGGAATTCAATCGATACCGTTGTGAGTACGTGTAAAATATCGAATGAATTTTCTCGATAAGTGTGACGAATAGTCAATTAATATCTCAATTTTTACCCAAATTAAATGACTGTCGTTAATTGCTTAGTTGAAACAAACCATAACATTTGTTCCATTTCGACTTATATTTTTTCACTTAAGAAATTAATATTATCTTTGCTTTCTACAGAAATCCTCAGGACTAGTCGTTACTAGATGTTACAGTGTAAACGAAACTTGTCGACAAAAGCAAAAATAATATTAATTTCTTAAGTTAAACATGGATTTCTACAAAGTCAAGGCCTCAAACATTCAGTGCATTGTAATTTTTCATCAAATGGAAAGTACTTAAGCACAGAATATTATCCAGAGTTTTCAGTTTTGAGAAAATGTTAGACAAAAACAAAATATATTTTGGAGAGCAAATGGTTCTGTTCTTGAAAAGATTTCTAAGCATTGAAAGTATGAAAAGATTTTTAAAATATTTACAGACAAACTACAAAAAATTCATTTACTGAACACAACATTTTTTTATTTATTGTATGAGAATATTTAGCAACTCGTTTCAAATGTATCTCATTAGTCTTCCCACATCTTGTGCACCTTTCACGTTCGGTTAGAGTTCGCATTCGGGGCGGTTATCACATGTGCTACGAAAAAAAGGTGACGCAAACATTATATTAAATCCTTCAATCACTCCTAAAGCACAGGGAAACATAATTCGTCTGTCATTTCTTCTTCAACGTTTCGCGAACTCTTAGCATCTCTTCCATTCACTTTTCTCATTTCTTTGAAATTCTCCAAACGTTTCTCACTTCTCTAATCCTGCCTATCATCATGTTTCACCATATTTTAATCTTAAATTCTCTATACTTCCCCAAAGTCTCTAACCACTTTCTTTCTCTAAAAAGTCAGGTTTTAGGACACATACAATACGATTCCTTAAATGTATAAGTCTTCACTGATTTCACCTTTACTTCACCACAAACACCCTACCCTTGTTTAAGCTCTTTCGCTAGCACAATTCCACTAAGCACAAAAGGTCTACTGAAATACGAAATTTCACTTATCGTTTTCTGATTTTTACTCTTCCTTTAGCGCATATCTCAAAAATTTTCAAACAATTATTATTGTTAGGTAATCTCCGGGTTAAGGTAGGTTTTTGGATGGACACAACTATCAAATAAACATTTTGTAACTCCAAACGAAACCCAATCCAGCAAACTACTCTACATCATATCCCTCTTCATCTCTGTCTACTTCTTTCCTCCCTTCAGCCCGTCCAACATCCCTATCCTGTTCCAGCCTTTTCCTCGCTTGCCCAACATTCTCCCCTCTATTACCAACATTCCACTACCGCTTCAAACAATTATTGTACAAATATGTAAGTAAACTTCGAAAGCCCTCAAAATACTTTCCTTTATCTCTCCCAATTATTCCCGTGTATATCTTTATTTGAAACACTTTCCCAATGTATTTGTTTAAAAACAATAACTTCAACGAATCTCATTACATTTCATTCATCCGTATAATATCTCATCAGGATTTTCCTTTCCTAACCCGAATCTATGAAGAGTATCAGGCTCAAAATGTTTTAAGTATCAAAATTAGAAGACTTTTCTCAGTTATTTAATTACGGTTTTCAAATAATACATACGGCAAAATTCTGGAGAGGGTTTATATTTATTAGCTCAATTTACCTTTTGGAACTACGAATGTTATGTCTGAGATCGACCGTCAATTTAATGAACAAATATGTAATTCAATTCCATTCCCATATATTATTTTAAATAAATAATAAATGTAATTGCATAATAAGAAAGCTTAAATTATATTTGAACCAGAAACAGTCGCAGCAAATATTACTTTGCTAATCGAAACACATTGCGCTAGACAAGGAGGCTTTCTCAAGGAGGAGGGAGTTGATGACGGGCCGTTGAGTAGGGAGGTTAAGAAAAGACTCGTAAAAACTCTGATATGGAGCGTAGCTATGTGCGGCGCGGAAACGTGGTCACTGAAGTAGGAGGATAGACGTAGATTGGAGGCTTTTGAAATGTGGGTGTGGAGAAGATTGGAGAAGGTGAAATGGACCGAAAGGAAAACAAATGAGGAAGTACTAGAAATGGTAGGGGAGGAGAGGGGTTTGTTGAGAGAAATCCTATGGAGGCAGGAAAAATGAATGAAAGGCGTATTGAGCGGCAGTGGGATGTTGAAGAAGGTAATAGAGGGGAGAATGTAAGGCAAACGAGGAAAGGGCAGGAACAGGATAGGGATGTTGGACGGGCTGAAGGGAGGAAAGAAGTAGACAGAGATGAAGAGGGATATGATGTAGAGTAGTTTGCTGGATTGGGTTTCGTTTGGAGTATAAAATGTTCATTTGATAGTTGTGTCCATCCAAAAACCTACCTTAACCGGTAGATTACCTAATAATAATTCAAAACAAAAATATTTAACAAATAACGCACTACTCCAAAAAAACAGATGTTGCACATATCGGGACAAGCAACGTTAATTGAAAAATTCGACCTCCACTGGCATGTCATGAAATCCTTACGCATTGATATCTAAGTTCGGTGACCCTACTTCGAAGTGGAGTTTCGTGTAAAAATAAAGAGCATTTTTATCTGTTCATAACATCAAATAGAAGGAGAAACACTGAATATTCTACACCTCACAACACTTGAACTGTCGCTCATACATCCCACACAAATATATATCAGTCAAGTTTCTGGAATATTATATTCCGAGCTCACGTCACAAAAGCCCAAAACAATTCGAGCGTGACGTTACAAAGGTAGATGAGAAGTTCTAGGCTTCAGTTTCACCTCTCATGGAATTGGGGAGTGAACAAAACGTTTTCAAAATTTTCGAACGAATTTTTGGGATATCTCTTTCAGCGCCGTAGCTGATAAAAGATGTTGCTCATTTGAAATCATACCTGTCCGTCACGGACCATGAAAAGAGAACAAAAATGAGCATGAAGTTTCGTGAGATATTTTTTAACTAGCATGTTAAATGAAACACTAGAATTATACTCCATTCAAACGGTGACTTTTAGCGGCTCTTTGGGAATCCTCGAGTCCTCCCCCCAAATCATCCCGCAAACATTTCTAAAGCCTTTTATTCCAGCTCAGCATACACGGATAGTCGTGAGAGAATACAGAAGCATTATTTCCCCTTTTTCTTTCTCTCCTTCTATTGGTGCATAACTTCTCGAGTAAATATTCTCACCCTTTAAAACAATCTTAGCACGAGAAAAACAGGCCCTGTGGTAGCAGGTGCGACGGAGGAAAAGAGGAGTGATTTTTAAGGGCAAAAAAAAAGGCAAAATAAAACATCGGAAAACAGTTGGTAGGCAGCATCTAGTACAACTCGCAAAAAAAAAAATATGGGAATCGCGAGGATTTTCGAAAGCCTCTCTCGCTATGCACATTTTGTTAAGGTCACGAACTCACGCAGGATTAAGAGAGAGGATGTGGTAGGGAACAGAGCTAAGTAAAATGGCTCCGCAGGAAGTCTTATTAAACAAAAAAAAGTACAATCGTCCTCCTCGTGAATCGTGAACCTCCCATGGAACAATAAAGTCACCACTCATAATTTATCAAATAATGAAACTGCAACAAACGAATATCTAGAAATTAATAATACGGTTGATGAAAACCCTTGGGTTTCGTCAATTTTCATGCCTGTAAACCCGTTCGGGGAATTTGGTGAAGGCATTGTTAATATGCTAACATGAACGTATCTCTTAATTAAAACAGTCGAATTAATAATCTAATTAACATGGAAAATATTGCTGGAAAAACAATCCACGGTGGATATTTTTGGCATCACTCCAAATTTGACACAAAAAAAATATTGATGAATACATAGATCTACATATACAACATTCCCTGGAACGTAATCCATAGATTCCACCTACCTAAGTGTATGTGTTTTATTGTGTGATTTTTTCTCTCTTAACCGTGTGAGCCGTGTACTCGCTTTCACGAAATAATTACTGTTGTCACCTTTCCCTCTAAATTTTTAATTAATAATTAAAACCAATCCCGAGGGAAGATTCGAGACTGCGATCGTTCGTCCAAAATAAACCATTACTATTACTTTAATTTTTATTCTTTTCGGGTACACAAAATTTATTTGCTACGAGATTTAATATGTTTTTTATTAGGTAATCTACCGGTTAAGGTAGGTTTATGGATGGACAACTACTCAAACAAGCACTTGGCAACTCCAAATAACCCAATCCAGCAACCAACTCTACATTAGGCCCCTCTTTATCTCTGTGTACTTCTTTCCTCCCTTCATCCCGTCCAACATCCCTATCCTGTTCCTGCCCTTTCCTCGTTTGCCTTACATTCTCCCCTCTATTACCTTCTTCAACATTCCACTACCGCTCAATACGCCTTTTCATCAATATTTCCTGCCTCCATAGGATTTCTCCCAACAAACCGCTCTCCTCACCCACCACCTCCAGTACTTCCCTCATAGTTTTCCTTTCGGTCCATTTCACCTTCTCCATTCTTCTCCACACCCATATTTCAAAAGCCCTCCAATCTACGTCTATCCTCCTGCTTCAGTGACCACGTTTCCGCGCCGTACATAGCTACGCTCCATATCAGAGTTTTTACGAGTCTAGTCTTAACCTCCCTACTCACCGTCCCCGTCATCAACTCCCTCCTAGATTTAATATATTAATGTTTTTAAATTGATAATGCCTAGACACATCGGAGTGAGGAATTTCATGGGTATCAAAAGGGGTATTTAAAATAATAAAGAAAAATCATTAAAAATATATTTTCCGCTTACATACTAGGTTATCTAAACAGATGCGTTGATTTTCAAATACTTGGTAGCCGAAAAAAAATTAGTGCTCGCAAAAATCATCGTTTAATTGGGACTCTGGTTTCGTTTATACCATTCATTTTGCGGTACTGAACAACCTACGAAACTGCTTTAATAAAAAATTGATAATTTGCGTGAAAGGAGTTGGGTCTTTGAGGCTTGCCACCAAAGAAGTATTATCTGCTTGAATTGGTCTCATGAACTGGGTAGCTTCCGCGAGCGAAACTATTTCACTGTTATGAGGAGTTGAATGTATTCATGGTACCAGTCTGATCTTTGAAATTTTGACGTAAACTTTCACTTTTACTCGCCTAAGCATCATTTTCAACTCACTTCGCAGGATTAATTGCTTCCCATAACCTCTGTTCTACCATGTTCGTTTTTAAAGTGATCGTCAATGAATATATTAAGTTATTACGCTGTAACGATAGTCCTTTGTCCATCCGGAATAAGCCATTATCATATAATCCTAGAATGTCCAAATAGAATGGTTCCTTTACAGATACAATCGCCTTTTCACCAAAAAAACAATACCAAATTCTAACAAGAGTAAGCTATGGAAAGCTATTCATGTTTACACCACATTTACGAAGCGTAGCTACGTTTAAAAGTCAATATTTCTTATTAAATCAACGATTACGATTATAAATATAACACTTATTGCTTGCATAAGCGAGGGTTTCACCTAACTCCCCGAATCGGAAGCGGTCACTACTTCGGCCAACTGGTTTTGGTAAGGCAAATATTCCAATATCTCTTCGATTGACGATAAATATTTAATCGACTCATGTTTTTTTTCCATTGCCAATTGTAAGGGTTTTTCCCGCCTTCTATTAATCCTTATAATTTATTGTCTCTTTGGACAAAGAGGTGATTTTGGAAAGGTTCATTTTATTTAAACATTAATAGTTACAACAGAAATTTTCCTTATCAATGCCTGGGCAATTAAACGAAGGATATGTACAGAAACATACCATTAAGGCTGCTTCCTATAGCTATATGAATATTGAAATCATATTTCTCAATTCTTCTGCGAGTAACATGCCGTCGATCTCAAAATGTATCTCATTTAGAAGGGCAGGTGAGTGGCTGTCATCGTATTTAGTAACAGTTCAATGTATCACAAGTACCAAGAAACTGACTGCTGGTTTCCCCAAAGAGGAATTAAGTCATAGTTAACAAAGGCAACTATTATTATTAGGTAATCTACCTGTTAAGGTAGGCTTTTGGATGGACACAATAAAATGGGCAACCCTGCCTTACCCCTCTTCCTAACACTGCCCATCCGGACTCTCCGTTCCCCACTCGCACCTGAGCAGTCTGAGACATGTACAGGTTGAGGATCAGTCTCCTGTCCCTCCAATCCATTCCTATTTTCTGCAATACACACATCCAATTTCCCCAATTCACTCTATCAAATGCTTTTTCGAAATCTACGAAACAGGCAAAAACGTCCTGGTTGTATTCTATATTCCTCTCGACTAGTGATCTCATTACTGCAATGGCATCACGCGTACCTCTTCCTTTCCTACACCCATACTGATCATCCCCTAAGTAATCATTTGCCTTACTCGCTATCCTTTTGTTGATGATCCTGAGAATAACTTTAGCTGCGTGGGATATCAAACTTATTGTTCTGTAATCCTCACATAATGTAGCCTTTACCTTTTTCGGAATAGGGACTAACATTGATCTCACAAAAGGCAAATAATGAAGCAAATTTGAAGACTAAACTAAAAACTATCGAGTAATTCTTCTAAATAGAAACCCCATCACATCATTTAATATTTTTCCGATTTATATCCGAATATTTCATACAAAATTAACATGACACCATTAATATATTATACGTGTTGGGCAAATATTAGCTATCGTAAATATCTTTATTCATAACAATTCTATTTATGGCAATTCACAGAAAAGAGTACAAAGTATGACGAAGAAGATTTGATGACTCATTTGCTTATTCATTTCAAACTCTCGTGGTTGTTAGATATGCGTTTCAATAAACTTCCGCGGTAAATGATGTAGCCAATGCTATTTTAATCCTAGAGTTAGAATTTAAATACAGAAAAATTAATTTGTACAAAATTTTTTTCTCTTCGTCATTAAATTTTTAAGCGATTCATAAAACGGCATATTGAACCGGATTTAACTCCTCCCTAATTATTCCCCGGTTGATCCTCCACATGAAAAATCAAAATTGAGACCTTCGAAACTCCATGAAAGAGAGCATAGGAGTAAAGTTTGATGAAGCTTACAGAAACGCTTGAATCGCTCTCTCCAAAGCCAACGCGGATCCAAAACGGGAGTTTGCCTTCCCAAAAACCAAACTGCCGAAATAAACCATTCCACACCTACGCTCACCAACACTGGTTCATAAACGCGCAAGGAAATAATTCAACCGCCGTCGTGTGCGGCATAAACCACGAACCGTAAATCTTCGCAACAAAATTTTCTCATCTCCGCTGTTTATGAGAACGCTATGAGTGGAAAGAACCGTTTTCTGAGCATGAAGAGAGAGAGGGAATAGATGGAACACCGCCGGTCGCCATGACGATAAAATGGAAAAATTGGACGGTAAATGGGAGAGGGAGAAATAGAAGAAAGGCTGAGGATAAAGCGAGATGGGGGTGAATGGGTGGACTCTGACTGCGTGAGGGCAGAGGGCTGTGAGACGAGAAGGGGAGGGAATTTTTGAGTGGCGAAAGGAGAGGGGGAAGAAGGGTTCATCACTTCCCTTTCTTTCCAATTCCCTCTCCTTCTCCCCTCACCCCAAACACACACACACACACACAGAGTCTCTCACACTC
Organism: Hetaerina titia; assembly: GCA_037158775.1. Lineage (NCBI taxonomy): Eukaryota > Metazoa > Arthropoda > Insecta > Odonata > Calopterygidae > Hetaerina > Hetaerina titia. Next base: position 47,440,088 of record CM073777.1, read on the forward strand.
ATCTTTTTTATTTTTCCATCCGTCTGCCAAATAACCACCGAGCAATTCATTGGTTTTGTCCGGCGCGGTTCCGTTAGAATCCCGTGGACTCGCCCTCACCCACATCGTCCGCTATGGGCTTTTTGGATTCCCATCCCCAAGCTTTTTTTTTCCTCTCCACCTCTTTCCCTCCCAGATCCCTTCTCCCCCAACCCCTTCCAATCCATTGAAACACATTCCCCGTCATCCGGTCAACGGGACAGGAAGGAGAGGATGGGAGCGGCAAGGCACGGTAGGAGCAGAGAGGGTAGGGAAGAGGTCTGGGTCATTGTCGGGGGTGGAAGCGCGGGGTGTGGAGCGGAGGAAAAATGTACGAACGCGCTTGGGATTGGAGAAGGGATGAGGGGCGGGAAAAGGGAGAGAGAAGTTCGCTACGCCCGATGAAAACGCTCTCCCCGCGCACACACATACCGCCCGGCCTTTACCACGTCTCCCAAAACGGGCGGCACGCACGGGTCCTCCCCCCCCTCCTCCACCACCTTACGCTCATACGTGACCAGAGATGGAAGCGATGAGCTTTGGGCGAGGAAAGGGGAAACTGCTAGGAGGGAATAAGTGAGGGAGTGAATAAAAGGGGGAAGGGGGAGGAGAATAAAGTTTGCCGGGTGGGGTAGGGAGGGGAAGAATTAGGCGGAACGGAGGAGTAAGGAAAGAAGACAAAAGAAGAACGGCGGAGAATGACGGGCGAGGAGGAACGATAAGCGAGCGAGTGCAACCTTTTGTTTTAATAAATGCAAATAAAGTGGTTACGGATTATTTTCTTTTATTCCTTGTTTCCGCGGTCCAGGCGCGAAGTCCGACGAATGTTAGGGAGCTAAATGTGGGGCCAATTAGACATCACTGATCACAAGAAGTAAAGAACCCAAAAACCACCATAACGTTAAATGCCAGGTGTATTCAACGGTGCTGAAAGATGATATACACCACAAGCATCGCATTGCAAACAAAATGTCCCAAAAATCAAAATGAATTTCTCGCATTACATAATAAAGGGCATGTTACATCTCTGGCGTTTCGGAGATGCTACACACGTTTTCCAATAACAACCATTATTAGCCTCATTGATTTCTGCGTCAAAATCATTTACAGTTTACTAGAAAATCAGTTTTGAGATTTGATTTGCAAACTGGGCACTTTCTGCAAACGACGATATCGAATTAACTTTCATCCTTCAGGCTTATTTCTCATCGTGAATACAGGGAATAAAAAGCAAAATCTGAAATCAACTATAAATATATATATATATATGATGTATCGTAATACAATACATTATTTCGCTCATTACCACAGGCGCTTTCAGTGTTATCTATAAATGTTAACCTTCCTTTCTATATCCCCATATTATTTATTACATCTTGCGAAATGATTAAACCAATCACGAAAAATTCAAAACACTTCACTCATAACAAACTATCGCTAGGGTGGTCTTCGCAAAGTAGTAACATATCTATAAAGTGCTTCAAAAGAGGAAAATGATCGAGAAGAACGCTTTAATGAAATACCATACGTAAATTATAAACAAGAGTTATTTTCCATAATAATAATATGATGGTAACATTGGGCATTTCTGCTTACACACGGTCACCAATTCTACACATTTAGTCGTTGCGACATAAGAAATTAAAGGACACAAATAATCATCATATTTCGATGCCATATTTTCACAAGAGCAATCTAAATTTAATAGGTCGAAGACGACAAAAACGTACTGCATGTAATGTATAAGACATAGATAACTTTATCGAGGATAAATGGAGTGTATTCCATAATATACTCCAATAACTCGCTCCATAACTCCATAATCACTCCCAATTCACACAATCAAACGCCTTTTCGAAATCTACGAAACGTCCTGTATACTATATTCTACTAATCGAAAGGAATATAATCATGGCGTATTTGCCTAAAAAGGCGTTTCACAGAAGTAATTCGAACAACTAATGAGTATAATGCATCAGATAGGAATAGATTGGAGAGAAAAGAGGCTAAATTTACAACCTGTTCATGTCTCAAACTGCTCAGGTGCGACTGTACAACGGTGAGTCCGGATGGGCAGTGTTAGGAAGAGGTGCAAGGCAGGGTTGCCCATTACCACCGGTGCTGCTCAACGTATATTTGGAGGACATAATTAAAGAGACATGGGAAAAACTGGAGGTAGAAATGAACGTCAGAGGGGAATATGCAAAATCAGTTAGGTTTGCTGAAGACCAAGGTATAGATTGTCTGTCATTCAAGTGGTTTCAAGCATTGCTGAGTGAATTGGAAATATATGAATTGAATAGAAATGAATTGGAATAGATATGGGATGGGAATCAATATTAATAAAACAAAGGTTATGCGATTTTCCAGAAATAAAAAGCCTAAGCTAAACATTAAAATAGGCGGGGAAAAAATAGAGCAGGTAGAGCAGTTTACATATCTCGGAAGTGTTTTGGACCAACACGGTCAAAGTGGTAGGGACGTAAGGAGAAGAATTGCGCTAGGCAAGGAGGCTTCCTCAAGGAGGAGGGAGTTGATGACGGGGACGTTGAGTAGGGAGGTTAAGACAAGACTCGTAAAATCTCTGATATGGAGCGTAGCTATGTATGGTGCGGAAACGTGGTCACTGAAGCAGGAGGATAGACGTAGATTGGAGGCTTTTGAAATGTGGGTGTAGAGATGGATGGAGAAGGTAAGATGGACCTAAAGGAAAACAAGTGCTGGGAAGAACGGGCAAGGAGAGGGGATGGATAGGAGAAATCATAATGAGGCAGGAAAAATGGATGAAAAACATATTCATCGGCAGTGGGATGTTGAAGACTGTAATAGAGGGAAAAATGTTAGGCAAACTAGGAAAGGGCAGGAATAGGAGATGGTTGTTGGACGGAATGAAGGGAGGAGAGAAGTACACAGAGATGAAGAGGGACTTGATGTAGATTAAGATGCTGTATTGTGTTTTGCTAAGCGATACTTAATTTATAGTTGTGTCCGTCCAAAAACCTACCTTAACCGGTAGATTACCTAATGATAATATCCCATAACATCTCCTTCCCCAAAACTAATCCATACCAAATCTAGACTTTTAAATATCGCTTTAAAAGTTTTAACTAGAAACTGTGAAAAAATAAAAAGTTAGAATATAGGTAAAAAAATACAAAAATACAAAGGCCTTTAGCTATCCCGTTAATACCCGATACAACCAGGGGGAAAATCACTCATTACGATTAAGTTTTCGCCATAATTGATGAGGAATAATTCACTATAATCTCGTTTATAGTGTAATTCGATTGTAGTCCTTGTTGCCGCAGAGGAATGGAATAAAAAGCGCTTCCGAGAAGAGCATAAACTATTTGAAACCAACGTTGATAAGACAACACTATGATAGACGCTGGAACGCGAGGGAGAGGACTGACCGATAGAGGAAGGACAAGTGGAGGTGAAATGTGGTGGAAAAGAGAAAAGGAGCATTTGGAGTACCGAGCGCGCGATGGAGCGATAAGTGAAGGACACTTGAGGAAGTTTTCCCAGTCTCGGCAGCAAACGCTCCCCTTGTCACGGCAGTCAAGTGAGTAGATGCCGGTCTTATTTACCCCAAATCCTACGAAGAATGCAAAGTGGATCTGGTTTTATATCCGCGTCTTTTTTCTGCAACATAGTTTAGAGATTAACGAGAGCTCTCAAGGGAAATTCATAATTTTCCAGAAATAGTTGCCCAACTCGCTTTTTTCATCATACTTTAGAAACAAATTCGCCCCGAGTAGTTACCGAAATTATGCGAAAAAATGCGAGAATATTATGCATACAAAAAAAACCTTTATAATGAGCTAAACCTCAAAAAAAACCCCACTTGAAATAGTGTGGTAATTCAATTCTTAAAGAAGCTTAACTGTCGTAACACCCTTTACCACGATCGAAGCAATCAAATGTATCGCGTTCCTCAACGAATAAAACCGCTCCGTTACCCCGGTAAAAAAATTAAACACAAAATACCACTTTTTCATTTTAGGTAATCTACCGGTTAAGGTAGGTTTCGATGGGCAAAACTACATATTAAATATCTCCTAACAATGCACAATACAGCATCCTACTCTACAAGTCCCTCTTCATTCCTGTTTACTTCCTTCCTCCCTTCATTCCGTCCAACATCCCTATCCTAAACCTTTTCATCCCTGGTTGCCTAACATTCTCACCTCTATTAAATTCTTCAACATCCCACTGCCGATCAATACACCCTGCATCCATTTTCCTGCCTCCATAGGATTTCTCTCAACAAACCATATATTCCATTAGAGACAGGAAAAATGGATGAAGGGCGCATTGAGCGGCAGTGGAATGTTGAAGACGGTAATAGAGAGGAGAAAGTTAGGAAAACGAGGAAAGGGCAGGAACAGTATAGGAATGTTGGACGGGATGAAGGGAGAAGTACACAGAGATGAAGACCACTGTGGTATGTGAATAAAAACTTCAGAAGACTACCCTGTAAAACGGGCCTTAAGACTAGAGCATACATGCAGGGTCAAACAAAGACAAAGACGCACAATTATATAAAGGAAACAACGACATACTCGTACATTCATACATTTAGGTGTGAATGTATATGAATATATAACGGCAATCGTCGTTTATTGTCTAGACATTCTCTCTTATCTCTTGTAATGACTATCTCAAAATTTTATATACATATATATATATATATATATATATATATATATATATATATATATATATATATATATATATATATATATATATAAAACCATAAACACAGTAATCAACCCGAAGGTCGGTTTAGTACGTGATGGTAGAGCTCACCCACGTACCAAGCCCGACGGCGTGTGAATATTCACACATCAGGGTAGGGGGGCCAGTTCCTTTCCCTGTGCCGGTTATGGTTTCCCAGAAAGACCTGGTACCCGAAAAATCAACTAGCTTGGGTGGAGCTGCAGGTGCCCGGGAATCGAACCCGGGACCCTCTGGTCAGCAGTCCAACGCTCTACCCACTGGACCACCGCGACCCGCTATATATATATATATATATATATATATAATACATATCTACCTCTTAATGTAGGTTTTGGATGGACACAACTACCAAATATATTTTATTTAATATATTTAAACATATTTTCTTCTCCTAAAAATACACTATTTCGAAATAATTTCTTCCAAGTAACACGGAAGTGTTAAATAAAAAACTTAGACAACAACATACAATATTTTTTTTCACGTATACCTAAGTCTTTTGCGGTGCCTAAACCAAGAGTCGGTGATGACTAACCCCTGTCTCCTGCATAACTCAACTGCTTTCTCCCCGTGCTAATTCCTTTAGCCTAAACCGTAGCTCCCCACCTCATCGCCATCTCTTCTTGCGCCTACCGTCGCATTCCAATCCCCCATCACTATCAAATGTTTTCCCGCAGGAACACGCGTGATTATGTCTTCAAACTGATCATTCATCCATTTCTTTCTCCATATGATTGCTTGATGGCACATATGCCTGAACAATATTCTATCCGTTGATTGCTCATTGTTAATAACGCTTCGTCCTACCTTTTTTGGTCAACATTTTTTCAATGTCAATTTTTTCATCTCTCGTTTAATATTCTCTAATTTTTCTGTCCTCAGCATAGTCATAACATTACAAGTTCCTATTCTAACTAATTTGATCTTCTTTTTCGGCGTGTTTCGGTCCCTGCTGTTAGATTTCCTATGCAAGGGTTTCGTGATGTGACGACCACAGAAGCATTTGCCTCTCCTCACTACATTCAGCCCCTGCGTCCATATATTTATATATATAGAAACTGTACTTGGAATTAAGGTAAATCATTAAATAGTTCAGGGAGTAGAAGTAGAATTTCGTTGTACCAACTGATTCGCAAATAACATACGGCGTCGATCTCAGCGCCACTTTTGTCCGCACAGAATTTTTTTCAAACTACGACAATGACTTGCAATTTACGAGTAAATCATTGATTTTCCCTGAGAAAGATAGCGGTAATTACCACAATTTTATGACACAATAGATATTCTAAACTCTACTCAGCAGCAAAACGATATTCGTGCCCTCAGGTTGCAACTGAACCGTGACAGAATTATAGATGGAAAATGAAGTTTATTGGGAAGGTAGTTTCCGTCGATATTAATGGCTGTCAGTAATAGGCAAATTAGTTCAAATAGACGATAATCAAGTATTCATTTAAGCAATACCTAAAATCTTTTAAGCGCCTTATTAGTATCCCTGCCCATACACTTGCAGAAAAAAGAATAAGTGCGTTCTTTATAGACCAATTCGTTACCGCGAACATAGATGCGTAGGAAGCTCACTACATTCAGTCCCTGAAAAGACGGTCCATTGCTATTCACTGGGCGGATTCCCGCAAGCACTCAACATTATCCGGTGGAAAATATTTTCCGGATTGAAAAAATCGCTTATTCTGCCAGGAGATGTGCGAAAAATTACTTTTACAGATACCTTAACTTCAACAGCGTAGAATTTTTAAATGGCGAACACCTTCGGAAGACCAAGATACACTCACCTGAAAGGGAAAGAAACATGTAATTAATATCTTTGTAATTACCAAGTTTGGAAATTCACGGTTATCAGAACCAATGAGAACGAAACAAGGTCTCAGTCAACTAATAAACCTTATCAATTATAAGAAAAGTTTGTAAGGCTTATCAGGTGCTTCTAAATTTGATTTATTTAAAAAATATATATACTTATATGTAAATACTATATATATATCATCTTCAACTTTCTTCGTTATGTAAACAAGAGGGAAGGTCTAAGGCAGAAAAGTATTTCACGTTTGGGAATTGATGTTCCCTTGAACTATTAGTTTCATGCATACTGTACATCAACATATTAATTGCTTTTGTTTTCTACCGCGCATGGTTTTCAGAAGACTTAAGTGTTAAATATGGTTAAATTTTATCATTTCAGAGATGTAAAACTGCGCTAAACGCTTTTATCATCCTCAGCCACTTAGAGCTAAACGTATATACTGTAAATAATGTAATTAATAGTGCCTAGATATTGTTTATAAAACCATTTTTTTAAAGTAAAAGTACCATTTCACTTGATCGTACAATAAAAAAATTACCTGGAGGAGAAATTAGGGAATTTTTGACGATCACCATACTTTGGAAGAATTGTTGCTTTTTCGATGATAATGAATTTTGTGTAATATTTAGTTACTACAGAACATTATCAAGCAAAATGAGAGTACTATGGCTATCTTAATCCATAGCATTATTTAATATCTTACTTATCCTAGTATTTTTGTAAATATAGCATTTTTGGCGTACTTTAGCAAATGCAATAACACATTCTTTCGTGGAAAATATTAACGTGGCAAACAAAAAAAACGGAAAAGTATTGTTTGAACCTGAGGAGCTTTGAACTGGAAGAAGTATAAACCCGTGTTTCAACTGTTTTGAAAGAGTACGGAGAAGGACCTTAAAAAAAACGTTCCTGCTTGCAATAAAATATGACAGTCTACCCATACTTTTGAGGAGGGATAATCCTTAAGAGGGACAGAGTTGGGAGAGTTCACCAAACTTCCTGACTTCACTAAGAATAAGGCGTGATCTATTACGTACTACACTATTTGACCAGATAAATAATTGAGATTCACCTACTACTACGCGTCCATTTGCCCTTTATCCGTTATAACTGTACGTTTTATATTCTCATTCGGAAAAATAAATCTAGTTACGTTATTGAAAGCCGATTTCGTAATGACTTATGGACCACACACTCTACGGAGGAATATCCGGAAAGTTTTATAAGAGATAAGTACCCTACTAAAGCCCTAAAAACCAACTTGTTTCCTCCTAAATTTTTAAGTCGAGGCACAAAAAACATAAAAAAGTATTTTAAATCAATAAGGACTTTGGTTTCACAATAAAGTAAACTAACCATCGATTGCATAAAAAATAGCGATCACTTACGATCATCTCTATTCACCTCTCGATACTAACAACAACATAAAAAAAACCATAAACACAGTAATCAACCCGAAGGTCGGTTTAGTAGGTGATGGTAGAGCTCACCAATGTACCAAGCCCGACGGCGTGTGAATATTCACACAACAGGGTATGGGGGCCAGTTCCTTTCCCTGTGCCGGTTATGGTTTCCCAGGAAGACCTTGTACCCGAAAAATCAATTAGCTTGGTTGGAGCTGCAGGTGCCCAAAGTGCCTTGCCCGGGAATCGAACCCAGGACCCTCCGGTCAGTAGTCCAACGCTCTACCCACCGCGACCCGCAACAACAATACATGATAAGAAAATAATATTGAACTATTTTGATGACATTTACACATTATCAGTTTTTAAAAGATAAATTAGACATTTTCATGGAGGAGGCAGGACCCAAGACGCCAGCCAAAATAAAAGGACCGCCTGATACACCTTTTTAAAGTCTACCACTTCTCGAATTATAGCACATCGGACAATCTTAAATCAAATTCCATTTAAGAAACATAAAAATAGAACAGCATGAAGCGTCGAAACAAAAACATAAAATTTATAAATTTATATGTAAACTTGCTCGACTAATACCTTCATTTTCGGTAATTCTATAGTTTATATATCCGAAAGTTTATAATTTATAAATATATATAGTAAATAAAAGTAGTATACATAAAAAGTTGTGGTCTGCTTGATTCCGCCTTCTCCACCCCTCCATTGTGCGTCTTTTCTGTGTGTTCCTATCCCTTTTCCTTGTATCTATTTCCATGTAAATGAATATATATATATATATATATATATATATATATATATATATATATATATATATATATATATATACGCATACATACATGTACACACACTAATAATAGACTATCTACCTTCATTTTTGCTAGACTAATACCTTCATTTTCGGTATTTCTATATTTTATATATCCGAAAGTTTATAATTTAGAAATATATATATATTTTTTATATATATTTATATATATATAGTCCAGGCCAAGGAAATATTTTTACATATGTGGTCTGCTTGATTCCGCCTTCTCCACCTCTCCATTGTGCGTCTTTTATGTGTGTTCCTATCCCTTTTCCTTGTACCTATTTCCATTTGAATGAATATATATATACACACATGCATCTACACACACATACGTGTGTGTGTGAATTAGACATATAAATGTCTGATTTGGACAATTTACATAGAGGCTGAAATTTGGGAAGACTAATTCAATTCGTTACACTTTTTTTTTCTAGAAGCGCTACCTAACCATGTATTAACAGCGTGCACCCCCTAGTTTCAAAAACATAAGATGTCACTTATTTAACTTTTATTATAAAAATTAATTACCCCATTTTTTTGTAATACTCTAACACGTAATCCGAGCGTATGACATATTTTGAATCACAACGCAGCATCTAACATTTTTATCCAATTTTATCCTGCTAGAGAAGGAAATGAAAATTTAAATCATGCACTTTGGAATGCATGGTTCCCACGGGATAAAATGTAAATGCACCTTTCGCAAGCATACCAACAACAAAAGTTGTAACATTAAATAATAAAATCATGTATCAAGCTTCAAAATACTTGCACCATCGTCACAGTCGAATACGACATCCATCAACTCCCCGGATATTCACTGCGGTTCAATGAATATCTCTCTGCATGCATGAAAGCCGGTCACTTTTTTTTCAATAACCCAAACAAAGCATGGCGCGAGAAAGAAAACAGAAAGCGTAAAAATATATCCCGGAAAAAAATTAACTCAATACGCAATTTAGCCGTCAACGACTACCCAAACACAACAAAAAAGATTGCTACAAAATTTTTTTATCACTCCGTATTAAAAAACAACAAATTTTTAGACATTTCTTAAAAACAATGACGTCATTGATAAGTGACTACGTACGCCTAAAAATTACCTTGAGTACTTAACCACTTTGGCGTCACCAAAGAGAGAACTCATTTGGACTAGAATATCAAGAGGATGTACTTTTTTAAAATTAAAATTACTTTCATCCCAAAATGGGAGAGATCAACAGTAAATAAAACTTATAAAAATTTCAAGAAACTGTAAGGTATGAACAGCCTAAGTGTTTGAAATAGGCTTTATTAACATCGTGGACTGTGGCGCGTCGCGCACGACTACGAATGCCTGTGACATTTTATGTACGGTATTTCGTCATAACATCTTGTTCCTTTAAAGCCTCCAAAATTTCAGAGTGTAAGAGGACGTCTCGGTAGCTTAATTGGTTAAAGCACTTGGCCGGATATCGAGGGATCCGGGTTCGAATCCCGGTCAAGGCGAATGATTTTTACTCTCTGAAATGGTTGCATTGTAAAACTTATAAACGTCACTCGCTTCAAGATACAATCGGCACAACCAATCCTATTATTTAACCCATTCAGCCTTCTAAGAAAAATCTTCTCCTAATTTGGCGAATCCCTGAAAACCAAAAAAGTATTTTTCGGCAAATAACCTTAGAAACTATACCCACATTATTTAAATTGAAGTGTGGCTTCAATTCAGACACCGAGATTCAAAATTCTATTTCACTCATCTCAACACGCTCGATCTGAAAACAACATTAGCAGTCATTGACTTAAAAAAAGACACCCCAGGGAACCGTAAGGGTAAACGAGAGGGCAATCGACCGAATGTAATACGATTTCCCCTCGCGGATCGCACCAACCGTGCATTTCGTCAGAATAAATAACTACAAAACACTCCGAGAGCAGAAAACAAAAGCAAAAGGGGATGAGCAACCACATGAACGAAATAAACTCGAGTTACTTGTTAGCCCCCAAGAATTCCAAGCAAAAGTGTGAGCGCGTGAGGATATGTAGGAAGATAAAAATAAGAATGAATTCCCCGGAGTAGGAATTGAAAAGGGGAGGCCTTAACACAAAGAGTTAGCGGGAGGATGAAAGGAGTTGAGGACCCCTGTTCCCTTTCTTTCCTTGCCATCCCTCGGGGCAGAAGTCTCAGAACGTGTGTTGAGAAAAAGGATGAAGCAATGAGGGAAAATTCACACGCCTAGGAGGAAGCCTCGTCAGTTTCGACAAGGCTGAGGGCAATAGGTGTTAGGATGAGGAAACCTGCTTGAGATAATAAGTAAATAGTGAATGCAGTTACTTCACGTAATCGGTCGCTCATTCAAAACACTATAATGGTGAAACGATCAATTTTAATTGCAGAAAATGTGACATAAATATCACTATTACATAGGAAAAGGGGGTAAACCAGGAGGGTTTGGCGTGCTATTAGAAAAAAATACTACCTCCAGCTTTCAAGAAACTGTAACAGTAACTTTAACGGAGTTACCCGCTATGTGTGCATTATAATGCACACATAGCGGGTGACTCCGTTAAAGTTACTGTTACAGTTTCTTGAAATTTGTCTAAGGTATGAACAGCCTAAGTGTTTGAAATTGGCTTTATTAACATCGTGGACTGTGGCCGCCTCGCGCACGACCTCGAATGCCTGTGACATTGTATGTACGGTATTCCGTCATAACATCTTGTTCCTTTAAAGCCCCAAAAATTTCAGAGTGTAAGAGGACGTCTCGGTAGCTTAAGTGGTTAAAGCACTCGGCCGGATATCGAGGGATCCGGGTTCGAATCCGGTCAAGGCGAATGATTTTTACTCTCTGAAATGGTTGCACTACCTCCAGCATTTATGATTCATTCTGAACGTCGACAGCTATCATCCTTCTATACAAAAACCGATGATTGTAAACATTTAAAAATCAAGAAAATATTATATAGGGAATCCGATACTAGACCAGTCACTAAAGCATATAATAAAAAGTAATTTATTTCACAATTTTAGACTTAAAATTTCTTCATAATTAAAAACTCTCTACCGATACCTGAGAGCATTTTTATTCGCAACATGCCAGTTCTTATGCTTTAAGAACACTACATGCGAGTATCCAACTCTCCCAAGCCGTTTAATGGGCCACAATTACTTGAATTCCAAAATATTTCCAATGTTTCACCATCATATTTTCCTTTCAGAAGTGTTGAGTGTTTTCTAATTTGAAGTTGAAATACATTAGTAATCAGCACAGGCTCAAAAATAAATTCCTATCCGAATGCTTCCCTCTCATCAATAGCTATCATACTAAAGCGATGAAAAACAGCAATCCATGTATTAAAACATATGGTCGACAACAATGATCGCTACCCTCGCTTGTGCTCAAAATGATTTTCTAACAAAAGACCAAGAGAGGACTTACCCTGGTAGTCAATTGGACTCAATCAGTCTAGTCTTTGTACCTGATGATGGCATCACATGGTGAAACGCGTCGAAATAAAAATCAGTGGAAAAGTTTTGTCACCATTTAATCTATATTTTGATAGAAGTAGTCACATCCGACAATAAATCACGCTGCTTTTTCTCTAGGGTGAGCTGGACCTAAATATTTTAGCAATTTTCGAGACAGATATTGCCGATTATCCCAAACGAAGTCCAAAATTATGTTCAAAAACGGGGAAAATGTAACAAAATCTCTCGAAAGCGTCTCAATCTGGCCACCGAGAGGAAAGGCCGGAAGTGCCCATGTCTGTGTACTCGCATTCAAACGCTACAATCACCATGAAGCAAGTTGAAGCTAAAGTCAAGCAAATAAAAAAAAGACAAAAACGAATGAACTGCAATAAATGCGAGACGCGTAACCAAGAATATAAAGTCAGGCACAAGGACGAAATGAAGGCGCGAGATGCCAAACGAAAGGGAAAGGAACAAACACGTGAGGATTTCGTCCCACATGTTCATGATCATCTACAACCACTCCTCATCTTGGACCCTTGCCCCAGACCTCTCCAGAGGGGTGTAGAGAAATGTGGAGACGCACTTCCGCCGTTCTTCCTCGACGCAAGATGCCACGCCCTCCAGACAACCCCCATCTGCATGTATTATGTATGCAGTGCGTCATCAAACACTCGCACGTCGATCTCTCCTGTCGCCTCCTTTCCCCAAATCCCAAGTCGCTTCTCACCTTCCTTCTCCACTTTTCCATCTCCCCCGACATCCCAAATTTCGCCCCGCTGTCCCACACACCCAGGTATCTCCCGTGTCGACAGTGACACACCCCTTGGCGACGTTTTGAGCGAACGCGAACGCATGCTGAATACTTCCGCTATCTTCGCTACCTCCCCCTCTTGCGGAATCATCATCCCTTTTCTTTTTCTCTGCATCTATTTCGTTTCGCAAAAATCAACCCATTCCTTCTCTCTCCTCCCTCAGATACTCCCGCAGAAAGAACACGCACCATCCATTCTTTTAAAAAAGAGTCTGAATCTGTACTATTCCGTCATCATTTCATACCCTGGGCTTAACCACTTGATGATATTAACCCGTTTCTACATGCTTGCTTCTCGGTCCTTCCATTATCCTATTACCTTAGTATTTAAATTGAACTTAAAAAACATGCCCGTTAGACAAGACTGAAATTTTTCAGAAAAAATGAACAAAGAGGATCGGAGTTATGAGGATGACGGAATATGATTAATCACTTGATGAATTTAAGTATTTGTTCTTAATAAAGAATGAAACCATTAAATTTAATGGAACCTGGTCACTGTTACATGGCAACAAATGATCAAATAATGCAATAATTTCATAGTGTAAAAATCATTCGTCTTGACCGGGATTCGAACCCGGATCCCTACATCCAGCAAAGTGCTTTAGCCAGTTAAGCTATCGCGGCATCCTCTTACACTCTGATATTAACTGGCTAAAGCACTCAGTCGGATATAGGGTTCCGGGTTCGAATCCCGGTTAAGGCGAATGATTTTCACACACTGAAATTATTGCATTGAAATGAATGCTAGCGGATGACTCCGTTAAAAGTTACTGTTGCGGCATCTCCCGCAATTTCTTGAAATTTGATCAAATTATGTCTATCGAAGAAAATCTAGCCTGTTTTACAGAATTTTGATTCTATAGTCCGTTATGGTTCAGAAATGGAACTCTTATCACTGTTTTATTAACTGCAGTACCAGATTCTCCTTTAAAATGGAGCTTTTAAACCGATTGTAAGCAATTAACACACATTTACCTGAACAAAAAATAATATTTCAAGGGAGCTTCAAACATCAAATACACATACTGCAATTACTCTGGTAATGATCAACTAACTAGTTTAAGCGTACACTTATGATTCTATCCAACGAAAAAAGAAATATTCCAAAACAATCTACTACATACTCTTTCACACGACTAAGGTCTTGGTAATAAAAAAAACTAAACTTTGGTATCAAGTTTAGATTTAAGGGTGGTCTTCTAAAAGTCAAATATTTGATAAAAATGTGACATTACCGAAGAATTTCATTTCCTCAACCAAGGCTGTGGGCTCATTTGGAAATGTAAAAAAAAAATTAATGAGGTGTGAAATGAGACTAGTAACTCAAAAGCTCACTCCGAATATTATGATCTTCATCATCGAAACGTTTTGACAGGATGAACTCCTGCTCCACAGCGGATAGCAGAAAGACAAAAGTATTAATTTTTCGCCAGCTGAAGGCAAAGGTGGCCCTATTGTTTGTTTACTTCTGATGGTCTGAAATTATCTGGAAACTAATTAAAATCACTCCATTAGGATAACAAATGTATAGTGTTGATTATTATAATGACTAGATAAGGGAAAGACGTTCTTACCTCAAAGGGAATTTTATATTATACATAAAATTTCATATTCAAAGTAGTAGGGACGTAAGGAGAAGAATTGCGCTAGGCAAGGAGGCTTTCTAAAGGAGGAGGGAGTTGATGACGGGGACGTTGAGTAGGGAGGTTAAGACAAGACTCGCAAAAATTCTGATATGGAGCGTACCTATGTACGGCGCGGAAACGTGGTCACTGAAGCAGGAGGATAGACGTAGATTGGAGGCTTTTGAAATGTGGGTGTGGAGAAGAATGGAGAAGGTGAAATGGACCGAAAGGAAAACAAATGAGGAAGTGCTGGAGATGGTGGGTGAGGAGAGGGGTTTGTTGAGAGAAATCCTATGGAGGCAGGAAAAATGGATGAAAGGCGTATTGAGCGGTAGTGCAATGTTGAAGAAGGTAATAGAGGGGAGAATGTTAGGCAACGGAGGAAAGGGTAGGAAGAGGATAGGGATGTTGGACGGGATGAAGGGAGGAAAGAAGTACACAGAGATAAATAGGGACCTGATGTAGATTAGGTTGCTGGATTGGGTTTTGTTTGGAGTTACAAAATGTTTATTTGATAGTTGTGTCCATCCAAAAACCTACCTTAACCGGTAGATTACCTAATTATAATTATGTATTATATTTTACATATCGGCCTTTCTACTGCGACAGATCGTTAAAGAAAGAGTAAATAAATTCTTACTGGAGATCGTTATAATAGCGGTGCTGATTTTAACTCACTTGCTTTCATTTTATTCAAGTATCATTTCGAAAATTTGCCAAAAAAAGTCATACACGGATGGTCTTCATTTCGACTCCATTACCAAATGCATATCTATACCCTCAGATAAGTGGACCAATTGTCTTGTTAAACAAGCAATGAGTGGAAAAAACGAACTAGTAAAATTACACACCTTCAAACGGTACCTTCAGAACACCTGCGAACCATTTTTAATGTTATGAATATTCACTTATTTTAAACTTATTTTTCGTCGAGTTTCTTAGCTCAAACATTGAAATTGGGAATCTCTTCCATTTCTTCCGATGGTGTCCAAAGAATGTCATCGGTCATCCCCAAAGTGAAATTCTTATAAGGGTTTTTAGCAACCTAGCGTGCACGTGAGCGTTGCATGCTGTCAGTCCAAAGCCGAATTTCATGTTTCTCGAACGCAAAGTTCCCATTCGTTTCCTCCAACCCCTCACGTTTTAGCCTCCCCCACTTACTGTCACTCTCTTCTCGAAACTCTCCCACTAGTCGCCCTCCCATCACTCCTAGTAACAGCTATGTTCTTCAACACAATTTTCTAACGCTGTCACCATGACAGTAACATAGGCTGTACATCACGTTCCAACAACATGGATTAGCGAGCGACGTAGTGTTCACGATCGACTAATCATACATTGACGTTGATTTTCTGCAAAAAAAATTGGATATCAATTTTTTAAATAGATAAATACTAAATTTTAAAATAGAAAAATTTTAATCTTGTTTTTCTGATACTAATCTTCTGCTAAATAAAATAAACCTCTCTCCAAAAATGTCATAATATGTATAAATGACCGAAAGGAAAACAAATGAGGAAGTACTGGAGATGGTGGGTGAGGAGAGGGGTTTGTTGAGAGAAATCCTATGGAGGCAGGAAAAATGGATGAGAGGCGTATTGAGCGGTAGTGGAATGTTGAAGAAGGTAATAGAGGGGAGAATGTTAGGCAAAGGAGGAAAGGGCAGGAAGAGGATAGGGATGTTGGATGGGATGAAGGGAGGAAACAAGTACACAGAGATTAAGGGAGACCTGATGTAGATTAGGTTGCTGGATTGGATTTTGTTTGGAGTTACAAAATGTTTATTTGATTGTTGTGTCCATCCAAAAACCTACCTTAACCGGTAGATTACCTAATAATAATGTATAAATGTAAAATATTTCAAAAAACTTTCGATTAGTACTCCTCCCAAAATAAAGTAATCTTGAACGACTCCGCAAATGGCTAAAAAGAACAGGCCTTCCAGTCCAGCCAAGTTTATAGTTGGATCATAGCAACGTCTTTTCGAACACCCAAAATTACGATAAGCCGCACCTTTCCGTTACCTGATTATACGATACATAAATATTACACGATATATGAATGTTACACGAGTATAATCTTACAATATTCATACATGTATATCGTATTGTAGAAAGAATTCATCAAAATTCATCTTCTGGCCGAATGGAATACGTTAAGATTATGTTCCCAAAAAATTATTATTATACCTACTGTCAAGGCAAACATGCTGTATACAGTTCTGAAGGATTCAGTATGTATTTTTTGCAGCCTTGTCCTCAGTAATTATCCTTAATAAAACCATTTTATCCAAGCGAAATCAACTCGAGAAATTTCCATATTAAGGGCACATAATATTTGGTTGAAGACACGAAAAATAGTGAGGTGATCAGTCACTATTAAACTCTGTTCGCTCTTTCCAAGTATTAATTATCCCACCGTCACACTCATAAAGCATAATCATTTAGTGATATGGCTAATCACTGATTCCCAGGCATCGGTAATTTAAATGTGATTCCGCCTTCTGCATCTCTCATATCTCATGGAGTGCACTAAATTGCACGATGTCTGAAAGTACTTTATCAATCTAATGCAAACCGAAACCATTAAGCGCACACGGAAAATTACGATTTCAAAATCACAAAATGAGATCTAAGTCGACATGGCTAAATAAATTAGGCCGAACCTTCATATACAACACGCACGTGAATTATACTGCAAAATTAAGGTTAATACTGCAAAATTATGAGGTTAGCCCTCACTGGACCTGGGCTAGAATTTTACCTCAGGTTAGAATCCCTGAACCAAACCTTCAATGAAGTTCTCCTACTAAGAAGTTACATGGCCTCTGGCACCAGGAGGAAATGATAAAGAGGAAATAAAAGGCGTGAAAATGTATCGACCTGCTATGAACTTGGTCTTCATTTTATAAGGGAGACAGTTTCCAATTTACATGGCTTTCAAAGAGACAAAGATCCTTCTTTCAGTGGATCGGAGCGGCGTAGGATTCTAATGTCATCTAAAACGTTTATAGAAGCTACGGTAATTCCTTTGAGAAAGTCAACATACCCAGTGGACCGAATGATGATGTATTTGTGTTCGCGACTTGTAACATACTGTACACCGAGTGCAGAAATACACGAAAGATGTTTCAATTTAAATTAGCCAATCTTTTGATTCTCTCCCAACATTCCCTAACAGAATCCAAAAGCAACTCCGCTCAATTTGATGCTCTGATTGACGACTTTTAAGCGTAAATTTATCGTTTGCCTTATATTTTTTAACGATGTGATACTTCATTCAAGTACCAAGAAGACACTGAATTCAAACTTTGGAAATAAAAAGTATCCATTAGAGAAAACTATAACTCGTCTCGTATGTCAGGTGCTTGCACCCCCTGCCACACACAACGTTTTGGTTAATCACTGGGCATTTACGTTGATGTAGTTGTATACTTGAAATATCTAATCAAAAGCTCACCAGAAGAAATTTTCTAAATTAATCTAAATGAATGTAAACAAAAAATAAAAAATAACGGGACCGTAAATTTGAATGGCATCAAATAATGATAATAATAATAAATAAACATAAAAAATGGAATAGTAATAAATAAATAATTTAACTAAATAAATAAAAAGAATGAAATTTATTATATAAAAAATAATAATATTAAATTTTTTTAAAACACCACACACACACACACACAATTCGAAACAAATAATTAAAGAAATAAAGTAATAATAATAAAATAAATAATAAAACAAACTTACAACCACTCGATCACTAGGGTGAGATCTCTATCACTGACATAGGAGGGATCCTTGTAAACCCTGAGTGTGTGTGTGAATGTGATTCACGAGAATGAAAGTTATTTCGTAACTCACCCTAGTGATCGAGTGGTTTTAAGTTTGTTTTACTATTTTTTATTGATTTATTTGTTATTATTTTATTTCTTCAATTATTTGTTTCGAATTGTGTGTGTGTGTGGTGATTTTTTATTTAATTTTATTATTTTTTATATTATAAATTTCATTATTTTTATTTATTTATTTAAATGTATTATTTATTATTATTCCATTTATTTATTATTATTATTTTTTATTATAATTTGGTGCCATTTAAGTTTACGGTCCCGGTATTTTTTGTTTACATTGATTCACGACCGTAGCTACGTTCCTTGTATATTTCAATCTAAATGAATACGAACCAAATGACATTTCACATCATTTCCCTTAATTTTAAATTGTTTCAATAAGATCGTAATATTTAAGGTACTTACATGAACATTATTAAATTATTTGAGCAGTTGCAAAAAATACATCGTCCAAATGAAAGATATTTTAAGAACCACACTACTAAACACATGGAGTTAGTATGGATATTCGTTTTCTTTTATATGTCATTTCAGAATATACCATCGCCTAATCACACTTCTCCATGTCCCTGAGAAACTTTAATAATTGCTATAACAAAAATAACCGCCAAGACCGGTAAAACTCTCATTAAGGCTTTCTCTCTGTGAACCTTGACCCTTCTTCCCGGGTACCACCATCACAACTCTTCAACAGTGGCCCGGAACAAACACCGTCCCCTTGCGGGAACGAAGTGCCACACAGCGCCATGGAACCACGTTGCCGAAAATTGAAGCGGAAACCACTTTAGCTGTTTAACACTTTCACCACGATACGGGCTCCCTGAAGCTACTAATCAGATCGACAAAGTTTTCCCAAGGAAAGGCGGGGGGACAAATTTTGTGGCCTCGGCTCGATCTCGTCCCAATACTAAGGGATAAAGATAGTCGGGGGAATAAGACTTCCCCCGCCTGCCTGGATGCCTCTCTCTCTCTATCCTGAGGAATATGGTCTCTACTTCGGCCCATAAATTCCAATTGATCCGGAGGAATGTAAAAAAATATATTAATAAAAATTTTGCGTGAAAGTGCAAATCCACTTGAAAGCTCATGCACCCACGTCGTACTACGAGGGAGGAAAGCTTCGTCACATCCCTACCCCGACCCTATTCCCTTGCCCTACCCCTCTCCTTCCTTCTCCCCGCAGTTCCTCCCCTCTTATCTTTCCTCTTGCAGCACCAAAAAACTTTATTCTCTAACTCCATTATCTCTCAGCCCCCAACCCCTTCGCACTATTTTCTCCCAGTTCTCAGTCCTCCAGACTTCCAACGCTCCTTCCCCCCACTCAGTCTCCCTCCTTTCCCCTCAAACCCTTTCTCTCTTGCTGTCTCTTTCTCTCCACCGACTGAAAAACCTTCACGACCTCTCCTCAAATCGACCCCAGCATATCTTCACCTGCTGCACCAACACCACCTTATCACCCTCGTCTTTTTTTTATATATAAGTGTGCCCTCGCGCCATAAAACTGTTTGAAGTCTGAGACCGATTTTTTGGGTGAAAGTTCCCTTAAGCAACTCCTACGATCGTTTGACTAATGGTAGCATGCCGAAACTAATCACAAGTAGAAAGAAGTTGGGTATTACTTTTCTGGCAAATGAAAATTACTGAACTAAGTTAAGTAAGTGACACATATGGTATAAAAATATATTAGAGAGTGTCACAAGTAGATTATTCCTGAGGAATGCGAATTAAAATCTCTGCCGAATACTTTTTCTATGAACGTTGGAGGAGAATTTTCCTAATCCACCTCGAATAAGACAAGAGCTGAGAATGACCGGTGTACATCAGGACGGCATGTCCTTTATACTATTTCTGGAGAGGACAAAAATGTGAATATTACCATTCAATTGAAGCTATAATGGAACCAAGACGCTAAAGAAGTTCCTTAAAGTTATAGGTATCTTAATGTTTAAAAAATACGCTTATTCCGTATCCGTTTACATTGAAATCATCATTCACAAGATGAATATATGAACTGAAAATGAGTTAGGAAACTTTTACTAAAGAAAAAATGAGAGGCAATATTTTGATTTCACTCATTATCGATATATTTAGATAAAACCTCAGCCGAAAATTAACTGTAAATAGTTAACTGTATCCGTATATCAGAATGAAGAAAAAACGTGTAAAGAGAGGATGGCTGGCTACGACGCTGCAAAAATTGTTTGTGAATAAAGGGCACTGCTATTTGAATTCCGAAAAATACAGAAAATGTCGCAATAAATACTGAATGGTAGTTGGATGTTGTGGACCATGTGGGAAGAGAAAATGTTACACATGCGGGTTAGAGGAAGGGAAAAAATGAGCTTCATAGAAATAATTGAAGGCATGGAAGAGTTAGGAAAAACTGAAGAAGAAAATAATGACAGCAAACGCAATTGCTTGCGATGAGTACACCAAAGTGTCTTCAAGAATCGTCCAACATCTAGGTTTCATACCTAGAATATCACCTTCATATGCATAATTAAAATTGGCAATTTTCCACAAAATAATTTTTTTTATTAATACGACCGGTTTCGATGTAACCACATCATCTTCTGGTCTTTCGATGTAACTACATCATCTTCTGGTTCGAAGATGATGTAGTTACATCGAAAGACCAGAAGATGATGTAGTTACATCGAAACCGGTCGTATTAATAATAAAATTTTTTTGCGGAAAATTGCCAATTTTAATTAACCATGATATTCCACCATATCACGCCTGAAACGTCTCTTTTTTATTCATAGTTTATATTTGGAAAATGAGAAAATTCAGCTACAAAATTACAATATTTTAATAAATGACTACAATGCAATTTAGTACCCTACAACTTTATCATGATAAAAATTGATCAACTTAACGTTGTTTTCCTCTCCAATTACATTAACACATTTAAAGTAATAATCTAAGATATATTACCCTCGATAACCATCCCCATTTTAAGTATATGAGCTATTATAAATTACAGATTCAGATGTGATTTGGTGGAAATGTTCCATAATAACAGAGACGAAGATTACTACAATTTTCCATATTTCAGTATTTCCATTTTCCTTATTTATTGGAAAATTGTAGTAGTCTTCCTCTCTGTTAAAATGTCAACTATATTTTCTCTCGTTTTCCTTTCTCTAAACAGATTTAAAACTCCATTTACATGAAATTCGCTTGGTGCTATAGAAAACAAATATATAAATATAGAACACTTTATTGATCAACCATTATTGCCGGTTCAATATACAAAAGGGAAAGAATTTTAGCGCAAAGTTTGTTAACATTAATGATGCCTCAAAATCGCTCGCGCTCACACAATGACCGCAAGGGAATTGGCGTCCTACTATCCCGAAACTCTATTTGCGTCTAACACTTGACTTCCCCAATGCTCACCTCCATCCCGAGAGCCTCCAGCAATATTACTTACATATGCTCACATCCCCGGGGTGTCGAGTACCGAATTCATCGGCCACAAGCGCCCAGATGACCCAAATGCGAGTTTACTTGGACACGCCAAGCAGCGTGTTGGGGAAAGTCATATGGTCAATAACGACTTTAATTCAGCACAGCATTTCAACTCTTGAGCTGAATTATTCAATAACAATGTAAGTCACTACAATTAATCCGACTTGAATTACAGGGCACATTCAGG
The DNA here is from genome assembly GCA_037158775.1 of Hetaerina titia. Classification (NCBI taxonomy): domain Eukaryota; kingdom Metazoa; phylum Arthropoda; class Insecta; order Odonata; family Calopterygidae; genus Hetaerina; species Hetaerina titia. The sequence continues at coordinate 47,462,310 of CM073777.1, forward strand.
TTAGGACCTAAGAAGAAGTTTGGAGAGTAAAAACTAACTGTCCCTCATTTAAATTGAATGTATCCATCATCATTAAGATTTCAAGATTTGCATTCAATGTGATACGGAAATAATAGCAATAACATCATATAAGAAAGACATTTAAGTAGATGGTACGGCTTAATTATAACGAAATGAATTTTAAATGACACCCCCAGCGTTTCCTTTCCATTACTGCAAAAAAAGTCCTGCACAATGCAGTAATTTCATTACTTTTAATGCCATTATGAATTACAATAAATCTCCATATTAAGACAACTTAACAAACGAATCGTATCAATTCATAAAAACTTATCTGTATACATATCAAATAATTTGCTGTGTATGGAACACCAAACCCGAGGATTGGACAATTAAAGTTACATTCATACTCGTATTCCATAAAAGGTTGGCCAAATGGGATTAAACAAATGTAAAGGAATATCACTATTTATTGTCCCATTAAAATATTTTCTAATTTACTGATATGAAAGCACAGCTTTTGCCTTAGTTTAAAAACAAAAGCTTTACACAGGGTAAATATGACATAGGTTGGAAAATGTTGAAAAATCAACCTTAGATCAAACAAATTCTATCGAATTATAACCGAAAAACACTCGAATTTACCGTAAGGCATACACACTGTTATTAATTCCAAAGCTACACAGTACTACCGAAGAGTTCGTGTAATATACTAAAAAATATATCAAATTTCGTGTTAATATTTGGCATCCATTTCCTTCGAACTATTCTCCATGACAATTTGGACAGATCCTAGCGCTTTTTCTATGCATCGAACGTTTCGTGAAAACCCCTTTGTTGACCGCTGTCAAGAACACATTGAGAATTTCACGGTGAAAAACGCCTCAAAACAAAACTACGAAAAACGAATAATATAAAAAACCATTAGTACAGAAATCAACCCTAAGATCGTTTTGGCGGGTGGTGGGCGAGTTCAACTAAAGTCATCCTAAGCCTGACATCGTGAGAAAATCACATATCAGGGTAGGGGGACCCAGTTCCTTTTCTTGTGCCGGTTAAGGTTTCACAGGAAAATCTGGAACACGAATAATGGCAAAGCGTGGGTGGAGCAGAGGGTGCCCAGAGAGGATTGCCCGAGAACTGAACCCAGGTCCTTCGGTCAGCGGTCCAACGATCAACCCCTGGACTACCGCGAACTACACATAATAGTACATATATTTCTTATTATAATTAGGTAATCTACCGGTTAAGGTAGGTTTTTGGATGGACACAACTATCAAATAAACATTTTGTAACGCCAAACAAAACCCAATCCTGAAATCAAATCTACATCACATATCTATATACATATATATATATATATATATATATATATATATATATATATATATATATACGAGTATATTATTTATTAAGCAATCTATCAGTTAAGGAAAGTTTTGAATGAACACAATTACCAAAATAAATATTTTGTGACTCCTATCAAAACCCAATCCAGCAAATACTCTACATCAGGTCCCTATTCATCTCTGTGTACTTCCTCCCTTCATCCCGTCCAACATCCCTATCACGTTCCTACCCTTTCCTCGTATGCCTATCATTATCCCCTCTATTACAGTTTTCAGCATCCTACTGCTGATCAATTCACCTTTCATTCATTTTTCCTGCCTCCTTAGGATTTCTCCCAACAAACCTCTATCCTCGCCCACCATAACTAGCGCTTCCTTATTTGTTTCCCTTTCGGTCAATTTCACTTCCTCCATTTCAAAACCCTCCTTTCTACCTCTATTATCCTACTATAGTGACCACGATGCCGCGTAGTACAGAACTACACTCCATATCAAAGTGTCGACGAGTCTTTTCTTAACCTCCCTACTCAACGTCCCCGTCATCAACTCCCTCCTCCTTGAGAAAGCCTCCTTGCCTACCGCAATTCTTCTCCTTACGTCCCTACTACTTTGACCGTATTGGTCCAAAACACTTTCGAGATATGTAAACTTTTCTACCTGCTCTACGTATTCTTTCCCCGCCTATTTTAATATTTAGCTTAGCCTTTTTCTTTCTGGAAATTCGCACAACCATTATTTTATTTATAAGGATTCTCATCCCATATCTATTGCACTGAACCTCCAATTCAGTCAGCAGTACTTGCAATCCCTTGGCTGACTGAGCAACTAATGCTTGGTCATCAGCAAACCAAATGGATTTTACGAATTCCCCTCCGACTTTCATTCCTACCTCCAGTTCTTCCCATGCCTCTTTAATCATTTCCTCCACATATACGTTGAACAGCACCGGTGACAATGGGCAACCCTACCTTACCCCTCTTCCTAACACTGCCCATCCGGACTCTCCGTTCCCCACTCGCACCTGAGCAGTGTGAGACATGTACAGGTTGCGGATCAGTCTCCTGTCCCTCCAATCCATTCCTAGTTTCTGCAATACACGCATTAATTTTTCCCAATTCACTCTATCAAACGCTTTTTCGAAATCTACAAAACAGGCAAAAACGTCCTGATTGTATTCTATATTCCTCTCGATTAGTGATCTCATTACTGCAATGGCATCACGCGTACCTCTTCCCTTCCTAAACCCAAACTGATCATCCCCCAAGTAATCATTTGCCTTACTCTCTCTCCTTTTGTTGATGATCCTGAGAATAACTTTAGCTGCGTGGGATATCAAACTTAATGTTCTGTGATCCTCACATGATGTAGCCTTTACCTTTTTCTAAATAGGAGCTAACACTGATCTCACAAAGTCTTCTGGCCAGATCCCTTCCTCATAGATACTACGAATCAGTCCATATATTCTTGCTCCTACATTTTCCTAAACATTTCAGTAGATTCGCAGGAATGTTGTCTATAAGTATACATTTATATATATTTTTATGCATACATATATATTTATTTTTTTATATACTCGCTTAAAGTGTTCATTTAGTATAATCTACGCTATGACTACTGCATGATTTCATACTAAATTAATGCCGTTTTCTCCACTTAAAAATTGAATGGTCCTATAAAACAATCCGAATTTATGGCAAATGTAATCAAAACTACTCCAAGTAAAATTAATTAATCGCTGTTATGCGTGTTTAGCATCTTTAATTATCTTAGTAATTATATTTCAAGGTATCTTTTGGACTCAGTGTTTACACCTAACTCTAACTACTCCACCTTTGGGCCTAAGTAACACACATATTATGTAAGGGTATGGCAAAACTGTTCTCTAAACTAATCTCTCTTTTCTCTTTCTAATCTCTAATGTCTCATTTAAAATATGTATTTAAATCTTCCAAATGGAAAATACGAGGAAACGCTAACGTTGAATAGAAAAACCTGTATACGGCCTCTTTCATTTCCCCCATTGAGTAAGTGATAAGAAGCCAATTATAAAGCTAGGGCATGATCACGGATATTTTTACACACATTTTCACTACCCTAGATATTGTTCTACAGTGTAGTTTGTGATCACGGATCTTACGAATCAACTCCGACCATTCGTAATAGGCCGAGAAGTCCTATTATATTGCGGTGTCGGGAGCATTGATGCCAAATTGTCTTGTATTATCCAACGCCTGAATAAAGATAACGCGCACGTATTGAAGAACCAGTACGGTTAAGAAAGCGCTCGGGGTCACACAGGTACGATTACATTTAAAAAGTCAACATTTAAATTTCAGAGACGGTTAAAAATATTAGCATAGTGAAACACACAAAAACAAATTAATTATTTGTCTACTGAAACCATTAATCCAATTAATAATAGTAGTTACTCATTATTAATAAATCAAACAGCTTACATTAATAAATAAATTCGTAAATAATATTTGATCACGTTGATAAAACTCAAATTCAGTGTCCAAGAGATATTTCGCGAAAGATATATTTCGTCTTTCTCAAATGCATAGTTTCAGCAACCATCAAATGCTCTCAATATATCGCAGAACCATAACGTTTTCTGATGACCGGGCCAGCGTTGGCCCTGTTTCGGCTGAATTTTAAGAGTATTTTGCAAACTTTGAACTAGGGCAATTTCCTTAAGTATAGATATTGGACCGATCGTTCTTCCCTAAGAGCATACGCGGGAAGGACCATTTCTTACTTTCAGTTCACTTCAGTAACCGAACGAAAGGAAAGGAAGGCACAACCTATTCTTTGACCCCATTGACGTACACGGACTTATTAAGAAACTTCCAGAAGAGGCGGCGTCTCTGTTCGAAACCCGTGGCAGTAAGTAAGAGGGCAGGAGATTGGCTTTTGAAGCGTTTAGCTTCAGTAGCCTTCGTTTTAATTAAAGCCACGCTTGAAAAAAAAATCCTTTTTCTTGTCTTACGCGGTGTGATTTATGACTTCGCGCCTGTCTCATTATTTTATTCTCCGAAATAATTAGAGAAGACTAACAAAAAGGAAATGAGGGATCATTCGGCACTTTTAAAACCCGTTTCAAACGCTATTTTGGGATTGGAATGGAGAAAAAATTTCGAAGTGTAAATGAGTTTGGTTTAAGTGATGTTTGTTTTAATTTGTACAATGTTATCATTTCCGGGGGGGGGGTTTAAAAAGTTTTAGGGACAAACAGCTCCTGGCACATTATCGGTAATTGTGGTGTGGGTATACTTGGATATATATATATATATATATATATATATATATATATATATATATATTAGGCAGAACGAGATAACTTAATATTTGGACAGGATTGAATCTGCAGAAGCTTGGTGACTTTTTTCGAGTTTATCAGAATGAAAAAATTAAAATATGGATAAAAATACCGGATGTTTTAAAGCAAGAGCAGGAAAATATAACCACTTTGGTCACCTCCAACTAACTTCGATAACACTGGGAACATGTCATCTTCTAAACAACCAAAATTATCTACCCGAAGACCAGTTTGATCTATTTGAAAAAATAATATAAACGTTTGAATATGTTTTATAATAATCATATATTACACAGAAAAAACTTTTATACTCGTAAATTTTCTTGTGTTTTTATGAATTTTTCCCGCCTGCTACCAATTTCAACTTAAAGCATCGATTGAGTCAATTTTATGGCATTTCACGTACAGCCAGCATGGGAAATTCTATAAAACTATTATATTTTAGGAGAAATTTTCCACTTGTACGATTCAAGGCTAAGAGAAAGAAATCATGAAGAAAATATTACTTCGGTACATAATTTCTTATCAAGAAACTTCATTCATAAAGCCACTTAATCCATTGTCAAAGCAATCAAAATTTTATTTAACAATTTAACATTTTAAACTTAATAGTCTCTGGCGCCAACAGTAGCACCACGTAACAAAGATACTTGGTTTCAACTGATGTAAAGCTACTTTCATCAAATATGTTTCTTCCCATTTAATATTTTGAAATTTGTTGTTGTATTTATGCAGGTGACTGTGCGAATTAATCATAAAATAACAAAACTTCATCATGGAGATACTTCAATAAAATAATCGAAATATATCGGAAAAAGTCCAATGATGAACAGAAAGCAATTATCAACCATAACAAAGTAGCAGCCATGCTTTTAGCCATTGACAGTTTATTCCCAAGTGCTGTAGCCAGGGGATTCGAGCCAAATGAAAAACAAACAATAAATTTTCAGTAGTATTTCAGAATACACAGTTTTCAAAAAAAAGTTAAATGAAGGATAGATAAAAATGAATTTTCCTAACAACAGGTGGAAACATTACGATTTCAAATTACTTAGAGGTTCGGAAAAACCCTGGGTAATTCAAACAGTGTGAATGGACTTCTTTGCATGGCATGTCTGCAATTATCAAAGGACTAATCAACCTCCAAAACCAACTTCTTTACCAGCTAGCCAATTGTGCCCCTAAATGCTAAGGGATTTTCTTGATAGGGAGCAGACAAGTGCTTTCAAGGAGCACAAACGAAGAACATGCAAAACATCTTTGAAAAGAGCAGCGCTATCCCAGTGTAATGCTAATTAGTGCAAATGCGACCCCAGGCAATATCACTCACATCCTTCCAATGCTGTTGGCGTGACCTGCATAGAATAGAAAACGCTTGAGTATTCTGCGCGTGACACACAGCAATCACACAAAACCTCAGGGCCAAGCTTTCAAAATTGGAACAGGCATGAAAAAGACTTGCATGCTCTTCTTGTACGGTTAGGTGCGCAACCTCCTAACCAACCCTTAAAACAAACTACAGACCTACGCGTAATTAAGATCCCATAGGATATAAAAAATGATTTTAATGAAGCCTTTACCAACGCCTTAAAAATTAAAGCATGTACTGATGCTCAGAAAATGCAATTTTATCACTGAAAATAATTTAATTTTAAATATGAAGAAATAAATGTTAGTGTATGCACAAGATACCTTGCATGTTGTTCAAAAATTGTATCACAAAACCAAACCTGCAAATACAATAAGTGGCAAAGCAGACAAAAATTATTTCCAACCCTTTCTAAAGCTATTACAGCATTTGATGATGGATATGTTACGAAATTCTTGCGATAATAAAAATATCATGGAGTTGCGAAATTATGAAATCGTTCTTTAGGATATTCACTCTAGTTTGGTTTTACGAAAACTACTTTACACAACATGCCCCAGTAATGGGGATTAAACATAAATAATCATTTGTGTTGTACATGTGATTCGGGCGACCGATCTCCGGGTTGCTGTACCCAATATACTAACCAAGTCCAAACTATAAATATTAAACAAATTAGAGATTTTTGCTTGAAAATTACCCCGACACAATTGGATACAATTTAAACTTTCCTCAAATCGATGTAAACGAAACTCTAAGATCCACAGTGTTACCTTTCAACTTCGAGCAGGTTATTATTGGAGATATTTTGGGTTTATATCCTTCAAAATGCCTTTACATATGACTTTCACTGAAGAAAAGTATTGGGTTCTTATCGAAAATCATAATTCCACGTTAGCGTCATCTCCGATCACCAAAAACTAAAACCTCAACTAATAAACCAATAAAATGTTAGGTTCAATAATATGAAGGGGCGAACCTCAATCACTCAGAATTTCATTAAACCAACTACCGTTACACCGATCTTTCAACACCTAAAAATTCTAAATAATATATCTCAATAATATTTCCTCCATTTCTCTTTAATATGTCATTTATGATTTACTGAATATAATAAGTCTGAAAAATAAGCATAATTAAAATGAAAAAGCTTAATAAGAATAGGCTCGTGCTAAATGGATTTTTATTAATAATTTGAATGGTGGTTAGTTCATTACTAGGCATATCGATAAATGAGAAAAAATCAAAAACCAGAATAATAAGGCAGGTATCGGGAAAAACTTTAAGATAAAGAGAGCCGTAAGGTGTAAGATGCGAAACGAAAGCCGTCGCTGATGAATTCCAATCCATCCTAAAACGATCTGTTCATCCACGATCGAGATATTTTGCATTTTGATCACACGCCAACGTGACACGCCGGAGAGAAGGAGCAAAGTAAGGAGGTTTCCCTTGTAAACACACATTGAAGTTTGTTTTCCAACTGAGGGTAAAAAAAAAGATAACTCCATCCGCAAACTTGGGCGCAACACACAGACAAGAGCCTACACTTTATTCCCACCTCCATCTTGGGTGCACACACACTGTAGTTACTTTTGCAAAAAGGGCACGGGACGGTTCGCACGAACTCAGTCAGTGGGACATGGTGAGCGATGATACGAACGAGACGTGTCTTCCAAGGAAGAGAATGAATACACCTTTTCTTGCCTTGCTCTTGTAGTGAATTTTTTCCTCCCTTTCTATCTCTCTCGGTCACACACACACACACACACACACACACACTCTCATTCTCTTCCTCTTCTTACAAACCACAGCGTCAACGTATCCGTGGGAGAAGGAAGAGAGACGGGAGGGTGAGAGGGAGAGAGAGTGGGCGGGTATGTATGTGCCCTTCTTGAAACGTCCCTCCAGGAGGAAGCTGATGAAGGAACTCTCCTGAGGGACTCCAGTCACGTACGCCCCACGTTAGCTTCTGTGCACCAACCATCCCTTCCCTTCCAACCCCTCCTCATACTCAACCCTTCCGTCTCCCTTCAAACTTCCTACCTCCTCCTATCCTTCCAATCTCTCTCTCCCGACCCTACCAATGTTCCGCAGAGCGACGCCTTGCAATATTCTAACGCCGTCTCCCGATGCTGATTGAGCATCGGATTCCCGCGGTGTTTAAAAATACCAATGACGCCCCACCGCTGTCACGTCGGTGTTTGAAGTTTACGTCGAAGATGTTTTCAAATCTGAATTTCGCACTGGGTACGCATTTTAAAGGATATCTTTACCACAGTTATGAAGTTTGGATCGGGAGTGTTGGAGGCGGTAAATCTTTTGAAGCTGAGATCTTCATTTGAAATTCACTACAATTTTAAATTTCTAAAATACTCAATTCCATATTATTCTCCGGAATATTTTTATTTCAAGTTTCATCTACGTTTGACGTTCATAGTTATTCTCATTGAAACACGTCACACATTCAATCCAATCCAATTTTCAGTATCCCAATGGTAGTTTTCTTAATTGCAATACAGTTATTGGTTTTTATCATAATATACTTGACCAAAAAAGCGGTGTGCATGTGGAACAAGGAAAATAACTTAAGGAATTTGAGTTGTAGAGAACCACATTGTCGAAAAACGATTAATAACAGATTCAACATTTTCCGAACCCGCATTTCTGACTTTTAGACAGGGAGGTACATATTGTGAAAAAAATATCACTGAATTTTAAAACATGCATTAAATTTCAATATACCTCACTGCCGGTGAAAACTTGCAGCATCTGATATTTTTATAACAATCAACCCAAGGAGAAGGCTTTAATCTTTCGTAAAAAGTCCCATGATAAGTAAATATTACCTTCGGAATCATACAGTTATATGGGAGGATATCAGAACGACAGCATAATCTGATAGAAAAACCTTATAATACAACATTCCTCCTTAGTTTATTTCAACTCGGGTATAAAGAACGCCTTTCGGTCAATAGTTTTTCTCTGGATAATAAGCATTAACATACCAAAAAATACATGACAAATCTTCCAAAACGTACAGAATATGCGTTACGTTTCCATAAAAATCAGTTTTCCTATTTCCAAGAATCACCAATTTGCTTTTATTTAATATATTCTTTTATAATAAATGGCAAAATATTAGCATGCAGTCGGACATCTGGCAACCTAGAGAGTACGAATACTCGTATATGATTTATCTTCATCTTGTACACGCGCCGCTAAATTTGCCTCAAAGATACATTTTAACTAAGCAGTACTACGGATTTCGTCAACCAAATATCTCAACATTCAACTGCTCAAATTTGCACACAAGCTTACAGCAAACAAGACGATGATTTACAAGTCTCATACTCATTAAGTCACATAAACTTACTCATGCAACAAAAATAAATTTGGACTGTCATCGAAATAAGATTGCATTAAACAAAATTCCTTCAAAAGAAACTATCTTCATGTGTATTCCGCCAAATTCTCTGTGATTCCTCATCTACTACCCACGGTCCTATTTCGTCTCCACGGGCAAATTTCTATTTTCCACTCTCCGACCCATGCTGCTACTACCGCCTTCGCTGTCTCCTCCCGCCAAGATCACGCCTACTCCCCGCTATCAGAGCGAAAAGCGAGAAGGTAAACGGGAGAGGAGAGGCCAATGATACAAACCGAGACTCGCTTCCGTCGGAGCTAGTTGCCAAGGGTTATGGAACTAGGTCTCGGGATCTGGGTTGTAAGACGGACGCGTTTATGTACGTGTCAATAGACATGGGAAATGTACGTTCATAACGAAGGTGCATCTAGGTGGTTGTGGCGTGGCTTCTCAGGGCGATGCAAATGAGATGGAAATAGGAGTAGCGTAACGGAGGGCGAGTTTGAAAAATTAAGATAAAGTAGAATCATTAATGAAATACGGCGGGATTCCTAAATAGAAACGCACTATTAATAAACATGATATTTTTATCCGATACTTATCACTATTTTCGGCTCCTTGGATCTAGGTTTTTCCCAAACAGTCGGAATGAAAGAGGCTTTTACATATATTTTAGTGTGGTAAAAACGTGATATTTTCCGTTAAAGTTTACTTTGCTCATTTTTATAGGAAATATAAAATTTCTCAACTGACTATCAATGATTAAATAATATTTCGTAGCCCGGGAAGTTATTAGCACTCCAAAATATGAACAGCCCTTTATTTAAATGACTGAAGTTAACAACGCGTGTTTTCTGGCAACTATAGCAATGCGATTCCCAAATACGATGGCGTCAAGCAAACAAAGGGATTTGTTCATGCTAAAATGAAATAAAAAGTCTTTTGTAATTCTTGCACATATGAGGTTTGTTTACTGAACATTTCGTTGTCTTGGAGTCATCAGGCACAGGTTCCACACCCGATGATGATGCTAAGACGTCAGAATGCGCAAAATTTTATCTCTTTTAAGTTGATAATCGAGAATGATTACTTTCATTTTACTCACAGAGTTATGGCATGAATCACAACTGATGAAAAATTATTTGCAATTTTTCTTGCGATTTTTTTAAACTCCAATACTCTGAATTAATATCGTTTACCTCAGCATACATTCCAATAACGCACTGACATACCTTGGATGTTGTTCTCGATTATAAAACTACGCAATATACTTTATATTCTATTAGTGCGAGATACCAGGAGTAAGAAATTTCTTTCGGCCACCATTAGTTGACCTGTCTTTAAAGCATTTATGCAACAAGGATGAGTCAATGCTAGTATGAACCGAAACGTAATTTCGCGGAAATTCGGTTTGCTCTTTAACTATGATGAGATTACTCGGCATGATACGCGAGAGAGGATAATTAATAACCATTCCTGGCTGTTATGGCTCTAGTGAGTTATGGATACCACACGTCAAACTTCCCACATGACATCACAGTTGATGACATCAGTCCGTTAAACTCATAACACACAATGATTAGGACGTTTCGATTCGATCACCCATCGAAGATTTCTCTGAATGTGAGCTTTAGTAAACATCATACAGGACATTACCTACATATTGGGACACCCTTCGTCAAAAACATTAAAAATATCAATATTCGCACGCATAGAAAACAGCTACAATGCAAAAAATACTCACGGAGAAGTTAATTACGGCTAAGGTTTTATAGTTGTGGCTGTTTTGCCATAAATTTAGTATTCGGAAATTTTATGTGCATCAATTTAAATTAGTGTACTCTAAAGACTCGTACCCTTTGCTACAAGTGCTGCATTTTAAAGGGTTAAAAAATGGCTAAAATTCTCCATATTTGCGGTGGAACCCGTCCGCAACATACTACGGGCCAGAGAAAAAGAAAAACGCAGCGGGAGGATCTGAACTACCTTTCCCACAGTTGTAGTAGCGCTGACCGCTGTCATGACTACGCCCAAGTTGGGTAAGGGAGAAGTGAACTGGTTTGAGGGTTTTACTGCCCTCATCGCGGTACCCTGTGTGGCTACAATGACGACATACCTTGTGTAAACCTTTTTAGAGATCCCTCCTGGGTGATGGTCACTTTTATACCGTAATATCGTCAGAGGAATCTCTTCCCCATTTCATTATATTTTTATTATATACAACCTGTTATCAGTTCCTATACGACTATCCTCTTAGCTAAATTGCCTGGTAGTTTTTATATGGCTGAATCTATCGAAGACAAAATTTGCAATAGTCACCACACACCGCATATTATAGATCGATATCTAATTTACGCACATTTTATCAAGTTCTAAAACGGACCATCAACGAAAAACCTCAGACTACATCATGAATAACTATGGATTGTTCTATGGTTTTAGGCTCAACTATGTGGAAATTCATTTTTAACTAAAGTTTCAAAATGAAATCAAAACCACTAGGTATCTTTCCACGAGTTTTAGAAAAAACTCGTGGAAAGATACCTAGTGGTTTTGATTTCATTTTGAAAATTTAACTAAACTATGGATTGGATCAATTTGGATAGATATTTTATAGTTTTATCACTCGGTCTCTGCTCAACATAATAAAAAAAGGGATCATGATGAAATAAATACCGATTAATTTGATTTTAGCAAGCCGTTTGATCACCTAAACCGTTCACGTGCTCCTCAACATTAAACTATTGAATTCTTCTTGCTTCGGAATGATTTATGAATACCTACAGAAACAAGCAACGATAACAAGTGAAAACCTTTGCAGGTGGAGCTTTGTAATCTTTGAGGAATATCTTGAGTTTCTCGGGCCGGTCCCTTGTTCTTCTTGCATTCAATTATAGATATTCATGCTTGCTTAAAGCAGATGCCAAATGTATTCGGTTATACACCGACGACCTTCAAATATTGTTATTATCATTAAGTTCAGTATTTTAGTTCCCAAGGTAAAAATGTTATCGCTTCTGTTAATTAGGCAAACTAATTCACCAGAAGGGTAAAACTCTATCTCGCCAAAAAATGGCAAAGCTTAACAAAAAATCCAATCTCAATATCCACCCAAAAGTTGGCCCGAATTTATCTTATTCATAAATCATTCAGGCAGATTCAAATCCAAGCAATAAGTTCTCATGAAATGACAACATTAATTATAATTTAAATAAAAGCAATTCAAAGATAAAGATGTAAACAGCTAAGGTGAATAAAAACTTGTTTTGCATACTCATTAATTTCTCATTAGATGAAAGGAACTCGAATGGAGCCGTCTTTTCTATAATGGACAAAAAGTCAAACTTAACATTAAGCTCCGGCTCCTGATAGATAAGGCGTACTAACGCTAAATTTAGTATAACATCCTTGCCGATGATAAGCTCTTTCGGTCTGGTATTAGAAAGTCAGTTTAATGATATACTTTTAGACCATTACATTAAAATTATATACGTACATAATATAAAATTTATAAATTAAAAATTGGCTATTTAAATTTCAAGAAACTGCGGGAGATGCCGCAACTAACTTTAGCGGAGTCATCCGCTATGTGTGCATTATAATGCATACAATTTCAGAGAGTAAAAATCATTCGCCTTGACCGGGATCCCGGTCAAGGCGAATGATTTTTACTCTCTGAAATTGTATGCATTATTGGCTATTTAGTTTTCACACGGATAAAGAACAATTATATTGTTCATTCAATTTCACCTTAGATACACACAATGGCGATTAGTAACAAGCTACTTAAAATATCTAACTTACTGAAACACAACCTAAAATAAATCGTTGTTTTGTGACTAATTCATTAGGTAAAAAAAATCTATTCATCAAAGGTAGGCAGCATTATTTCTCTCTCGTAGCATTTAAAAGTAAATTTCATCGCATATTAATACAAATACTCTGTAACAATTTTAAATCTAATGTGTAATATTTAAAACTTATTATCTCGGTACAGTACATTTTTTTTCTCCTAGGAAATCCATTGCCTAATAAAACATGCTAATCTAGAATGATAAAATTCAGTCGTAACCCTCACCTTTCATCTATAACACATTCATTTATCATATCTCCCAGAATTGTGTTTATTTTCCTAATAATTTTGCTAGCCACAACACATCACGAGACTAAGGAATGCAATTGTTCATTTGATTGAATATTTCTACGGCTTTCTCTCTTTTCAAACTTCAACTCGAATATTTAAATTATTAAGACCTTAAATGTAACCAAAAAATTGACTTTGTGACATTAAGCTTCACTATTTCTGTCATTTAAGCGTATTTAATTATACAATTTGATTCGTAAATGTGAAAAAATGATAATTTAATCGCAAGGGTGGCGCATCTCCACGCAGTATTTGTTGATTGCTGAAAAGAACTGAGTTACATGGCTCTATTGCATCAAATATGAAATTAGTTCATGTATTCCTCTTCTATCAACCTGCATATGCCCTGGGCTTTAAGTGATATCCTAGTTATATTGAAATGAAATACTTTACTTAGTAATTCCACACAATTTATTTCAAAAACACGACCCAGGTCTCGACGATGAACGTCATCATCAGGACACCTGATGATGACGTTCAACGTTGAAACCTGCGTCATGTTTTTTAAATAAATTGTGTGGAATTACTAAGTATTTCATTTCAATATGTCACGCAAATTCCATAAAGTTACGCCTGAGACAACAAATTTTTAAAAGATATCCTAGTTAACAATAAATTATATTCCATTTTACGTTATGTACGTATCGGAAAGTTCAAAATTTTAAGAAAAAAGCTCACAGCAACTAAACGATCGGTAGATTACGCGCCTAAACAATATTAATAAGAGTCGAGTGTGCATAGAACAATCACTTCATAATTGAGGATGCCGGCAGGAGAGTCTGGGAGATGCAGTCCCTTTTCACGCGTTGCTTCCCAAAAATAACAAACATCCGTCGCGAATATCCTTCACAAACGCTACGCGACCGACATCACCCGGGAGGTATTATCGCAAGAGAAACGGAACGGACGCAAAGAAATGCACGGGCTCTGTGCTTCAATTAGGAGTCACAAACAGAACGGAACTCCGGCGATGAGCAATGCCGCCTCGCACGAGCGTGGCACGAATTCGCGTAAGACAAGAGAGACGCAAGGCACGGATCCCCCAACAGAACTCCCAAATGATGCGACGCAATGAAACAAAAATAAAAGTTTGACCGCACTAACAAGGTAACCGGGAACAAAACAAAAATAAAGCGAGTGGGGTCGACGGAGACAAAGGAGGTAGGCGAGCGAGACTTTTCTCGGCGTGCCCCCTTCCCTCGATATTCCGCAAGGACTCACTCGAGCCACCCAACTCCAGGGTCATGCCGGGAACCGAGCGAAGAATGACAAATGAACTCTTTTCTGCGAAAGAAAGAGAAGGATATAAACTACATAAGCGAAATACAAACACAACTAAAACTGCCAGTTCGTCTACATTCGAAGACTTTTTTTTTATCCCTTAAAACAGCTTTACAGCCACGCCTTTTTCCAGGCCTCAATTTCTTTAAAGAGGCAAATTTAAGCGTCTCTCGGAATGAAGCTCAACCGGGATGTGTTCCCGTGGGATTCAAGCGCGGGCGACGAACGGTTACACACGTTGATGGGAGCATAACACATGCGTAGGGAGCGGGATAGGAGGCAATAAG
Organism: Hetaerina titia; assembly: GCA_037158775.1. Lineage (NCBI taxonomy): Eukaryota > Metazoa > Arthropoda > Insecta > Odonata > Calopterygidae > Hetaerina > Hetaerina titia. The sequence continues at coordinate 47,477,423 of CM073777.1, forward strand.
TGAAAGCCCGGCGGCCATAATGAAAAGAGCGAATCCCGATGGAGGAATAGGGGAACTCGTTGAACCAGGAGTGACGAAAGACTAAGGAAAACACAATTTAAAAACCCACGACTTAAATTCATTAATTCGTATACGATAATTCGTCCACTTGCTTTCTTTCGATTAACTCTGGATTACTAAAAAAAAAAAATTTCCCAAAGGTTTTCAAGTTTCATTTGCCGCTTTCGGAACACGGTGACATTTTTTTTTATCTGTCGGTATTTTCTCCGCTTTCGCTCAAAATTAAACATTTATTTGTTTTAAGTAATAACGGGCATTTAACGACTACTATTTTAATGGTCATAAAGACTAGCGTGAGCGCCAATAATGAAGAAAGTCGTGAATTTAAAAAAAAACCCCATATTAAAATAAAAGGAAAGAAAAAAGGTGGATCTCATTCACATTGGTATCATTGATATCTCTGTGGAGAAATTTTTTTCTTTGAAGATTTTTGATAAAATATCTGATTTTATAAAATACTTCAAATGAATCCACGCAATGGATTGTACATGATAGCTATTAGGAATAACCGAAAACCTAACTTCAGATATGTAGCAGAAGAAAGAGGAAATATTAAGAAAATTAAAAAAAAAACCTTTCAAGAATAAAAAGAGACGTTTCACGCGCGATATGGTGGAATATCATGATTAATTAAAATTGGCAATTTTCCACAAAATAATAATAATAATAATAATATTTTGTGGAAAATTGCCAATTTTAATTAATTTCAAAAATAAATTATTGACTATTATGGCTTAAGTTAAAATCAGCGTGAATATGAAACAGATTATGCAATTAATTAATAAATTCATAACGTGGTAGTTTTATGATTCTCATTTGACAATATTTATTCCAATAATAATGCTTTAAAAAACAAATAAAACACTCTAGCTTCAAGGATTGTTAGGCACTCAGAAAAACCTAAGAATTCGCTCGTTCAAATTCCGGTTCCAAAGTTCTATGGACCTAAAATGTGAAATTAAACATCTGAAAAAAATTTTACGGCAAAGTTTATTCATATTTCAGGGCAAAAAGTACCAAATTGAAAGCAATATGAGATTTTTCGCTTCATTTTACACCTTATTTTGCTTAATTGTGCAATAAATTCTCTCAACGTTTTCGTTAAATGTTCACCGTTAAAACTGCATACTTCATATCGTGTTTAGATTTTGTCTATTTGTCACGAACTACCATTCCTGGGTGCCAATTTAAATTGGCAACTGAATATGTAGACAGCGTGAACTACATCATGACATAGGTGCACTCACACAGCACATTATCAGACCCAGAGTACTCTTCGTGTCTATCAACCTGCCTGTAAAAACGCCAGTCGGGTGGACCCTAAAGTCCAAAGGCAATTAGTAAAATACTCTCCCTTTTTCTACATTTCGGCCAATACTTCCACGATAAAACTTATGTTAACCCTTTCCGATACAGCCAACACTTTTACAAGAAATTGAAACCTAAACTCTCTCCCTCTCTCTTCCGAACCCAGAGATACTCGAGAGAAGCGGGATAGAAGAGGCGGAGGATGAAAGTGAACAGAAGGTTAGGTTGGGTATATATAGTGGAGCCGAGGGAGACGGAGAGGGACTACCTTTTCGCGCTGCTGAACACCTATCCGTGCGTAATTGCGCTGCCCTCGGAGGGCGGGGCTAAGAGGAAGGGGTATCGTCGGAGGAGGGTGGGGAAGGCCCTTTGCCCTAGCCGCCAACCTTACGGCCTCCCTATCTGACCTCCCCACTCCCCAAATGACTAAGGGAGACCTCATCCCCCAAATGTTCCAGATTACCCTTTCCCTTCGAAACTCCCTCACCCTACCTACCTACCTCCACCCCTAGCCGCCTCTCTTGCCTCCTCTGGGCTCGCGAAAGAGATTTATGTATTCGTAGGGGCAACAGTGGCCTCTGCCCCCTTCCTTGCCCTCCTATGCTTCCACGCGTATGCCCTTCGCGATTGGGGGTGGGGTTGGCGGGTGCGTTAAAAGTGTGTTTCTGCGCGTGTGCGTACAAGCAATGGGGGGCTAAGGCGGGGTGTTAGGGTCGAGGGGAGAAGGAGAGGCGGGAAAGGATAGAGAGAGAACCATCCAGGAACGACAGGGTCCAATTTGTCGGTCTTCTTTTTTTTTGGACCCTGTTGGAATGGCGATCGTTTGGCCGGCAATCTCTAGGAGACTTTTTATCCGTACATTCCGGCGTGTTCGACACGACGCCCCGAAATTATTTCGAAGATCAATCGGATGATCCCGAACGGAAAATCGCCCTTAATTCGTCAGGCGAACTACGTCCACGAATTCGGATGAATACGGAAGATCCCTTTACCCCCTCCTACCCCCCCTCCCCCGGGTTCGGCGCTACTTGTAATTCGTGCACAAAGGTGGCCTCCATTTCATTAGCACGGGGTAGTCCGTGTGCGCGCTCTATTGAGCTGAATATCAACTTCATTGAATGATTTTCGTGACCAAAAGCAACTTGTTAGAGAATCACATTTGCAAAAGCTCCCGGACGTGATGATTAATAATGACTTGTGCCCTAATCTGCTGCATAATGAAGTTCATATGAAACGTCCCTACAAAATTTAAATTAAATTATACGGTCGAAATATCTTCATGTAATCTTCTCAGAAGTTACAATACAGATCTCTTTTCTGACGAGTATAACTGATCAGGAAAAATTTTTAAATTTCACTGGATCATTTTCAAATAAAGCATAATATAAAAAATATGCTGAACATCTTTTCAATTTTTTTTCACATTGGAAATCAAAATCTGATCTAAAATAAGCATTTATCGTGTTAAGAGATACTTTAGACATCGATGTCGTTGCTTCCAATTTTAAGGACTAATTTGAACTTCAGGCAGAGATGGCACAAGCGTGAAGGAAGTAGGTAGTATCTGAGTTAATTGTAAGAATGGGTGCTATAGAGAGTTAAAAATGCTCGTACCAGATAGAAAAACATTATCTGATTCATGCTTTCCCAATACTGACCATCAATTTCATACAAGCTAAAACCAAAAATCTCTATAGTAATTTCTGAAAAGAATATGAAATAAATAACATTTAACCAGGCGTTTGAATCACCAGAAATATATTGTCTTTATAATTCCTGGGACATATTCAGGAAGGGATTCAAGATTAGATCATTTCCATCCTTCCTCGACAAACGAAAACAAGAAAAGATACTGCAAAAGAAAGTGTGTACGCACCAGGTTATAATTTCAAATATGATTGAATATGGCGAGAGGAAAGGCCATGCAGATGGAAAGATGAATTCAAAAGGAAAATTTGGAGTCATAAAAATAAAATTAATATTTGCAGAATGCATAAGAGATCGTCCGATTATATTCTGAGAATGACTAAACAGACCTGTTATGTTATGGTGATCAATAAGAATACCGAAACAATGTACTGAGTATAATACGCAAAAAACAAGACGAATTTAAAAAAATGATAAAGGCAAAAGACCAGAAGACCACTGGTAACTTCTATCCATACATACAGAGCACTGAAGTACTATGGCTTTCTTTATACAAAAACAAACGACAAGGAATCAATTTTATTCCGTGAAAAGATCAATAGGTACGTCACTACATGAGTTCTCGAAAAGAATACGAAGCAGAGAAAAACTCGAAGTCACAGAAGTAACAAACAATAAGACCCAATAAGCATGCCAAGAAGATCCCCTAGGGAAAGTTTCAAAGAGGAAAATGCGCGATGTAGGGAATGCTTACGTAATCGAGTTGGATTCGACAATAAGAAACTTTTCAATATTCTTTCTTTAAACTTCAACCTACTTTTAAAAGATGTGGACCGCGTTAAAATATGCAGGGCCATAAATTCACTCAAAATATACCATTAAGGAGAAACGATCACACTATAAGTATGTTCAAACTTTTCGAAGACCCAACTAAGTGTTCGTATATATATCTCAGTTCTCCTAAATAAGAATACCAAGGTTAAATCCCCAATGCTTTTCCTCTTAAGTGTACGACTTCCTGGAGCTATTGAGAGGAAAAATTGAAAAATATAAAAAAGATCAAATACCAGCTAAAAAAACAAAGAAACGACCATATATTTTTTTTAAAAAGCCAGTGAACTATTTCTCTTTTCAGCCACTTAAATTTCGTCCAAACACTATATAGGCTTTCTACGGGAATTTTTGTGATATTCAGATAGGTTATGTCGGTTTTAAGGCAAAACAAAAAAAGCGTGAATTGATACTTCCTTAGAGCTTCATCAAGTCAATTAATTCCTTCGTATAAATCAGAATTTCCATCTTTACAATATGACAATATAAGTTGTACACGCATTTGTTAAGATATGTTAGGTTATTAAAGTAAGCGCCGCACAAAGTATCAATGCTTTCGAGAATAATGAAAAAAATTATTAATCATATTCTTCTATCAATTTTCAAGCTTGAATTCAAAAAAATATAATGCACGTTTTTTAAAAGAAACGAATGATCCATATCGTCAATTAAGAGTTAAAACTTTTCACAATAAAAGAAAATTATATTCTTTCCCCAGATGCTCGCAATTAAAAGTTCTGGGCCGGAACATCATACACGCTTTCTTCCTTTCCTCGAACTTAAAGAAATAAAAGGGTTACAATTTTTTTCCTGCTATCTCCGAAAAATGTCGAAAGATCCCTTATTTCCGAAAAAAAATGTGTCCCCATGAGGAATGCAAAATAACTCCCAATCGAAATTTAAAAACTTACTATTTCCATTTCCAGACTTTATCTATCTATTTATATCGGACACTCCGCGCGGAAAAGAAGTTCTTTATGGCATCTTCTCTGTCTCAATACTCCGCATAATATCCCGAAGCGGTGAAAATTCCCTCGTGCTTAAAAGACTAGCCCGCTGGTATTTATTTCAGGCGGTTTATTTCCCTTAATTCTACGAAAGAGATCCCGAGGGACTCGATACTCCCTCTAACTAACAGCGTACATCTGAGATACAGGTATGTCGACTCACAAGTATTCAGAGACATAATATCTGGGATCTATGCAACATTTTACTCAATCAGATCCATATTATTTGTTCTTAAAAAAAGCGAGTTGTACAATAGTGCACTACGTAGCACCTACAGTTTCATTAATGGATTCCCGAGTAGCTACCAAGAATATTTTGAACTGTTTAAATCCATATTTAGAGACATGCTATTACAGCTAAAACCTCTGTAGGGCAATTCAAAGCTATTCCTATTGCAGGTTACACAATTGTTTATGCACAAGTACACGGTGTATGGCAATTACCAGCCCCGGTGGCGGCAAGGTAACGTCCTAGCCTAGCAACCGCGGGTTCGATTCCCGCATGGGTGGATTTTTCTCTAGCTAGGGATTGGCTGTATGTAATTGTCTTCAATGTAATGTAAGGGTTAGGTGGTCTATTGGTCTATCTATTAGTCTCAACCTCGCCCAATTAAGTCGATAATAGTACATAATAAATATGGCATCACGAAACACAATATCGAGATTTCGACGCTTGAAATGAGCTCACACAGATAATAAACTGGATTATTCCCTTTTTCGGATGATTAAGAACAATACTGATTCATTTATGCACGAAGATTAGATCATATTAATGGAATAATAAAACGACTTCAAGCGGCCCAACCTAGAAATATTGATAATTATTACTGTTTATATAAAGGTATTTTCAATCACACCTGTATTTTTCTGTAGAGTCATTTTAAATGCATAGCTGAAAAATATGCGTGGAAATAAAATGAATACCAAATGCACAATTTTTGATACAGAGGTTTGGGAACGAATACGGCCCTACATAAACATCGATATCACATTATTTAGACTAAATGGAATAACATTCATCAAGCACACAAAAACTAACACGAAACATTTTATACGGAGAATACATCGTTGAAAGTTCTTCGTGATATTTTCTATACCCCATTTCTGAAATAAAAGGAAAACAACGCCTAGAGTAGAGGCGCTTTTGGGAAAGAATATAAGCAATATTCTCACACATGAAAAGAATAATCGAAACACAAGTACGTATACATACACGTACAAAGAATCCAATACTTCTTCCCTGCTGGTGGTCTAAAATCTAAGATAAACATTTGCGCTACGGCGAAATCGCATTTATTCGAGCACTTCATTTACGGTGTTAGCTTAGGTAATTAATTCACTGGCTATTTGTCTCTTTACCCTTAAGCATTAGACATGAAATCGGCCGCCACAGAAGAAACCAAGCTTAAAATATCTAATTAAGGTTATCCTAGGTGGTCTGTAACACTTTTATGAGTCTATTATGAGCACTAGGAATAAGCTATATGGACAAATCATAATAATAGCTTCGACTAATACAAAATAAATTAATTATCCCTTTCCTGTTTTTAAATATTCAAATGTTCTTAGAGTTAAAATACGTATGTTTACATTTAAGGATTACATTTAGATGAAAGAAAATTGGTCTTTTTACCACGACGAAAAATACAATATTATTGCAACTAAAACGATTGTCACATTAGCATACTAGCGTTTCATAGCATAGGGAAACATGTTAAAACAGGAATCAGATTACTAGCAATCCATCTGAACGACGTGTGGATGAAAGAATTTACAGCTCAAGTCTAATTTGATATTATAGTGAATTCGCTAATGTATCACATCCAATCATTATGGTATGTGCATCCTATGTATTGGTAGGAAACGTTCGTCACTGTCCATTTCCCGCTTCACGAAATGAATCTCGGTTAACGGTTGCTATAAAAGTTTCCTCTTAAAAATAACTTCTAAATCTATAAACATATGTTCATATTAAGTCCCTCTCGCTATCACAATACCCTCTAAAGAAACCATTTTATTTCATCTTTTCAACTTTCACTTAAGGCTTAAAATTCCAAATCCGGTCTATCATTGCTCTGTCTTGCAGCATTCGTAAGATCAAATGGCTATATACCCTCATCAGGATATTAGAATTACTAATCACTACTCGAGAGAATCTCTTTAGTCTTAAGGTGGCGATAACAAAACAATTTAAAAATACAAATATCATTCCCATTAAGCTTATTATAACCAAGAACAGAAATTGCATTCTCCATTCGAATAATATTATCACATTATAACGTAAATATTGAATCAGTATTTACGTTATATCTTACGATATCAATGTTATCTCGAAAAAAACACATTTCTTACAAATTGATTCACATAAGTGTTTTTTGAAAAATTACTCGCAAATAATTTTCACCAATTGCAAATGAATAAAAAGAATTTTTAGGATGAAGTCATCGCTTCACAATATCTTTAACGAACATTGTAATTGCGTACGCTGATTCCTTCCGGTACTATCGCATACTATGAAGAGATAAAAGCTTAACATGAAATTCACCCAAAACATGAGGTAATAACCGACGCGACGCGACGGTTCAACTTTTCCTTCGTAATTTGTGGATTACAGTTCCTTATTTAGCCATATTTTCCAGTCTTAGTAAACGTAAAATCTCCTCGTACTAATGAATTTCATTTGGTTCACGGGACACAGCTCTCAGGCATCAGTGGTGAATAACAAACAGTCCAGTCAGGGACGAACGAATCTCCAGACACAAGGATACGAACTGCCTCCCCAGAGGTACCTCCCACGCGCGTATTCATTTCGCACCAGAACTTGAGGGAGCGGTCTTTAACTTTGATCAACTACAGACTAGGTTGCAGCTAGTAGTTCCCCAGGATCTTTCTAAGAATATTTTTGAACCCTAGTTTACTGTCAACGGTCTCCCAGCCTCATTCCCGCACCACCGTGGGAATAAATTTTATGTCCTTTTCCCGAAGACAGTCGCTTTACGAGAAGGCCACAGGGTATCATTATATCACAAAATCAATTGTGTGCACTTCTCTTCCTTTTGAAATTACCACCATGTAAAATTATTTAATTACCTTTGAATATTTTTATTGATTTTTATGAAATAATAAAACATTGTCTTTCCTCATAATGTCATTCGAGGAGAATTGTTGCATAAAAAAGTGGACAGGTGGGTAAAATCAGTCAGTTTAAATTCGGTGTGCACTCCAAACCTCTACAGTCGAAGCCTTGCCCCAGGGCACAATGGCTCCAATCTAGTGTCAGGTTGTGAGAACATTGCAAATTATATGAAAATATATCCTCTTAAAACACGAACTAATAAGAATTCTTAATATAAAATATTAATTTAAAGTGTAACAATAACTTAGAATTGTTAAAAAATTATAATTGTAAAGATATCGTCTGTGAAACTGGCAATAGCAAAAGAACTACGACGAAGCTTAATTATAGTTGATGCTTGGTGACGGCTCTTTCCGAGGACAATTTATTCCCAGCTCTATATTAAAGAACCTATTCTAAATAGTCAAAATTATTTGCTTAGACAAACGCGAACGTAGCAAAAATAATTCATCTTTGGCAATCACGCGGCTATCCTTCCCAGTAATGCGAGTCTAAGCAATGAGGTCTCCAAATCTGCTCCAGCCCGGACATACCTTAAGGGACTCCTTTAAGATACTTTAAAGCCCTCTGTAAATGTATTCTTACACTTCTGTACTTCGCTGCTTTGTCGAACTTCACTATTCCTTTTGTAACATTTCAACCCTATATTCACCCCGCAAATATGCAATAAATTAGAAGAAATTATTGCAATTATTTAATATAGCTAATCAATTAAGATTGTTTTTATGGGCACATACATATTCTAACCACCACTAAAAGTAGTACTACGTCAAAAAATTATTGAAAATAAGTTTTACCTTACTTTTATTTCCCCAAAGGGAATGGCATGAAGTATAAATAGAATTTTTTTTTTATGAGATGAGATTAAGTCACTCAGAGATTGAGTCCACGTATACGAAAACTATTTTAATGTTGATTAATGTATAGATTTACACCGCATTGACCAGGTATGTACGAGTACAGTAAGAATGAAAATACGAATGATAAATTATGATATCCACATCGTTACGTTCGGACATGAACATATTGTACTTGGTTGAGATATGTTTCATCATTATCCAATGAAATAAATACAGAGAAAATGATTCATAATTTCAGCAGGGAAGCTCTAAATTACTATATTACAGTTGGCAGCATCGAATTTAGTCCAACGATATCATTGTAGCTAGAATTTTACTACGACATGCTGCAATTCCTCTTCCATTCTCGAATATTCAAACTCTGTCAGAGACATTCGTTCCTACCATTCATATCTTCTCACGTTGAGCGTGTAGAGTCATTGTATTGGCCATCAGAAATGTAATTACCTCTAAAAAATATATGAATAGAAATTGAAAGAGGGATTAATTTTTAATTCCTTTTATGAACGTACTTTCATTTTCTATTAAACGTAAGCTACAAAATGTCCTTCCATCGATTACGACAAAGTTGATGAGGTTCAGGATTATAAACATTATATCACAAAATAAAGAGTAAATGTGAATTTTTAATGAAGTTAAGCATCTTTTAATACCCATAAAAATAATTTGAAAATAATATTAATATATCCATATCATAATAATTTAAAATGTTTACGAGAAGAGAAAAATGTTTTCGGGAAACGGTGATAATTTGCATATGAATGGCGTTCCGCAATTGAGAACAAATTTTCGCGATACTTCCCTTTTGAAATAAGTTATCAAGAATGATAAAAAATAACAATTCGTCAAAAAGAACAATAATTTTGCACATCGATCCATTTGCGAATAAAATGTAGGCATCGATCTCAGGAAAAAATACAAAACCAACTAGGTGTGAAAGAGTTTATTATAATGTGCGATTTCAGGGCATTTAATTATTGTTAGCGAGAGTTTGTTAGAGTGTAATTTCATACAGTAACCGGAAACACACCTCTAACCGACCGTCAAGTGAAAATAGAACCGAACGTTTACGGAATGCATCAGAATTTAGTAAATTTATCAGTGTGAAGGATTACCAAATGTGACTGAAACATTTAGAGCCATCCAAGCATGATCTAATACAATCTTCAATCTGTTTAAACGAAACAGAAACCTAGATAAACTGCATATAATACGGAAAGAAGAAAATAAAATTAATATAGGTAATTTAAAACAGCTGCACTTCTACAAATTAACTATTTAAAACTCATATTTAATTAGCTAGATATTATCCAACAACATTTTCGCACAAATATATGCTCGGGGACTTTGAGTAGGAATGTTAAGACAAGACTCGTAAAAACTCTGATATGGAGCGTAGCTATGTACGGCACGGAAACGTGGTCACTAAAGCAGGAGGATAGACGTAGATTAGAGACTTTTGAAATGTGGGTGTGGAGAAGAATGGAGAAGGTGAAATGGACCGAAAGGAAAACAAATGAGGAAGTGCTGGAGATGGTGGGTGAGGAGAGGGGTTTGTTGAGAGAAATCCTATGGAGGCAGGAAAAATGGATGAAAGGCGTATTGAGCGGTAGTGGAATGTTGAAGAAGGTAATAGAGGGGAGAATGTTGGGCAAGCGAGGAAAGGGCAGGGACAGGATAGGGATGTTGGACGGAATGAAGGGAGGAAAGAAGGACACAGAGATGAAGATGGACCTGATTTAGATTAGGTTGCTGGATTGGGTTTTGTTTGGAGTTACAAAATGGTTATTGGATAGTTGTGTCCATCCAAAAACCTACCTTAACTGGTAGATTACCTAATAATAATATGCTTGCATACTTATGTCATTTAATTTGCATACTACCTATCATATGATTCAGGATACATATGTCAATTCTCGTGTATGTTCCACCTAGATTCATGCTCCTGCTACGTAACTTAACATGACAACTCAAAAAGTCCGAATTTTCACCTATTGATATGCGGTGAATTGTGGAATATTTTCAACCCACATAATCGAAGCGAACCAGTCTAATTTATCGTCACGTCCCAACGTGCAGACTTCGCCCACATTGTTTATACAATCATCCTCACGCTCTCTTGTTTACGATCATAATAACACTAAGCTGAATTCATGGCAAGCAGAAATTGCTGAGCATGATCCAAGCGCATAAATTTCGCACAATGTTTCCAATAACTCCAAAACAACATATATGGGACGCACTTCAATAACTTTATGGGAGTAGTAATAGTGGGGCTCGGAATGTCAACAGGACCATTATTACAAGTGATACCAGATATTTTTATTCATTAGTCATCACTCGTACAAAAAAATTCGAATTTAGTCCATTTACCAACAGGTCAAAATTGCAAACAAATATTGTTATCTACAGGTTTTTCATGCTTTAAGGGTGTTTTTGTTTCTTTAAAATATATACATTGCTTACGTCTTGATCGACGAGAACAGTAATAGATTACAATGTTTATACCTATGTTAAACACTAAGAACTAATCATATTCACGCTGTAAAATGGTGATTTGCAAAAATAAAAATGGAGGACAAGCTTAAAAAAACGAATGAAAATAAACTAATAAAAAAAAGAATTAAGTAGCAAAAAAGGAACGGGGAGGAAGAGAGAGGAGAGGAGGAGAATGTCAGGCGGAAGTGAGTAAGATCAATCTTTGGCTTAAGAATCCCTCTCAGCCACCAAGAACGCCTTCCCCTGCTGGCTGCTCCATCCCTTCCACATAAAAACTCCTCCAACCCCTCTTTAAGACCACCAAAAACTCTCGACTCTGGCGGGAAGAGACGATGGCTGGGAGGACAAACCGGAACAATTGTACCACCAATGCTCCAATACGAACGAGTCAGGCATTGACACGTCCCCGGTTAAAAAAAAAAAAGAAGCGCAAGAATAGGATATTCTCCGCCCTCATCGTGGTAATATCCATTCTCGCACGCCCCCTTGCTCTCTTCCGGGACCCTTCCAAACACCACGCTATCCCTTCTCTCCCATCCCCAAATTTCCTATTCGGATTCAATTCCGAACCCGTGCTACCGTATGATTTTTCGGGATACAGACACATTAAGGACTGGCTGATGCGCGCGGGTTGAAAAGGAATGAAATTAGGAGGAGAAATAATCCATCTGAACGAGAAGAATAAAAAACCTACCGCAAGGGACTAATGGCAATGAAACCAAATGCGCTAGGATTCACCACGGAAAGGGGAATCGGCTGGCAACTGATTTTTAAGGCTTACTAAATGAGCAACATAAAGTTAGAAAGAAATGGTCAAAAAAATACTTAAAAATACATTGCTTAAAAAGATTTCATCAACCTCTGTTAACTTTTAAGGTAACTCCTGATGGATTAAAAAAAAGTACTTTGAGATTTTTTTTGAGAGAAAAAAGTACACATTTTTCGCAGGAATCGATTAAACCCTTGTGAGTTGGAAATCATAGAACAGGTTTCCATCAAGTTGCTTTAATAATGATCAGGGAATTCAAAGACGATGATCTCATTGTACACTTTCCCCCGAGATACGTAACTAAAAATCCCAACTTCTACGAATTAAAGAAGAGATAATATTGGGATTCCAATACATGGCAACTTACAATATAACTGAATTCAAAGTAGGAATAGTTTAAAGAATAGAGCAAGATATTATTGAACTAACTTTTCAATTTTTTTATTTTCTATTATCAAATAGTACATCGTTTAAGGTAGGTTTTGTATGGATGCAGACTGAACATTGATACATCCTCAACCTCGCCTAACATGACACAACCTTAGACCACATACTACAGTAAACCTTTTATCGACTCCGGATACTTCCTCCCTCAAATTCGTCCAACTGCCTCCGTTTCGATCTCTTATAATATACCTCACATTATTCTACGGTGTTGACAATATTTAATAATTATTTCAGGTCAACCTGGCAATGCCTACTACTGATACCAATTAGAATATCTGTAGCTCCACCATAGTAATACAGACCATAATTGAGACATCTTGTTTGAAGCAAATAGAACATTCACCATCTGAATTTCTAACAAAACATATCAGACACAACTCATTTTAAGGGCGATATATATCATCTTCATAAATTCGAAGGCTAATTTAATGTCATGGAAAGAATGAGAACCTTATCTATCACTCTATTAATAGCCACCCAAATCTTCCGTATTATTTTTATCAATAAGTATTTTCACTATGTTATTTTTTAATCAGCGTATTGATGATATGCGTGTACATTTTCCATGCCCCATTAAAAAAATTTCACAATCAAAGTAATAAAAATATATTGTATTGCCAGAAGACCCTAAATATTATGGCGACCGAGGCGCTAGAAATGGAACTAAAATGTAGAATGATTGTCAATTTGCACTGACACGTCCCAATGATAAGCGAATGGGGTCATCCAAAAGGGGATACAAACACGGATAAAATGAAGTTACTGGGAATAAGCGAGGGTGGGAAAGATGCTCTTGAGGAAGATAAACCGTAATCTTCGTCGGTGGATCAAGTGACAGAAGCTCAATAATCGTTAGGGAAAAATGAGAGGAAATATACGAAAGACGGCATAAGTCCTTGTTCCTTATCTTCCAACTTCTATGTTTTTAAATTGTTCCGAGAATTTATCAGCCATTTTTATCCAGTGAGGGTAAAGGCATCGCTGTAGTTAAAAGCTAACATTCAAATTAATATTTTCTGCCCAGAAATAAATTCATGCGTCTTCATGATTATTCTGAAAAAAGATTCTAATAGAAAGTAATGTGCCTGAATTGCAAGAGTTAATAGTATATAGAGGGCAAGTGCATAGCATAGACACAATCCTTATTTCCGAACGCTATTGCCAATCTATACACTCATAATGATTTTAAGACGTAACAACAAAAATATTCCCGAAAATTATAATAGTCCCTGGAATACATTAATGCACTTATAAGGGCTATTAATGGAGGCAGGAAAAATGGATGAAAGGCGTATTGAGCGGTAGTGGAATGTTGAAGAAGGTAATAGAGGGGAGAATGTTGGGCAAGCGAGGAAAGGGTAGGAACAGAATAGGGATGTTGGATGGGATGAAGGGTGGAAAGAAGTACACAGATGATGAAGAGGGACCTGATGTAGTTTAGGTTGCTGGATTGGGTTTTGTTTGGAGTTACAAAATATTTGATAGTTGTGTCCATCCAAAAACCTACCCTAACCGGTAGATTACCTAATAAAAAAAGGGCTATTATTACCTAACAGATCCTTAATCAACAGGATTTTAAGACGTATCAACGAAAATATTCACGAAAATTATACCACTCCCTGGAATACTTTAATGCACAGATAAGGGCTACGTTACCTAACAGATCCTTAATCAACAGGATTTTAAGAATCGTCAATCCAAAGTAAATTTGAGCTGAACACTGGCATTTTGTCTCCCATATGAGAGTCCATCCCTGGAGTTAATTAGCACCGTTTTCAACAAATGGAAAATAGGCAATCGGAATATAAACCTATGTGACGAAAGTGTTGTAGAAAACCATGGAAATAAGAAACTTTTCAAACTGCAGAAAATACAAGAAAGCTAACACTTCTTGGTCATAATATCTGATGTAATCACACTACGAGCTCTTTAATCCCGTTTCACTCAGGTCTTATGATTTCCTGAATTGATTATGAAGTCCTGAATTCATGTTTCCCCTGAACCGGGAACGATAAGACTCTCAAACCTGCATCCCTACATGATCCCAAAGATTGAATTTCACATTTGGAAACCTAATCGACAGTTATACAGTCTACGGACTGTTGATGCCACAGGGAGGCATATGCGGCTTAATACTTTTTTAAATCACCATTAATATTTGTTCGAGAAATTGGAACTTCAATTTTTCAGAAGACTCAAGGTAGCGTGGGAGATTAGGCAGGAAAAATGGAAATTCTTAGGGATAAACAACGCCCATTCCCCTGACAGCGAAGGCTAAATTCATTCAGGTTCCACTCCACCTCTGCGAAGCGCAGTCACCTTGCTCCGTGGGAGAAAAAAATGTTCGTATTGGAACCCCCACGCTCACATCCCCGAACCGGCTTATCGGATTGCAATACTTTCGCTTTCGGCACCGTAATCCCTCGGGATTTGTATCTCTTCTGAAGTACACGTCCTCATCTCCCCCAAAAATTAACCCACCGCGATCAGCGCGCGTTTGATGGGGGAAGCCAAAGGGGGGAGGTCCCAGACAGTTTTTCCCTTCCCGCCTCCTCCCAGCGCCTCCCTCTTTTCATTCGTCAATCGACAATCGAATAAGCACCAATCGCACAACGCGTCGAGACATCCATCGATGGATGTCCTCTCACCACTCATCACCGGGTTCCCTGAGTGAGCATCGAAATTTGGTTTCAGCAGGTTCGCTCACGGCTAAATCACAACTTTTAATCCGCACGAATAAACGAACTTTTTGCACAAAAAATATCCCAACGAACTCCTTTATCATAAACCCTTCAGAGAGTAGATGCCTTGCCATAAAATTATTTCATCACAAAATGAAATCAGTGTATGATGAGAGTTATACTCACTGTACTTTTCATCAAGAAGAGGATTGCACCATAAACGATTCTTAATTGGTTCGTGTTGCGATAAAAATTGTGATAGTGTTGCGATAATATTGTTCTTGGAGTTTTATAAAAAACAATAATGCTAATTTTACACATGAAAAAATAAATTTTAATGCAAATTTTACTCTGCTTATGGGAAATTTGTGAAAGCCGATTATACCTGCGGGCGGTTTTCGAAGGAGTACGAGCCTTGAGGAAACCATAACTAAGGTACTCTAATGCTTAATAACAATTCACTCAAGATTTACGAAAACACCAACTTTCTATTTTGGCTTGAAAAATTAAATTTACTTGGCAATTTACATAAATAGCAGAGTTCAATTAAGCAGCAGTCTTTTGAAATTAACCATTAATTTATGGACGTAATTTTAATGGTTATTATCTAAGTACAGAGCAAGCACAAATGGATGAAAAAGTCACCACAAGAAAGTAAAACGCTTTCAAATATCATACTCTAAGTACGCGTTGATCGGATAAGTATTTTCTATACAAGGAAATTCCGTGAAGAAAAATAGATTAGATATTTTAAAAAAAGTAAAATTTTAAATACATATACTAATGAAAAGCCTTGATGATACAATTATTTATACTTATTCGCAATGGGATTATTTTTTTTCTTAATAAATAATTCAAACATGCGTATTTACAAAATTCACTAGTACACAAGTAATATTTTATTCAACTCTCCAACGATTTTTTCAAAGACTGAAACGAAAGGTAATGCAAGAAATTGATATCCTCTTACATATTACCATTGTAAACTGTTAATGAGTTTCCTTATTTGATCATGTATCATAATTTTCTACTTGATTTAAACTATCCTTCAGATTAGTAATGTGCCCAATTTCAGTATTGTGTTATTTCCATTGTATTTTCCCTCGATTTCGTTAATTACGAACTTAAATTGTATCATAACGCATAGCAAAAGCAAACAATATGCTTGTTTCCGTTGCAATTTAGTGTTACCATCAGTGTACAAGATAGATATCCACAATTAAAGGCTTAAAATGAATCCTTAAATGTAACTTAGTGCACGCGTGCCTTAAATAGGCCTTTCCTCACGGTTACAGCTTCCCAAATTTCTGATTCCTTTGACAATTACTTCGCGAACAGAAACCTTACCCTTGCTTTCTTCTATCCCTCTCCGGTGAAATAATGTAATTATCACGAACCGCGACAACAAGAATTTTTTAACAGAAATTTCTGAAGACGTTTAAGCCGAAGTCCCGAGAGTAGTTAACAGCACTTAACTGTGGCACGTGCTTGATGACTGAAATCCTTTGATCTATTTATGATAGGCAGGTAATTGGGATAGTGAGAGTTGCTAAGGTTGACGGTACCCCCAATACGACATTCTTATACTTAAAAATAGTCTAGGGATGCAATATTACACTCACATACGACGAATGTTACGCGCATTATGTTTACTACCCTAAATGTAACTGAGAAGGAAACGGGAATATTAAAATAAATTCTTTCTACTCCCAAAATAACCAACTTCGATCCACGGGACGAGAAGCAATTGTAGTACCAAACGCATTGGTACTCCAAAGAGCGGATGCATTCCAGTCATCTATATGCCGTTATATTTAAGCGTTGTTGAAAATTTTCATCTGCAGGTGCCCAAATGCTAGCTGAAATGTACATTAAATGATACTGAGAATCAATACTCAATAAAGATAAGCAAATATTTTTCACCAAGGACTGGAATGAATTCACATTCATATTTCCCGTCATACAGCCAACGTAGCATGCTTAACAGCAACACATTGAATGAATTGACAACCATCAATACTAAGTCAAATGAAATTATTTATCCCGCTTGTGTTAACAAAACCATTCTCAAACATTTTACAAGAAACTGTAACAGTAACTTTAACGGAGTCACCCGCTATGTGTGCATTATAATGCAACCATTTCGTCGCGCACGACTACGAATGCCTGCGACATTGTATGTACGGTATTTCGTCATAACATCTTGTTCCTTTAAAGCCCCCAAAATTTCAGAGTGTAAGAGGACGTCTCGGTAGCTTAATTAGTTTAAGCACTCGGCCGGATATCGAGGGATCCGGGTTCGAATCCCGGTCAAGGCGAATGATTTTTACTCTCTGAAATGGTTGCATTATTCTCAAACATAGCTTGAAAGAAATGTGTTAACCATTCCCTCAAACACAAAGTAACTTTATCCAAAAAACTGCATTTTAATCTGTTTTTCAGGATGAAAATACGCGAAACAAATCGCAAAACTAGTACATGCGTAGAGTAGAAACCGGAAAAATAAAATCGCTCGCATAATACGAGCTCAAACTAAGCTGAATCTAGGTATTAAAAGCATACGTTTAGCACATTAGGAAAAGAGTACATTGTAGTTGAAATAGACCGGCATTGCTCGTATCTATCGCTTCCGATGCGTCGAAATATCCGCTACTAAGATGCTTCGAATTAAAATCCGGTTCATCCGAGCAAAAAATCTCGTAAATCCCTATCGCGCCGTACGCCAATGACGCCTTAAGAGAGCCAAGATATGCGACATTGTGAGAGAGGAGTTTTCCGCTCGGGAGGAGAAAATAAAAATCGAGTCTTCTCATATCCCGCCTGCCTCCCTACAGCGTAGGAAGGGAAAAAAATATCGATTTATCGATTAAAATAGAATCTGTAAGTCACCGTGCGAAATTAAAGGTTTACAAGTATATATATTAACCGTCGTTTCAAGTGAGAATTCGTACACATGGCATCGAAGAGGCACAGCAACAAAATGGGAAGCTTCTTTAAACTGCTCTTTTTTAGCACCCATTCCCAACGTGGCGGCGAACCAAAAGGTTCCTAGATTTTGAGGATGGATAATCCGGGTGAAAAAAACGAAAAGGAGAGGAAATCGTTAGGATGAAGAAATCGTATTGAAAACGATGTTACGGAATGGAACTCCCGCTCGCGGAGAGAAGTAAGGCGAAGAGGAAAACCGCATATTTTTTTTAACAAGCAAGAAAAAACGGAAAAAACCAGGAGAAGGAGATCTGAGTGGTACGAGGAGATATTGCTAGACGTATGAAGAGGAAGAAGTGGCAGAGGGTAAACGACATGGGTTAGGAAACGTCGCGTCGTTGCACAAAGCGACGAGTATTACATTGAAACTCGGATTTCAAACGGAGAAAAGAGAAGTATAGGTTGAAGGGGGTAAGGGATATGTGGAAACGGAGAACTTCCGTTCCTGAAAAGTTTGCGCTGTCATTGCTGCATACCCCTCTTTCACTAGGGACTCTAAGAGCGTGGCAGTAAAGATTGTGTAGCTGACGGTAACGGGGCGTTACCGAGAAGGCTAAATGCCTGCATACAGAGGGATTAGAAAGGCCGTCATTAACAGGAACGGAAACAGAAGGATTCGCAAACAAACCAAACACTACGAATTCGGATTTATTCCTAAGGCTGAATAATATTGCATATTCTAATTCCGTTCGCTGCCCTAGAATATAAATATCTGGCAGTAGGTACATATTTCATGGTAGCATAAAAAGATACGACAAATGTGTTAAAGAAAGACAATATGAGGGATGGTTTCTTTTGTTGAATAGTCTCTTACTTACGCATGACTGGTAACGTAGCCTAATCTGAATCATATCCTAATGGCAAATTACGAGGTGTGTTAAAATATTAACGGGAATTTTTTTCATTTCGCGGACTTGGAGAGTCCGATTTTCAAACTTTTTTTTGTTATGGTGGTATACATGCCCCTGAAGTATGATAAAACTTTCATCTGTTTTCATTGTGGACTTTGTCTGTGACAGCCACTAAGGTTAGACGTGTTTTATGAGCTCGGCGACTTTCGTTTGTTAAAAGAAATGGATCAAAAAATTTGTATCAAATTTTACGTAAAAAATGAAATAAAGTGTAACAAAGTGTGTGAAATGTTAACAAAGGCCTATGGTGAGTCTGCTATGAGTAAATCAAGAGCTTACGAGTGGTATAAGCGTTTCCGAGAAGGCCGTGAAGACCTTGAAGATGACGAACGCCCTGGACGCCCCATCACATCAACAATCGATGAAAACGTTGAAAAAGTGAAAGAAATGGTTATGAACGATCGCCGAATCACAATTAGAGAGGTCGCTGATGATGTTGGCATATCGATTGGATCATGTCATGACATCTTTTTCCAATTATTTGGGTATGAAACGCGTGGCAGCAAAATTCGTTCCAAAATGGCTTTTGCACCACGATAATGCACCAGCTCACAATTCATTGCTTGCTCTTGAATTTTTGGCCAAAAGCAATGCTACTCGTACACTTCATTCATTAATCTAAATATTGCCTGATGACCAGAAACGTAAATAAGGTGGTTTGTATCAAATTCCGCTTACTGAATGCCCGTATTTCCGTACACTTGTTATGGGAACTTTTTAGAGAAAATGGTTAACGCTAATAATGTGAGCTCCCTGATAATTAACGTGACTATAATATGCCATAGTTAAACATTACGAAAAAATTAATACCTCTTTGAAGAATTCTTGGTCTAGGATCATTTGTTCCACGTATCACGCGGAACTCATTTAAATGGTTCCACGAAATATTGGAAACAGTTCACCGCATTTACTGTCAGGGATCTTGAGCTTGTCATACTTCTTTACATCTCATAATATGAGATGCTACGCGTGGCTTGATGCAACGCGGAAACAAGGACATTGAAGCAAGATGATAGACGCAGACTGGAGGGGTGTGAGTAGTAGGCGTGGAGAAGGATGGAAACGTGGAAGTGGGCAGAAAAGAAAACAAACGAGAAAGTACTAGGCATTGTTGAGGAGAAGAAGGGATCGTTGGGATAAATCCAACTGAGGCAGGAAAAGCAGGATCCAGAGCGTTTTCATTGGCGATGGAACGCTGAAGATAGTGATAGAGGGGAGAATGTCAGGCCAGCGAGGAAGCTATAGAAATATGATAGGCATGTTATAGATTGGAGGCTTCTTGAAATGTGGGTATGGAGAAGAATGGAAAAGGTGAAATGGGTGGATAGAAAAACAAATGAGGAAGTATTAGTTATGGTGGACTAGAGGATTGCTGGGAGAAATCGTAAGGAGGCAGGAAAAATGGATGAAAAGCATATTGATCGGCGGTGGGAATGTAGGGAGATAAGAAGTATACACATTTCAAGAGGGGCTTGTTGTAATGTCCAATGTCAGGTTGTGTTTTGTCAAGAGAGGCCAAGAAATTTTATCGTTGAACCGTTTCGTAGTCCGTGTCCATACAAAAACTACCTCAAAGGGAAGAATAATAAAAAAATGAACTCATAGCAAAGCTGTTAATTGCATACCAATAATAACAAACCCACAGCATATTCAATGACGTGAACACGCAAAATTGGGACATCGCTGAACGTTCATCCTATCGCCACGATCCAAGTTAATTAATTTATCAAAAACTATGCTGCGTAAGTAAGAATTCCTCCAATAACCAATTATGGCCATGGTGATAAAATCAAATTTTGATCCCAATGCTTTCACAGCTCCTATTCCAACAAAATCCTCCTTGTTTATGACAATATAAGCCCCACAGAGATGCATATTACACTAGCCAACTGTCCAACATCTGTTACCTTAGGCTATATTTAGGAAATACTGTAGCAGGGTAAAATAATGAAGCAATGTGGGTTAGAAGCACACTAATCACACCATATCATATTTTAAATAAATATACATTTTCAGAGGCAATCTTTATAAAAATTGAAAATATGGAGATGATTGAACTCAATTTTCCCCTCCCAAGCATCCAAATGTCAAGTTGTTTCGAAATATATTCAATCAAGTTATATGATATATATACTAAGTTATATATACATTCAAACACGAAATACCGCCATACGGCGAATAAATAATCATTCACATTGAAATAGAGATAAAGAAATGGGAAAGGAACACACATAAAGGACGAACACAAGAGAGGTGGGGATGGCGGATGTGAGCAGATCACAAATGTAAAAACATTTTCCTCGACCGGGACTTGAACACCGGATCTCTCCACTTGCCGGGCGGATGCTCTAACATACATGTATATACATGTATAAATGAGTTCTGTTCCTTCCTCCTCTTGATAAAGGTGGTTCTACCTCCGAAAATTCGAGACCCAGTGAGTTTCTCTTTTATATGTGTTTCTGTGTTTGTGTCTACTAGTGTTAATTCCATTTACATTATATATATATACATATATATTCATTCATTAAGAAAAATTTTAATACTATGAATGAAACCTAGTCATGCGTCTATTTTCCAGCCATTGAAAAACATAAAAAATATTTGGAATTCCCAGAATGAGTAACATTTAAAAAATATCGGTTGAGCAATTTATGATGGACGTGTGAAGTCATAGCCCTACGACACATACCGCAATATAAAACAATAAAACATTACTTTTTAAATTTTAAATACGTCGTCTGAAACTGGTGCACATGACACATCTAGAAACGATTGTCTACCAACCATTGTCTGCTTACGAAAATAGTCTGAATATTTTTTGCTTCAGGCCGTGCAGGCTTGTAATTCCATTTATTCCAAAATTAAAGGGGAAAGTGAGAAAAAAGGCATACCCTATAAAATGATGGACCCTTGGCTTTAGATTCTCTTGGGTTCGTGGAATGGTTCACGAATATTTAAAACCCTCTAGGACCTTATTTGGTCGAGAACCTGTATCAAAGGAAGGTCTCCCATATTTAAACAATTTGAAAAAGAAGGTAACTATATCTCAGGTTGAACAGTCAATTATTTTTATCACAGACAATTCTTTTAAGCGAAACTGCAGAAATAAATGCTCAACATTTCAATCAGAAGATCAACGTATCAAATAATTCGGCCCATATTGCATTCCCCCTTCCATGTGCGCAGGTATTGTCACTTATCCAAATGCTGAACCACACATACATATAATTATTGATATTGGCAAACGCGACGAATTCTCCTTGTTAAAACGTGTTAAGTATTCTCTTAATATTACTTTTTACTATTTGTGATATTTTTTAAGTGAGATAACCTTCACTTGAACTCTTGAAGGGCTGCTGACAATTGTGCTTCGAGATTAACGGAGTTCCCAGGGTTTTGTGTACAGGTTTGGAGTTCCCAGGGTTTTGTGTACAGGTTTGGAGTTCCCAGGGTTTTGTGTACATCCCAAGTTCGAGACCTAGAGCGTTATCAACTGCAACTGAATTTAATTTGTGGTTATTAATTTAGCACAAATACTTAATGATTTCAACAAAATTCAACGTTTTTTATTGCCCTTACATATAAAAATACAACCAGAATGCCTACGATCACATCTGATACTATTCCTTCTACGATATATTGGATAAAATTTACTATTTATAAATTAATGAAATGATTCCAGCATCCTTTACATTTACGTTAGGTATTGTAATCTAGGAATTATGGATAAGGTATAGTAATCTAATAAACAAAACTGCAGTCTTTACTTAGTCACAACACTCTTCGTGTTGCTTTTACATGTTTCAATTTTAAGGAAGTGCGGAGCATTAGTCAATGCCAAGGACAGAAAGGATTTTTCCAAAGTTAGTTTTCCAACAAGTGGCTAGTTACAGCAAATTTTTACGTCATGAAATCAACCGCAGTTGGAATTACAAGCGGGTTACGGGTAATACTCGTTCTGTAGGTCCCACAATTGGAAGTTACCTCCGAAAAGTCAATCAAAGAAGAGCTTCTGAGTTTCTGATTCTGATTATCCACATCAAAAATTCCATTTTGACCCCAAAAACAAAAGATAAATTTACTACGAACAGCTGCTATCAAGGATATACTCGTTAATAGTATATATTTCGAAGCTAATCTTCATTGAATAAAAAACTTTGACGTCTATTGGTTAACTTCAGAACGGATGCAATCAATCAATTGACGAAAATTCCCTCTAATTTTGTGTTAGTCTTGACTACACAAACTACTTCCCTGTTGGGTTGAAAAAAAACAAAATAAAACGCATTAAGGTGACAATTTTTCCGACAAAGAGCACTTGGATGCATCAGCGCAGGCGCCCATGAAAAATTCACATCAGGCACGTCTTTCTTTGATGTGCTTCCAGTCGGTTCGGGGAGGAAAAAAATCTCCTGCGGAAATGAAAGGACACGCTTTTTCAATCAAACGGAATATTTCGCCAATAGAAAAATGAAACCGGCGTATCGTGGGATCAAATTTATCGATTCATAAAAACCTTTGAAAAATTTAATGACTGTCCCATAATCCTAGTTATCCTATTTCTTCGCGATCCGAGTGGAGAGTTCCGATAATCAGATCAGTTCGTGATCATGCAGTTTATAAGCTTCGCTGGATTACACTAAGATTAACAAGATATAGCAGTGTAATTTTCATCCCACGGATCGCTCTCTGTCACCCCTAACCATCAAGCCGGCTGCGTCGGATTTTGTGTTCGAATGTTTCAGAAAAGTAATATTCCTGCTTCGACATACTCGTACATGTGGATTCAAGCTCAGCTCCTCCTCGAACTAATTCCTAGGGAACGGGAGGTTTGATGTGCTTTTGATCAATCTGTATGCAATTTTTGCGGCGATTCTATTAATTGCCGCAATTCCCGATTTGAATTTCACTGATCCTTGATAGGGCGTACGTCAATCGTGTATCCATGGATACCATCGTACGTTATATCGCTATCTTCACTTTTAATCCCGACACTTCCACGTCCGCTGGCTTGATTAGAATATTTATCTTTCGGAGAAAAACTGCATGCATGCCCACAACAGATAGGTACTCGTGATTCAAAATAGCGAGTAATAAACAAAGGGCATTCGATCTTATTTGGATCCTATCGGTCCTGTCCTAAATCATCACGACACATTTTAAACTGCGACTAGAAGATAAATTATCCACTTATCAATAGAATTACATGAATATAAAATTTTCGTACATTTTTTACGCAACCCCGCTAGCACCCTTCAGTTCACACTGGGTCATTAGGGATGTTAATCATTAGATTTAAAACATAACTTACGGTTTTTTTCTTCTAAAAACCGTGATGTATTTTTCAAAAAAATATTCTGAGACAATAAGTCAATACTTGTGAGATGGTATTTCTTCACTCCAACGCTGCACAGCTGGTATTCGAAAGCTTAAATATATTATCTACGGTTGCATAAAAATTTCTCACGCTCTACATGATTTAAAGGTTAATCCTTTGAATAATATAACCAATTTTATGTATTTTCACAACATTTAGCAAAGGATATGAATAAATACATTAATACACACGCATACGTGGGTGGTCTGAAAAGTTTACGACTACGAAAATTTCAGAAAAAATGTCTTGCGTCTTTATTAGGTCGGAAACTTTTCAGTCCACCCGTGTGTGTGTGTATATACACATATATATATATAATCTTGAAAATGACGCTCTCCGGCGACGCACAAACACACAAACACTAAGATAATAGATATTACACACACAGAAACATAAAAGAAGGACACTTACAGTAGATATTTACGTTTCGACAGCACGGCCGTCGTCATCAGAATCAAACATCAGCTCTGATGACGACGGCCGTGCCGTCGAAACGTAAATATCTACTGTAAGTGTCCTTCTTTTATGTTTCTGTGTGTGCAATATCTATTATCTTAGTGTTTGTGTGTTTTTACATATATATATGCATACACACACATATATATGTATATACATACATATATATATATATATACATATATATATACATACATATATATATACATACATACATACATATATATATATATATATATATATATATATATATATATATATATATATATATATATATATATATATATATATATATATATATATATATATATATATATGGATGATTACTTTGAAGTAACACAGAAGTGTTAAATACAAAACTTAGACAGCAATACACCATTTGAGAACGCATAAAAGGAACAATCACACGTTATTTATTGATAATTTCGACGGAATTTTGCTCCATCTTCCTCGGAAGATTAGTAAGGACTCAATCCTCCAGTCAGTCCTTACTAATCTTTCGAGGAAGACGGAGCTCGATTCCATCGAAATTATCAAGAAATAACGTGTGAGTGTTCCTTTTATGTGTTCTCATATTGTGTGTTGTCGTCTAAGTTTTATGTCTGTTTATATAAACATATATATATATATATATATATATATATATATATATATCGATGATGCGGAAGTACTCACGAGAGCAATATAACTTTTGGACGGCACAATAGAACACAGAATAAAACAGATAACACGTAAAAGGACACTCACACTGTAGATGATTTAAGCTTTCGGCCTACTCCGAGGCCTTCTTCAGGTCAGACTCTTACGTGTTATCTGTTTTATTCTGTGTTCTATTGTGCCGTCCAAAAGTTTTATACATATTTATTTATATACGATTACAAGTACTTGTATGTATTTGTACTGCATGGCCAACAAACTAGGAATTTTGAAATCCATATCACTAACAGCGAAATTAATTTAAGGATCAACCATAAACATAATAATCAACACTAAGCTCAGTTTGGTAGGTGATGGTAGAGTTCACCCAGTACTAAGACCGATGGCATATGATATGGGTAGGGAGGGCAGTTCCTTTCCCTGCACAGGTTATAGTTAGGAAGATCTGGAAGCCGAAAAATCACAAAGCTTGGGTTTAGCCGAGGGTGCCCAGAGAGGCTTGCCCGGGAATCAAACCCGGGCCCTCCGGTCATTAGTCCAACGCCCTTCCCCCTGGACTACCGCGACTCCTTTACGGATTAATAAATCACTAACTTACTCAATGGTTTCGAAATTATGCTGCGAATGATAAAAAAATTCTCACAATTCATGCCATATAGTATTTTTTTCAATCTAAAAGAACGGGAAAGGTTCATAGCCTTTTAATCAATTCATAACGAGACAGTAACAGGCTTCGAACAGTTACTTCTATTTCTTCGAATTTAGAAATCACAAATTAATTTCCATACAACTCATTTACGGCAAAGAATGCAGGAAGGGAAAAAATCGCAAAAACCAGTCTCGAATATAAATTTACGCATGCACGATTTGATAAATTACAAAAACCGACGTTCTCTTACCCGGGTGTCGCAATGTAATAATTATGCTATGACGTTGTAACAGTTACCGCTTCGATTAAAAGAGAAAAATAATTTCATAGCACAAAACTTCTGACTTTATAACATTACGCACATTTGATACCAGTCTCTGTCCTAATTATGCAATTATGATTTTCGTCTACCTCGAATTCTCTCCTCGCTGATGTTTTTATTCTTCACACGCTGTCACGCAAGAATGCTCCTGTATCAATTCGACTATCACGATTTCAGTGAATAAATGGTTTTAATTATACGAAGATCGACCCTTTCCATTACTGTACTTCATCTCAAAGGTATTTACACTTCCATCACCACAATAATCAACCCGAAGAATGGTTCTGCTAGGGGAGGGACGGAATCTAATACGCTCACCCATAACCAGGACTTAAAACTTGTGGAAATTAAAAATTCAGTTCGGTGGCGCTAGTTCCTTTCCTATCATTTGGTTCCCCACCAGTTTCTAGGGGCAGAAAAACCTCACCGCTAGGCATTTAGATGAGTTGGCTAATAGGCATCGCCCCGACTTTGAATTCGGAATGGTCCAGTCCAGTGTGACGCTCTTGCTCATAAGGCCCGCGCTAAAATAACTGCCAAGATGAACAATGAAGAGGAGATGTATTTTCGTTCTATTCAATGATTATTTTCACGACGACTTTCCACATATATTGAGCTAAAAGTACACTTTTGGAAAAGCCTCTACCCTCTTTACTTAACTATCATTGGCCAAACGTCTACGCAATCCTAAAAGTAAGCAAATAAAATATGATATTACATTTTATTGAATAACGAAATTCAAAAAGAACATACAAATACTTAAAGATTGAAAGGAACGCGAAACAGATCACTTCTCGTTCGCCCGTCAAATAATGGGTAGTATTCAAGAAATGGCACACTATGGAGGGATTATGGATAATAAATGGAATGCCTTATTTTTTTTATTGAACAGAACAGTCAGTCTACCAAGGCATTATGTATACATTAAAGGTAGGTTTAGACGGCCTCTAAAGACTATTTATGAGAAGGATTTCAATCTAGATATTCAACCTTTGCTAATGGTATGGAAGAGAACAGTACGCTTGAAATTAAAATCCTAATGCGATGACGCAACTTAGGAGAGTAAATTGAAATTCAGTCGCATTCATTTGCACTTGAGACTAAAGAAAAAACTAATATAAAAAAGGATCTGAATAAAAACTAGGATCCAATTGAATTTCAGCTTACTAAGGGGCCTAGCTTACTTCAAATTTTAAAGAAATTAAAGCGAGCTATAGGAGGAGGAAAATTTTTGTCATAACTCTAATCTAATTACAGGGAGATCAGTAAGCAATACTGTGCTTCAACGTGGTACATCACTTTACTTTGTTTGTCGTGAACTGAAGAGCATTAAAGATCATTAAATATTTTAACGTTCCAAAACTGTTCTCATTCGCCTATTTGCATTCCACGACTCATTTCACTCAATTAACCGCCACAGACAGCTTAACGTGAAACCTAATACGCTAGGAAACAAAATCCGAGCAACTCAACGCCGTCCTTTACACTGTCCTTCATTGTAGAATATGAAGACGACTCCAGAACTTCACTCGAAACCAGTATAACACTCTGACCAAATAATAAGTAAACTTAGAACACGTGCGAAACAAACCCTCTTCCCCTTGTGCTCATTTACCCTTTCCTTCCCGCCCCATTAATTATTCTTCTCATCTTCAATCGAGTCCTGCGCGGAAAAAAAAATTCAGAAGGAACTCGGTGAATTACTCCTTCTCTCGAGGTCGCGGTTCCGTGCTAAGCCTCGTCTCTAATTAAATTGGGTGGCGGTGTTACTCAAGAGAAGTGCTGCGGGGAGCTTTGCCTCCCCCAATTCCCGTTTTTCTTCCGCTTTACCTCCTTTATGTCTGCCGGCCACCATCCAGAGCGTTATTGGGTGGGTGAGCGTGATGACTATCTTTTCATCCTACGAGATTACTATCCGATCACGACGGTAAGTAAGAACTTCTTCCTTTACCAGAAACTTTAGCATTCCTTTTTTTTCAATTCCTGAGTAGGTAAGGCTGCCAAAGTTCTTACGCTTGGAGATTTTGCCTTGGGAAGTTAGGGGACAATTAGAGGATTGTGACGCTAAAGGAAGTCTTGGAGTAACTATTTACCCCTTTAAGGATTATTGAGTAAGAAACCTGCGTAAATCTAGACGGAAGCGGGTACAAAAGACTATGACCCATGACGAACGGCGACACCCATCTAGGTCATACTTCTTTCAAGTATGAGTAAATATATCACCCTTCTTGAGCAAATGTTTATAGGATTCCACTGGGATACAACCGATAATGTCTAAATAAATAAAGGTAATTATGGCCACAAAGCTCCTTTTAGCAAATAGGGGTTCCGCAAACGGAGGATTAATGAAAATCAATCAAAGAAACACATCAAAAGATTAGGAAGGAGGAGGTATGATGAGAAAACGTTCAATCTTCTCTCCAAACATAAGATAAATAGAAAATGTAACTAGAATACATTAATAATGTTTTGATCGTGAAATTACGCATTAAAACAAAGAGGTAGAATCTCACTTTCCATTCCATATATCCGATCGATCCTCATAGATTCCATTCCGTTTTATGTTGCACGTTCTCGTGGTGGTGGAATTTCCCCTTGCTACTTACCAAAATCTATCTTGTGCGTAATTGGATGGATTTCTTACTGCATCCTAAGGTGCAATTATTTGTTAGATTGGAGCATATGTGGTTGCATGCGTGTAAAGTGAAGGGAGGTAGATGTGTATTTGCATGCATGTAAAATGATGGGATGTTTCTATCAATGTATGCACCACTGTGGATTTGGGTTTGCATTAATGTGTTGGTACTGAATGCGGTTTTTATTTTTTCCCTTTTCTGGGAACCTAACACCCCCCGCCACACGCCCCCTCGGCGGCTTGCGGGGTATTATGTAGATTTAGATTCCATAACTAATGAAAATGACGGGCTATTGCATTGGTGATGTGATTTTTATTAGCAAAAATCGCAAATATGATATTTCTCTAATGTACATTAGTGTTAAAATAGATGTTATTTTAATATAATCTAAAATTTTCCTGTAGGCGATGCGAAATCAGGCTTCTTAGGAACTACGAAAATTAAATATAATTTCAAACCTTTATTTAGCTGTCCCGTTCAATGAGGTATTCATGATTTGCAATTAAAAAAGAGGTTCATATAATATCGTTCTTCTCATTGTATTATATGTATTTATGTGTATATATGCATGTATTTTATACCTTATATAATATGTATACGACAATGGGTTAAATGGAAAAAGGGACCATTAGGTCTCAATTTCGCCCAAATAAAGTCCTCTATCTATCTTTCTATTTTTATAGACCAAATGTTAATTTATGCATTGCGAAAAGCAGTAATTAAAAGAGCATTTATCAACATAAATCGCATATTTCGAATGGAATGCATCAATTGAACTTGATGAAGTGTCCGGGTTTGTTTTTCAGTCAAGTTAGCCTATATCATCCCTCTTTTGATAAAAAAAACATTTCATCAGGACCACGAAAAAGACAAAAATCTGTTTACTCCTGTCCTTTTTGATCTGTACTCGAAAGAGTAAACCAGAAAATATTTTGAAAAATCAGATCTGAAAATAAAACCAAAGTCGAAAGGCACTTCAACCATAGGCGATAGCGGTGGCGATGTAAACACTTAAGGAAACGACGCCTCGACAAATACATAAAAAGTACAAACTCGTCGTGATGCTCAACTTCTCTTTGAAAATAAAAAAAAGGAAATATAACCGCGATCTTGAATGATTCGTGCCGGAAAACCCAAGCAGAATCATTCTTTTTCGTAAGACACTGAAATAAAATACGGGTGAGAATGGATCCACCGCCACTCGTGGCACAACAGAAGACTCGCGGTTCCTTCAATCTACTCTCCCATCAGATCCACCCCTCCTCCCTCCCCCACGACCCATACTACAAGAAGAGCCCCTCCTTGTTTTTTCCCGACCCTCTCCTTTCCGCTCACCGCCTTGACCCGGTTACTGGTAGCCGCTGAGGCACGGTCTCTCCCTCCTTGAACGAGGAGAGTGAGAGAGCGAACGAGGAGAGGGGGGAGGGGCGAGGATCGTGATCCCAAAGCCACGTAACCAACGGTAATTCGTTGCCCGTGACAACCATTGCCTGAGCTATTCCCCCGCGACACTAGCAAGCTAGAAGCGGGAGTTACACAACCTCCTAACCTACCCTCCTTTTCTATCAGGCCGCACAGCATCTTTCACGAAAAATGCCGCCGAGGTCCTCGGGACATCCGGGAGGGAACGAGAGGGCAAAGAATGAGAGTAGGTAAGAGTGGAAATGGAGAGGGAAAGAGGAGAAATAATGGAGGAGCCTAGTTGTTAATGCCTCGCCTTGGAGAAATAGCGAAGTTTCCTCAAGCCGTGACTCGAATCCGGATTTCCTGATAACAGTTCTCAATGATTCGTCTTAAAGCCATTACACATTTCCTGATTCCAGAGTAATTCGTACTGCCTTCATTCCCTTAACCCCAATGGGTGTGCTACACAGCAAATCACTTTTAGGCAATGACATCACGGGGCGGATACTTCAAAGTAATGGTAATCTTCCAATTACGCTCATGGAGAAGCGAATGGACTTGGCCAGGATGGCAATCTCGCTTGTCTCTTGGCATTGCTTGTTCCATTGAATTATGCTGTTTTCCTTAAAAGAGAATCAGTTGGGCAATGCACAATTTTTCCATTCATAAAAACTTCGACAATTCTCCAATTCCAACAGTTACCATCAAATCGAAAAATTTAGCATATCACATAGGGTCCATTGATATCATTATGCCTGGGCGTAACGTAGAAATAGGGCGCATATTGTACCGGTACACCTATCAACGAGTCACCTTCCACAAATGTCTAAAAATCACCCGAGGACATAAAATTCGCCCGTCATTTTATCACTCAACACAACGTGACAGTAATACAATTAGCTTAAACGACGACAAACACTTCATTTGTTTGAATAATCTATGAGGGTTTCAAATATAACTGAAAACTCTTACTGCATTACGTTTTTATAACTCATGATGTACAAAAAATTACTATCCCTTAGTATTAATCCTCCAAGTTGTACGGAACTAAAATTACACGATTAATCGATTAATCGTGAGGTGCATTAATCTATTAAACATATACGTATATTAGAAGTTAACTGAATAATTAACTTGAGCATAAATAAAAGGATTTTGTGGAAAATCTTAACTTATTTACTCCAAACTTTCGACTAGTTCGAAATATTGATAGGAATTGAGCTCTTACGGCTAGTCGTATAGAATAAATGAAAACCTCCAATAGCCGCAATCAGTTAACCTTTCTAAAAAAGTACAAAGTTAGTTAGTTGGGTTAGGGTTAACGTTGGGTTAGGTTGGGTTAGTTAGTTAACGTATTCACCTTTCTTTCCCCTTTTTTACCTTTCCCCCATTCTTGACTTGTGGCATTTGCCAACTAACTAACTTTGTACTTTTTTAGAAAGGTTAACTGATTACGGCTATTGGAGGTTTTCATTTATTCTATAGTTCGAAATGCTTTCATAAAGTAATTATAACCGTCTTCCCACCAAAATAAAACCTACATTCAATTTAAATTTCATTGCGGAATGACTATGCCACTGAAATTCATGCAAACAAAAAGACTCAAAGATGAGGAATAAGAAGACATCATAAGTTTACTTAAATGAAACTACCGAGTTGTTCGGATGAGACTTATATTAGAAAACTGTACACAGATCTAATTATGACACAGATCTCGTATTAATCGACCTTCACCTCCGCAACGTCTGTACATCCACCTCGCCAGAATTCCTAAAGGAGATCGTGGTAAGGAGTGGTGGCTCTTAGAGCACAGGGCAAGCACATGTATCAAAGAAACTGATATGCGAATCATCTCCAACCGCAGACTGGCATACATCCAGCTCGCAAAAGCAATTGCTAGCCATGCCAACGTCACGCATAAGAAACGAGAGAGCCATTGATCATTGCTGTCATCGTGAAACATCTAACCAAGGAGGAAAAAACTTCTTTGATTCCTCCCTCAGTCAAATATAAGAATTTTTATGGCAGTAAATTCTATAAAAAAATTGCAGACATTAAAAAACAGTAACACGTTAATTTGAATAGCATATAGTTTCGCCGACATGAAATTATGATCAAACCTAAATGCAAGTTAATAACATTCAAGTATCAGCAGTAAAATGATTCATATTAATAAATAATTCACCGCAGGGACATTAAGCCATTGTCACCATAAGGCGACATTAAACTGATCAAATCAATTTTTATGAAAATTTCGAGTTATTACTTCAGTACATATATTAATGTTACCCAAGTGAGAAATACACTTACACAAACTATTTCATGGCTCGACGTTAACGCTTTAAGCATCTATTAATATTTACTTAAGTAAGTCTTAATGGGGAAAAATAATTTTCTCACCAGATTTCTTCCATTCAAAAGAGGATTTATTTTCATCTTTAAGGTAAAAATCCAAGAATTCATGTATTTTCACCGTTTTAACCGGAAACTAATACGAAAGTAAAAGAACTGCTTATGATAGATACACAGGCAGCTTGCGAGGGAGATGGTAGCAAGTTATAATGAAGGCCACCAGGAACCCACCTTGGGGCTTGACTACCTTTTGTGTTTAACCCAATTGTCTCACGTTATCGTAGTAATTCCACTCGCCCTCCCACTTTCCCTCGCCCGCCCTTCAAGATTACCTCATTTCTCACCTATGACTTTAACCCTGACATCAAGCCCGCAGGCTTGACACGCATATGATTGAAAATTAGGTATATGCCGCAAAATGGCGCACACGCTTTCCACGCACCACGCTCTTCACAGAAATATTAATAGGACGCGAAATCCAAATTTTCCTCTTATGCAAAATTATACCTTTAAAATATCATGACACGTGAGAGAATGGGAAGGGAGAATGTCAACTGAGTCTAGAGACCAAGTAAATGCTACTAACAATATCAGAGAAATATGAATCACAATATAAAGCCTTTATTAGGGGTAGAGCAAGTAGAGCATTTAATATGACCTCGGGGGTTAGACAAGGAGATGCTCTCTCAGCCACGTTATTCAACCTGGCTCTACATAATGCAATCAAAGAATTGAAACTAAGAGGGACCCGTGTGCATAAATCTCAGCAAGGATCCGCATATGCAGACGATATAGCACTAATTGCACGAACTGTGAATGACCTCAAAGAAATGTTTAAACATTTTAGAAAGCACTGGTAAAGAAATGGGGCTGAAGGTTAGTGAAGTGAAGACCAAATACTTGAAAATGTCAGCTTCTCAGAACAAGCGGGACCTACAAAACATAATAATTGGGAATTATGAGTTCGAGCGTGTCAAGGAATTTACCTATCTAGGAGTCAGACTTAACAATGAAAATAAGATATCCACGGAGATCAACCAAAGGGTAATGGAAGGTAACAAGGCATACTTTGCAAATTTAACAATCTTCAAATCAATGTTACTATCAAGGAACACAAAAACGAAGGTCTATAAAATGCTTATTAGATTAGTGGTAACTTATGGAGCTGAAACATGGGCATTAACAAGTCAGGATGAGGAAACACTTGGAAAATTCGAAAGAAAAATGTTCAGGAGGATCTATGGGCCAATTAGAGAAGGAGAGAGATGGAGAATTAGAATGAACATGGAGATAAATGAATTACTAGAAGGGAAGGACATAGTTAGATTTGCCAAGTCACTGCGGCTGGCGCGGTTGGGGCATGTAGAAAGGATGGAAAATAACAGAATGCCCAAACTCATACTCAATAGCAAGATGGAAGGAGTCAGAAGAAGAGGTAGACGAAGGAAGAGATGGCTACAGGATGTGGAGGATGACTTGAAGGCAATGGGAGTTACAAGATGGAAGGAAAAAGCAAGAACAAGAACTGAATGGAGGCATATCATAGAGGAAGCCAAGGCCCACACCGGGCTGCAAAGCTGCAGATTATGATAATATCAGAGAAATGCTTATAAAAATGCAAGATACACGTAGCTACCGCAATTTAGGGAAGAAGCTTTTCGAAAGTAAAGTAAAACAACTGCAAGCCTTAATTCATATGTAGCTTTGGTTTATTATCCCTCGAAGCAAATAATAAGATCTATTGTGCCAATTTCTTCCCTTCATAGCACATTCAGCCGTTTAATACACTTACAAAATCGCGTTATTCTCAGTTTTACTCAACTTTACTAAATCGGAGATCAATTTTTAGCGCCCAGTAATGAAAAAAAAACCAGCGAGAGAAATTTAAACAACCAGAGAATATACACGTTGCAAAATTGCAATCAAGAATTATGTTCTCCAATAATGTTCACCCTATGTATCTTTACGGCACTAAAAGTCCGAAAATCTGCAGTTAATTACTTGAAAGAAGACAGTTCCCGTTTTTTTAACGCCAAACAAAATAACGCCATTATAGATATAGCACGAAATCGAAAATACAAAGAGTGCACTTAACACCAAACTATTTTTAGCTTTGATTGAAAATGTAAACAGTGGACACGCCTTCAAAGCTCATACTACTC
The DNA here is from genome assembly GCA_037158775.1 of Hetaerina titia. Lineage (NCBI taxonomy): Eukaryota > Metazoa > Arthropoda > Insecta > Odonata > Calopterygidae > Hetaerina > Hetaerina titia. Next base: position 47,512,585 of record CM073777.1, read on the forward strand.
AAAATACTCCTTCGACATAAAAAAAACAAGACGAGCTCAAAAAAATACGTAAATCAAGAATGACCACTGAATCAAAAACATATAAATTAATTATTGAGAGCACTTCCATGGTTTTAATCCCAAGCGACATTTATGGTTACGAGAGTAGATTAGATAAGACCCCACCAAGGAGTAAAGGTTCACCGACCCAAACAGCCGTCATAATGCATTTTCTACATCCCAAAACACTTATCCACTGGAACACTCATATAGCACTTGCATCATCAATCAATGTCTTAATAGAACACATATTTGTATGTTCGCGATTCTAGATAGGGCTTGACAAGAAGGGTTGAAATAGGACTGGGAAACCGAAATATCTCCTTGACTAATGGTTAAATAATTATTCCTTCGCAGGGCTCCTTGCAAGAAAGTCATCAACACGTAGGATCTTCCTGACAATCACAAATCTCAACTTCTTGAATTATGACGCAATGCATCCAAGGCGGACGGCGGTTTGTTCTACAGAAACTGAAGTAGAAACATATTCAACATTAAAATATCACGAACGATATACACGTACATACATGTACGTACTGATTCTATCAAAATCTAACGAACCGAATTTGAATGGATTAATCAGAACTTAAAAGTATCTTGAGAAATGAATTTCAATGATACTTTTATTCAACTATAACCGCTCCATTTATTTATTTCCCCATGCGAATTTCATGATTTTAGACTCCAATAAAATGGAAAACTATTTCGATAACATCTAACGTGTGCATATATGGGTATTAAACACATAATTTATGTTGTAAGCCACTCTAATTTCAAAATAGATCAACCGTGTTGACGAGTTTATCGGTAATATTAACACATTGGCTTAGCATTTTAAATATAAAATCGTTATCAACTACAAAACTAAGTTAAACTCAACCCACCGGCCACATTTGAAAGTACTTATTTAACAGATGGACATCAATCCCTTGTAGCTACTAAAACAAAATACAGATAAATTTCAAGAAACTGTAACAGTAACTTTAACGGAGTCACTCGCTATGTGTGCATTATAATGCAACAATTTCAGAGAGTAAAAATCATTCGCCTTTAAGCCTTTTAAACTTACCCTCTTTAAAGCCCCCAAAATTTCAGAGTGTAAGAGGGCGTCTCGGTAGCTTAATTGGTTAAAGCACACGGCCGGATATCGAGGGATCCGGGTTCGAATCCCGGTCAAGGCGAATGATTTTTACTCTCCGAAATGGTTGCATTATAAAATACAGATACAAAAAAGCTCTAAGCCAAACGTGACCCTCACAATTTAATGCTGTACAACATACTAACATTTACATAAAATGTATCTCATTTTAAAATTATTTATCACTTTAGGAAGGGCATGAACATCAAAGCTCAAACTTCACCTCCGTCACTAAAGAAATTTCCTCGTACTCACTAGATTGGATAAGTGAAATTACAGCAGAAGGCATAATCATTTTTCGATTAGCCAAACTAGCGAGGAGAATAAAAGAAACTGTATGAAATGACATTCAACCAAGCTAAAATATCGCACATAATTTTATTTTTTCCTTCAATTTTCAAGGTAGGCAATTTTAGCCTCATAATCTAGCGAATAAAACAGTTAATGCAATAACTCAATTATTGACTACATGAACATTAATATGAAATGCGCCGATCGGGTAGTCGATCAAATAAAGTATCGCCAAATAACTGACACGTCCATGTATTGAAAACCACGAGAGCACAACTCGCAATAATTTCACCAAAAGCTTCGTTTTTCATTCTAACAAAATTTTAGAATGAGTGTTCTCCTCCAGAAAACACCTTCCCGTTCATTACGACACCGAACTGCGTAGTTCAATTTGGTCATTATTATTTTTTTTAATAATCGACCATTATCGCATGGTATTATCAAATAGATTGAAAATAAAAAAGTACGCTACAAAAACGGAATTGGAGCAATCTTTTAAAACTGGCAATGCTATGCAAACAAATCACTACCGATGGCAGAATTTACCTCCTGAATTCCAGACAAATTGACAAACTATCCCCAAAATCCACCCTCAGCGCGATCAGCATTTTAAGATTGCGACTACCCTGTTCTGTCAATCCCAAAAATTTCCCACGCCAACGCAAGTGCTGCCACCAGCATCAACAAGAAACTCTGATGAAAAACCACAACGCGGAACTTTTAAATCCTTACACCCTTTTCCACCTCTTCGAGGGTGATAAAAAGTATCGTAAACTGTCTTGGCTGGATATTTTCTGAGGACATGCTTTCTATTCCAATTAAGCTTGAGTTTCTAGCCCATTAGTATTGCTGGGAGAACCTCTTCCTTAAAAAAAAAACACGAAAAAACCCTGGTCCCCATGATCCCGGTCTCGGCATTACTCATGAATACAAATTAACGACGCGGCGTTCGAATCATGTTTGTCCTTGTCGTTATTAACGCTCTCCAAATAAGACGGAAGCGAAGATGATTAACTTTATACGGACGTTCGTAACACCCATAAACACTAACCTCATTTAAAAACTCCCGTATTCTGATCAAAAACCCTACTTACTTTCTCTTTCCTCTTAGGATGTTTTTGCGGTATCGGTTAGTGTTTGCCAAGGGTATCCAAAGCCACTCACGAAGGCTTTAGGAGTCCTTTACCACGGATTTCCACGACAAAATGAAAGCTAAGGTCCAACGTGCAGCTAAATTTGAAAAACAACACTTTAACATAGGTTATCAACATGTTAATAAATAAATACATTTTATGCATGTAATATTTACAGGTTAACTTTTCACTTCATTGGTTAAAGAATAATGGTATCATTCTTAAATTACAGGCGCAATAAATTCTTTATTAATCCGATCCAGGCTTCTCCGTTTCTCTTTGCTAGCCAATGAGGCGCTATAATAAATGTAAAAGGAACTGCGTAAGCTAAAAGCTAACGTAATTTTAGGATATTTAACATGTGGGTCATACCAATTTAAATTGGATTATGGTATTCATAAACACCCCATATGCTAATGATTGGCAAATATATTTACCCGATCTGTAAACATGTGGTTGTATTAAATTGGCGCAAATTCACAATCAAATTATCTTGCGAGTCCACACAGAGATCGAAAAACATAAATTTTGGGAGGTGAACATATTTTTCGAACAACTATTCGTTGATATAATAACAAACTTTCTTATCACATTAAAAAAATAATTTAGATAATTTTTCATTTATCTAAAAATGCCTGCAGCATTCATCATCATTTACAATGGTTGAAGGAAATTTAATCGGTGACTTTTTTATCTAAACTTAAACCTGATTACATTTAAGCGTTGACAGAAATACTTTTGCCTCAACCTAGATATTTTTCACAAGTTTACTGTAGATTTTTTTAATTTACTAATTACATTGCTTTGGGAACATGCAATTACGGTAATAGGAAACATTATTTCAAGCTATTATTATTAGGTAATCTACCGTTTAAGGTAGGTTTTTGGATGGACACAACTATCAAATAAACATTTTGTGACTCCCCACCTAGCAAACTAATCTATATCAGGTCCCTCTTCATCTCGGTGTACTTCTTTCCTCCCTGCATCCCGTCCAACATCCCTATCCTGTTCCTACCCTTACCTCGCTTGCCCAACATTCTCCCCTCTATTACCTTCTTCAACATTCCACTACCGCTCAATACGCCTTTCATTCATTTTTCCTGCCTCCATACGATTTCTCTCAACAAACCCCTCTCCTCAGCCACCAGCTCTAGTACTTCCTCATTTGTTTTCCTTTCGGTCTATTTCACCTTCTCCATTCTTCTCCAAACCCACATTTCAAAAGTTTATTTAACTTCCGTTTTAACCAAGTACATTTACCTGTAGGTATTAACGAAGCGGAAAGATTCCCAGACTCTCCTCCAGAATAAATAATTCAGACTGGATTCATGCTATAGAAAATATCGTATCCCCGAAAGAGTAACCACTTTCTATAGGAAACATTATTTCAAGCTATGACTTCTCGTAAATGCATGGTAATGAAAGCGGACCATAAGTGAAAAAGATGAGAGGCATAAACTGTTCAATATTTGTCTCTAAGGTATCACTTCCGTTTTAACCAAGTACATTTAGGTATTAACAAAGCGGAAAGATTCCCAGACTCTCCTCCAGAATAAATAATTCAGACTGGATTCATACTACAGAAAATATCGTAGCCCCGAAAGAGTAACCACTTTCTATAGGAAAATCAGTACATAAGCCCAAAATTTAACGGAAGACTCGACAAGAGTTGACCTTTCGAACTCGTTCCGGAATAAGAGCGGATCGGTTCACTTTCCGCCGCCCTCAATTCACTTTCACCAGTCATTTGCACCTCAACCAGTAATTTCGCTATTTATATTTAAAAAGGGACCAAATGACCCAAGGTGTGGGCGAAAGGGAAGAGAAATATTGCGGCGCTTCGAGGGTACGGCATCGCAAGATTACCAAGCATTTAAAAACTCATTTTGTCCATCCACCTGAAGAAAGCAAGAGAATCACTGAGGCCGACGGAAAATTTCATGAGGGGAGAGAAAAGCCCAACGAAACAAGTCGGCCGGGGCACACGCGAGAGTGGCTGTTAGGAGAAATCACGCCTCGGTGGGTCACTTCTCCTTCAAAACGCTCAGTGAAATCTCAATACAACTTGACGTTATTCTGCAAGGCCATTACGCTCAACGAACATATGGTCAGAGTATTGGACATAAAAGTTCCCGTCCTCAATTTTGTAATACACGCGAACGAAAGATATCTGAAAGTACCTAAGCGCAGCTCATCAAAGATTGGTCAACCCAAGAGGCAAAAAAAAACATAAAGCTACATTTCGTTCCTGACGGCCTTTAACAAAATTTATTGAGGTAAAATATCGCCAAAACACGCCCAACTTCACTCTTTCAGCATCATTAATCACAATTGGAAGAGACAAGAGCATAAATCAGAGTTTAAACCATCAACTTCTTATCATATACGTGCGAAGTGATAATAAAATCGGACAATAAGCGCTTTCTCCTAGGAAATCCTTCGCCCATTCGGATATTGACTTTGTGGAATGTTCCGCATTCTGAATGGGGAGAAGGCTTGGGCAGATCTAAGGAAAGAGGCGGGGAACCCGAATTTTATAGGGAGAAATGACCACAAATTTAAGGTAAAATGCCGGGCACAAAGAACGAATAAAAAAAAATTTTCTTTTCTAAATAAAACAATTGCTGATTGGAACAATTTACCTGCAAAAATTTTTAAGCCCTTTCCTAACGGAGTCCAAACTTTTAAGAAAAGATGTAAACAACTTCTGTAATCATTTGATTGATGTGTTGTATAAAATTAGATGTAACAGCTTAATTTTTTTTCTTGTTGATTGGGAAACAAATGTTAATGAAATGGGGATTTTCTTTTTTTTTATGTACTACAGATTGGTGTTTGGAAATTTCCTTAAAGTGTATTTTTTTTCTTTTTTTCTGACTGATTTTATTTATTATCTTTTGTGATGTTGATTGTATTTCAGAAACCATGCTATTTTTCCAAGGCAAGTTTATTGTAACACTTGGGACTTGTGTGCCACCTGACATTTGTCTATTTTTGTCTATTTACATTTTAATAATTATAATAAGAGAAACGTTACGTCAACTTTAGTGCAAAATATTCTAGAAGCATGCCTAATAAAGTTGATCCAAAACGATTATTGGTGATATTACACAAATTCTTTTCTGGTTTTGCTAATCTTTAAATGTAACCACGTTTTCTAACTGTACCTTTGACGCAAAAGCAACTTATTTACATTTATCTTCAAACAGTGAGTTCATCCATATGAGGTGAATTCATCGATATTTCTACAGAGGAGTAGAAGTCGTAACAATCAATTTTACAGCAGTGTGAAGTGTGTTCAAAAAGTAAATGGAATTTTGTAATTTCGCATAGTGCACGGAATAGAGCGCTACGAGTTCTTGCCACCACGTCAAACGATCAATAAAGAGTACTACTTACAAATATAACGCTGTTTGCGTGAGGCAATATGAAAAAAACACCCGTATTTGTGGCAAAACAATTCCTGGCTTTTGCACCACGATAATACACCTGCTCACACACTGCTCACCACTTGTTCGTGAAATTTTGACCTAAAAGAGTATTGTTATTATGCCAAAGCCTTCATATTCACCATACTAGGCTCCGTGTGACTTTTTTCTGTTCAAGAAAATTAAAAGAACATTAAAAAGCCGTCGTTTTACATGCATAAATGAGATTAAAAAAGCGTCGCTGAGAGAGCTAAACGCTATATCACAAATCGAGTTCCAGAAGTGTTTCCACGATTGGAAAATTCGCTGGCATAAGTGCATAATGTTTTTAAATGGGGACTACCTCGTAGGGAATAACAATGAAATGGACGAATAAGCAAAATTCTTTTCAAATAACTCATTTTCCCGTTATATATTGGAAACACCACATACACGAGACAAAAATCGAGCAAGGTAAAACACCTAAGATGCGATTATTAACTTCGAGGTAGGGTTATTTTTTATTGTACGCCCATCATAAAATATAATAACACTGTCACATTAGTATATTCATAATTATTTCTGTCAAGTTTGCCAATTCGGCTTTCATTGGCACGCAAATGCAAAATAAATCCCCTGAAAATGTATTGTAAAATGATTTAAAAATTAACATTACGACTCATAATAAAAACTATCCACCGTGTAATTACGTGTATTTGTTTAAATACAAAATAACTAATTAAAACAGGGTGAAATTAGTAGATACGAAAAGAAAAAAAAACTAAAATGGAAATCGTGAAAATGGAACGATCGGTAATTAGCAGAGATTGCAAAAATAAAACATTTTACGTAAACACAACGGCTTTATGTGACATAAGATATTTAATAATTATAATATTATAAATCTACAGTAAAAAAATAATAAAAAATGAAGAACTGAAAGGCCAAAGTAAAACAACCATGGGTATCAATGCCGTCATTTGAGACGTTAGCTAAATATTAAATCCACAAGTTCAATGATGCCCAAAAGCATATCAGCTTTGGCTTAACTTTAAATTAACTGGTTTTTCAACTGATGACACATGAAATTGAAATTAAAAAACCCAGGCTTTCACCCATTACAAAATTTTTCAGTGATTTCATTACCGAGGATGGGAAAATTCTCGCTCGGTGAAAAAAAAAGTCATTCTATTCGTTACTCGAGTAATTGGAATACCTTTTGATTTTAAGCGAGAACTTCAATTAGCAAGCGAGAGATTCACTGCTGGAATCACTGCGAAATTCAAATTAATCGGTGCGCATAATTTTCTACTAACGGATTTTTGATAGCAAAAGTGAATATAAACAAATACAGCCAATTAACGTCTGGTAAGTATTGAATTAGAAGGTAGGCGAAATCAACTATCACAAAAGTTGTCGCAATTGAAACGTACGTGTAATACAGTATGTATTCAGCTCAATTGTTTTACTCTTAACGGATACTTTTGATAAATCTGATCAAGTAAAACTTTGATTATCAAAAATGTTCGCAAACGATTAAAATTGGGTGTAAAAAAATCCAATCCAATCACATTCATAACAAAATAATATTTTTCAGCTTAAATTGAATAAAATTTATTTAAACCTAAGAATAAAAAATCTACTTAAATGATTTCTATACATTTAACGAATGTCTACGTTGAACAAAAACATCAGCACACGTTACACCCAAGTATTATACCAAATCACCCGAATAGTTCCATCTATCGTTCTATTAGGCATCTGTTGTCTATGATGGTCTGGCAAAATGGTCCAATGATGCTTGTCAAAAATGGTTTAATATTTTTAATGCATTACAATAAGTTCTGCATTGGCACATTCACAAATCTTACTTGGACTAATTCACTTCTACATCCATTCCATTAAAACTGCGAACGGGGCGTATGGCAAGTGTTGGTGCTTTGACAGAAATGTATCATCCATATATTATGCAATGAAATGAAATACTTAACTTTGTAATTGCACACAATTTATTTAACAAACACGACCCAGGTTTCGGCGTTGAATTGATCAGGTGATGACCACCTGATGATGACGTTCACCTTATGATGACGTTCAACGTCGAAACCTGGGTCGTGTTTTTTAAATAAATTGTGTGGAGTTACAAAGTTAAGTATTTCATTTCATTATGTCATGCAAATTACATAAAGTCACGCCGGAGATTACAAAAATTCATATATTAGTTCAGGAAATAGTGAGCTCAAACTTACGGTTCAGTTGTTCGGAACTGTTACTTAACCATTTTTCTGGTGCAATTGAGAACTATTTCTAGTACCATATCTGACTGACCAAGCATTAGTTGCTCAGTCAGCCAAGGGGTTGCAAGCATTGCTGAGTGAATTGGAGGTTCAGTGCGATGAATATGGGATGAGAATCAATATTAATAAAACAAAGGTTATGCGATTTTCCAGAAATAAAAAGGCTAAGCTAAAGATTAAAATAGGAGGGGAAAAAATAGAGCAGGTAGAACAGTTTACATATCTCGGAAGTGTTTTGGACCAATACGGTCAAAGTGGTAGGGACGTAAGGAGAAGAATTGCGATAGGCAAGGAGGCTTTCTCAAGGAGGAGGGAGTTGATGACGGGGACGTTGAGTAGGGAGGCTAAGAAAAGACTCGTAAAAACCCTGATATGGAGCGTAGCTATGTACGGCGTGGAAACGTGGTCGCTGAAGCAGGAGGATAGACGTAGATTGGAGGCTTTTGAAATGTGGGTGTGGAGAAGAATGGAGAAGGTGAAATGGACCGAAAGGAAAACAAACGAGGAAGTACTAGAGATGGTGGGTGAGGTGAGGGGTTTGTTGAGAGAAATCCTATGGAGGCAGAAAAAATGGATGAAAGGCGTATTGAGCGGTAGTGGAATGTTGAAGAAGGTAATAGAGGGGAGAATGTTGGGCAAGCGAGGTAAGGGTAGGAACAGGATAGGGATGTTGGACGGGATGAAGGGAGGAAAGAAGTACACCGAGATGAAGAGGGACCTGATATAGATTAGTTTGCTAGGTGGGGAGTCACAAAATGTTTATTTGATAGTTGTGTCCATCCAAAAACCTACCTTAACCGGTAGATTACCGAATAATAATCTGACTGACCTGATCTACAGCCAGTTTCCCAGATAAACTCGGGCCCAAATATCCCAAAGGTAACATAGGTGCCGGAAGTTTAAGTACTATGTACCTTTGAAAAACCTAACTTGTAATCTCACTTGTTCCTTTTGTGCTTCAAGGGACTCCCATCCTATTGATTTCTAGTAAACCGTTCACACCCTTTTCATAACAATTTTCGATGACTCACCGGCCTTCATTGAACATTCTACAAATCCTTAATTAGCACTTCCTCTATTGGATTCCAGATATTTCCGTACATATCAAACGTGACTTCATTAATGATATCCTCATCTACCATTAATTATGTTACTGCCTCATCGCTTTCTCCCAAAAATCGTCTAATGCGAACAAATTTCTTCAAAGCAAGTCTTGTATATCTTAATTTGTGTACTCAATTTGGAAGTAAGAGTATCCAAGTACTTGATTATTTCAAAGTATTCATTTTGATGCCATAATTATGTACACTAATCCCTTACGGTCTCTGTTGTAATTTTTTTTTATTTTGCTAAAGAACTGGATGTTAATTTCATCGTGTCTCACGGAAACACGTAATCCCATATATCCAGAATTGATACCACTATGGCACACGAGGACTTAAATAAGGAGGGATCATAAAAAATTTGTATTCACAAAACGAATAATAAAGAAATACTTGTATGCTCTCTTTTTCGCTAAATGTGGATTGGAAACGTGTTACATTAATTCTACCCCATTACTGCGTCATTGGTAGCCGTTGGAATTTGACACATGTTCAGGTCAACTCAGGCAACGATGGAAGTAACACGTGATGCTGCATTGAAATTTTACTTAAGCTTGAACGAATCGCCATCCAATAATAATAATAATCGTAATACGAGGTCTGTCCAACAAATACGCGAACTAAGGCCATTAAAAGCTTTAATTTCCAAAATTTAGCCTCCATCGATTTCGTTCCCTTCAAAGTACTCTCCATTCGTTGCTATGCACTTATTCCATCTTCTTTTTCACTGTTCAAAGCACCCTTGGAAGTCCCCGGAAATTAGGCTTTTTAGTTTTCTCGTCGTTTCTTGCTTTATTCTGTCCACATATTCCCAGTGATGTCCCCTCATCACATTTTTGCATTTTGAGAAAAGGAAAAAGTGGCAATATCTGGTGAATAAGGAGGATGATCAAGGATTTTGTTTGAATTGTTTGCCAGAAACTGGTCAATCAATGCTGAATGTGTAGGTGCATTGTCATGGTGAAGGATTCATCCATCATGTTCAATTAAAATAGTGTGAACTGTTGATTTTCCTAAATTCAGTACATCAGCTATCGTTCGGATATTTTTTCGACGATCGTTAAGGACAAGGGACCACACACGATCAATGTTGTCATCAACACAGTTGGTTGAAGGTCGTCCCTGTCTTGCATCATCAATGGCGTCTTGTCGGCAATCTTTAAAATGCCTAATCCACTTGAAAATGGATATTTTCTTCATAGCATCATCACCGTAAACATCTTTCAACATTTATTACACGCGCATTCATTTCACAGACCACGTGTATGCTACAGGACACTTATAAAGAGTCTCTTTTTCCATATAACAAAGGTAGAAGAAGGTGCATATAAGGTGGCTTAAAATTTTTAAAGATGGAGCTCTGGTCACTAGTCTTACGAAAGTATACATGAACATCACTGCTAATAATTGCAAGAGAAGATCATACAGAAAGATTGAGAGCACTATTAGAAGCAAATAATTTCATGGAGTGCCACTCGTAGGTTCGTAACAGAAAAAATTCTGGAAATGTTTGTGCGAGGAAGATACCGCAAAACATAAACGCGAAATTGCAATTGCAATTCAAAGGCGTAGGCGAACTGAATACATGCAACTTGAAACTCAAAAAAGGCAGACGTAATACTGAAGTCGATCAAACTTGTACCAAATATATATTACACATTGTACTAACAATAATATTTGCACTTTTTTGCTAAATAAATAATTCAAATAAAAAATATGAATAGATATCGAAAATCTACTAAGAAAATCGATCATTTAGAGAGAATTTTAAGGAAAAAAACTGAAATGAACATATTCCGTGAAACTATTATGACAGAAATTGATGTTTTCATGCCTTTTTTGGATTTTGTAAGAAATATTTAAGAAATTCTTCACAATAGCATTCACTCACGTCGAGTAGCAAATGATTTGTGTAATTTGTAGATTATATCTTCTTTTAAATGTTCACGGTTCACAGCGTCATAACGTAACATATCTTTCATATTTTAAATTAATGAAATGAGGGATTTAATTTGTTGCATCAATGAAATTCACATCCCTAAAAAAAACAATTTTCAAGCAAAAAATTTATTCAAGATATAATCCTTATCAATCTTGTTTTTTACCAAATTTTGAATTTTTTTAGGCACCAGGAGAGAAAAGTTTCGTAAATAAATTGCTACAGGTATATTCTACAGCAATTCACATCGAAGTTCTTTCATTAAGCATTGAAACAATCTAAATTGTTATTAGACTGCTTTGAAACTATAGAATTATTATTTAAATTTTTTTAAATTAATAAATCATATGTTGACTTATATACTTAAGACGCTTGTGTGTATATTCTTCAATTAATTTTACCAAATACAAGTAATTTTCTATAATTTTGAAATCTAATTTTAAAATAACGTTTAAAAATATGCCAACTTCAATAAATAATGCACGAAAATTTTACTGCAAAAATACGTGCCTCATCATTTCATAATCATCACAAATTGCGTGGTGTAATCAACAGCCTATCTCACGAGGGAAAAGGGTATGGTACTATGCATAGACCTGGAAACATTTATACAGCAACCTCCAATTTATCAGAAAATCAAACTTTTCCATTGAATTTAATAGCAAGAAACCTGAGATTAAAACTTAAAAGTCATGACCATTTAAAAAAAATACTGCCCTTTCAAGTTCGCGAATCTTAATCGACTCATTCTTTGAGGGCCATTAAATTAAAAAAAACACAAAGCATTCCCTTACCCGAAGCAAAAATCTGTTATGGGAATAAACTCCGCCCTCCCCAAAAGAAATGCATAGTGTGTTTTCCACACTGTTTAGAGTTCCCCCAAGCTTAGCAGTTATCTTATGATGTTTTCCTAGTTTTATGCATACTCTAACAAACTGTAAATGATTCCTTTTTCAAGTCGCAAACTCTAATATTAAACCCCAACACGCGTGAAGCTTAGTTCTCAAACCGACCAGAACAGCATAAGTGTCTCCTCAACACATGAGATTAACAAAAATAAATTAGAGATGGCAACCTTTAGTTTAAAACAAAGAGGTCAGGCATGAAATCGTAATAATATTCCGAAGTTAAAAAAATGAAATAACTGATCTTGTGAAGTCCACTGCCGTGAATGTACAAGTTAGACAGGTGACGAGGAACTTCGGGAGATGTCAGCCAAACTGGCATGTTTTTTTTCACTGACGTTGGTGTGAGGGGAAAGGGAACGAGGTCTGTATAGCGTGCGGTGGATGGTGGGTTTAGGGGTTAGTCGCCGCTTCCGGAAATACCCTGCTTGATTGAGTCTCCGCCTATCCCGAGTATCTGCGTGAGGAAGCACAGCGGACGGATTGATCACGGGGGCGGCAGCCGGGGAGCAGCCTAATGGAGGGTTACAATAGGAACAGGCAAGGGTATGAACCGATGCGATACTTGAAGGGAGGGGGAGAAGGGAAAGGGATGGTGTAGCATTCGCACATATACGCCCAAACACACACACACACACTGACACATTTTCCCTTATCAACGTCACGGTAGCTTGTCGGCACAGCACTGTGACAAGGCGTATCACACTTCCCCCCCCCCTCCCCATTCACGTCCGGGCACACCCCTCGTTCCCTAATTGCATTCCCACGGGGTACCTCCGAGAGATGACGGCACGGGGAGGGGCGGGGGGGTGGAGGGAGTTTGAAGCGTATGGTGGTCGGGGGTAGCCAGGCCGGCCACCGCCACCATTTCCCGGCCAACACACACACGCCAAATACCCAATCTCCCCGATGAGTCCCGCGATTCCATACCGGGCAAATGCTCCTCCTCCCTCGACTTGAAGTCTCGCACCGTCCGTTCGACATGAATTGGGCAGAAATGGCAGAATGATCCTTTCCCACCAGCACCAAAGGGACGGTGGGACGAGGGTGAGAGATCCATATGGCGTATAAACCTAACAGAGCTTCATCCGCCAGCATTAAACCAGTCCATTGCAAACATGACCAACGGTTTTATTAAACGCGCGTCTAAGAATCGAGAAGAAAGAGAGTCAAATTCAACGAGGTTAAGTTCATAATGGAAGTGAGATACTAACACCCAAAAGCTAAAGAAAAAATATTAAAGACTGTTACACATTTGACTAATAGTGCTCAAATTAAGTCTAAGAGATATGCTGCGCCCAGTATTGTTTGACAAAGAACTTCTTATCAGTATATATGCCTTTTACCGTTCACATCGTTCTGGAACTCATTTTCCAATATCTCTCCAATTGTCACCAACTAAACTACCACGCAATAAAAATTCCAAAAAATTAACCAAAACTCCTCCAGCCACTTTTTCTCAATTCTGAGTTTTACCCAAAAAAAATTCCCTCATTCACATCTAACACTTGTCTCGTTCGTCTTCCTCTCTCTCACACTTAATTTTCTCCAATAACAATATAACACTCATACGTATAAAAACTTTCAGGAATATTTCCCGCAATGAACTATTCAACGACATTAATCAAAATATCGATTTTTATTAAAAAAAAGGCGATGAAAACTTCTGTTACATATACCATTAAATAAATTACGAGGACAACGATTAAAACGCTAAAAATCGCAACCAAACAATTAGCATCGAATGCAAACTTTTCGATTAGCATCTCTTCAATCAAAAATGACAGTCTATTGTTTTCCGATCAAATAAAGGTTATATTCACAATTTTTACAAATAGGACGGCTAAAAAGTGAATGAAACCATTTAGATTAAACTAATTTGCCTATTTTCAATCAAAGATTATAAGTGTACATACTATTATTCCGGAATATAACCACTGTATTCATACCGAAGTTAGTTTTGAAAGAAGAGTGTAAAGCTCACCTATAACTAAACCCTTTATGACGTGTGATATTTACATATCAGGGCATGAGGGGTCCTTTCCTACGCTACCTGCGGTTTTAGGGAAGGTGTGAATCTGGATAAATTTAATGATTTAATTACGTAATTATTATTGAGACAAACATTTTCAACCACAACTAAACTTTCTATTAAAATACATAACTTTTGTTTCACACCGGCACTTAAAAAGGTGAAAAATGCAAGGGATAGACGGAGAAATTGAAACAGATCTGGAACAAGACGTTCGAAATGTACGTACGTAGACGACAGCGGAAATCGTTAAAAATTGTTGTGTAATAATTGTGTAATAATAAAAATAACAATCGACATAAAATACTTTTACTAAAGTATTGTTGAGGGCATATTCGGTCCACAATATGCTAATGTATCCTTCAATGTGGTACAGTTATGTCTGAATAAAAATATTAGAGCTTTGAGGACCTTCATACAACGATATCCATTTCGCTACAAAATTTGATTCTTTCCCGCCTTCTCCACGACCTTTTCGACACCCAATTTTTATCACACTTCTTTCGACTTATTAAGAAATAAATACAGTAGCAGGCCTTTTGAGATATTCTATACCTAAGCAAAGTTCAAATTTTCCAAAGCAATTCTTTACCCTTTCCCTTATCAACACCTTTAGTGAAGAAAAGATTTCGACAAATCTCAAATATTCCACTTATTTGCCTACAATTTTCTGTAGTATTTTATACTTTTTATATTAAATATTTATCGCGTAGGAGATCAAATAAACAATCCCATGCGATATTTAATGTTAAATATAATAAATAAATGAGAGAAATTAAGCCCCATTGTCAGCCAGACGATAATTTTAATTTAACCGTGATGGATTCAAAATGCAACACGAGAGTGATCAGCTAAAAGGTCTCTGGGATCATTGACCTAAGGCTGTTCAGGGTCTTTATTATCAATATATATGAGAAGACACGCATTTGAATGAGATTGCGGGTCTTAGATAGAAAGAAAGAAAACAACACACCCCTAATACCTCTCTCCCTGAGATAGAAAGCAGAGGAACGTGGAAGAACCAATTGCAATAACATTGTCACCAACGTCGTTAAGGCGAATGAATAAGCTTTTACGACAGAGGGACATTTTAGAAGGCATCCTACGCAACAACGCATGGCAAAAGACATCTGCTCTTAACAGAAGAGCTAACTCCGAAGCACCAAAATCTCAAGAGGAAGAAAGTAATGCCCTGAACATTTGGCCTCGCAGCAGGATAATGATCGCAGAAAAGGAGCTCAGAAACGGTAAAAAAAATAGTTTGGAGAGAAACGAGAGCATTCGAAGGAAAAACTAAAGTAGAGAAGGTAGAGATGGGAATGGCACTAAGGAATGGAAGACAGAAAAATCAGAGTCTCAGCTATGGAATGAAGTACGTAAAAATGGACAACCTGGATTAAGAAGTATTTTTAAAAAATTCTCAGAGACAAATGGGAGCATTAAACGGGAATAGCTATCATTTAGACAACTTACAAAGTTGAAAAACTTTCCTCAATCAAAAAAAATCAAATAATCCACAAAATGGTATCAGTGTTGAATATTTCTAAAAATTTTACAGAAAAGTCGAAAGTACGTTAGTATATACTTTCGATTAAATAATACCTCTGTGCTTGATACATTCTCAAATTATAAGTTATATTTCATTCAGGTAACATAAATGATGAATTAAAGGTGGAATGTTGGAATAGTGAGGCATCAGTTATAGCTAATTACGTTGATGTATGAGCAATGCACCAAGGAAAACTGATGGGGTTTCCCGGCATTTAATCCATCCCCTTTCCGGGTATGGAAGATCATGAAAAAAATTATTTTCTCTCAAATACCAATCATGTTCATCAAATGAACGGAATATATGTGGAAAAGTTAATGCATTAGTGGCACAAAGAGACTTTACAGTAATCTTAGTGAAGCGATGTCTTCAAAATTACGTCACATCTAGCGTAAGTGTGCTGGTGCTGAATTGTAATGCACATTTAGCAGATGACTCCGTTAAACGTTACTGTCAAAGCATCTCCCGCAGTTCCATAGAATTTATCTAGCGTAAGATAAGAAATATAAATTAAGAGTACGGTTTACCCAAAATGACTTTCCAAGGGTAAAAATACTTGAAAAAAAACCACATCAAAAAGGAGGTTAACACTACGTTCCCAATTAATCGTTTCAGGTGTAACTTTGTTGAGTTGTTTCATTATGAATAATGTCAAAATATATCTTTGTGATACCACTTCTAAATGTTTGTTTGCAATAACAAGGTTTCATTTTGACATTATTCACTGTTCTCCGGTCAAAAAAAAAAAATATATATATATATATATATATATATATATATATATATTGGTGGTCTAGTGGGTAGAGCGTTGGACTACTGACCGGAGGGTCCCAGGTTCGATTCCTGGGCAAGGCACTTTGGGCACCTACAGCTCCACCCAAGCTAGTTGATTTTTCGGGTACCAGATCTTCCTGGGAAGCCATAACCGGCACAGGGAAAGGAACTGGCCCCCCTACCCTGTTGTGTGAATATTCACACGCCGTCGGGCTTGGTACATGGGTGAGCTCTACCATCACCTACTAAATCGACCTTCGGGTTGATTACTGTGTTTATGGTTTTTATACAGATGATGTGGAAGTACCCACGAGAGCAATATAACATTTGGACGGCACAATAGAACACAGAATAAAATAGATAACACGTAAAAGGACACTAACATTGCAGATTGTTTAAGCTTTCGGCCTACTCTGAGGCCTTCTACAGGTCAGACTCTTAGAAATACTTATATACATATATATATATATATATATATATATATATATATATAAACACACAAACTCTCGGATAACAAATATTCCACACACAGAAACATAAATGAAGGACACTTACAGTAAATATTGACGTTTCGACGGAGAATATATATATTCTAATATATATTCTATTTTAGAAAAACCGGATAGGTCAAATTAGCGTAATAGGTTGCGATAAGATGTAAAATAAGATGTGACTGTTAGATTTTGAGCTAAAAATACGCTGAATCGAGTGAGGTTTTCGTGCGAACTAATCTTCAATCGGATATCAACCATAGAAAATCCCAGACTTTAACAAGAAGATGTAATTTATGAACGCTAGATAAAGGATTTGATACCGCCCTTTCAATTTGACTGAATTGAAAAAACGAAAGATGGAAAGTAATAGTAAAAAGCGTGTGGAATGTTAGCTCATCTAAAGATGAGGAAAAAGAGAAAGTGTTTTCGGAAAGATACGCAAGAATATAGCACGAGGGATTACAGCCTTGTTGTCACTTTTACCCGGATGTTTCTCCTATTCTTATTTGTATATTTCATCGAATATAATAAACTCCCCCTCTATAATCCC
Organism: Hetaerina titia; assembly: GCA_037158775.1. NCBI lineage: Eukaryota > Metazoa > Arthropoda > Insecta > Odonata > Calopterygidae > Hetaerina > Hetaerina titia. The sequence continues at coordinate 47,530,239 of CM073777.1, forward strand.
CTTTCAAATGCCAATAACTTCTCCTGAAATAATATATTGAAGAATTATTTTAATTTTATTAGATCACAGTTTTTATAAATTCCAATCTCTTGTCGCCAGGGATGATATCTAATGTTTTGGACAAAATATACGTACTTCTAGAAATAAGCCAATCACTCACTTTTCCCGCTAGAATCCGGATTGAATGAACATATTGGAATAATAGGAAACCCAATGAAGTAATGTCGTCTTGTCTTGCATCCGGAGCTTATTCTAGTGTTGAAACGTCAAAAAACCTCTGCCTCAACATTTTATCATGAATCTGTCTTCAAATTTCACTAAGAACCATACACTTACAGAAAACCAACGCAGCATTTTGTAGCAGATTTGGTGCAATTACGTTAGATCTGCAACCATTGTAGACCCAAAATTCTAACAAATTTTACTTCATTCTTACTTGATCATTTCCTCACTAACTTATTACTTAGTGAAAATGAAGACCGAAAGGCATATCAAATTTATCCGCTCCTACGAAAGCTCTCTACCCCTTACAGCTTACGTAAAATTGTAACGAACGGTGATTTCCTCATGCAAGAAATAGATACTACTCGAATGATATCGGACATATTTGGATTTCAGAGACATTTATGATCCAAGAATTTAATTAAATGCGTATGAAAAGAGTTTACACATTAATAAACATTTTAAAAATAAACTTCCGGGTTAGAACGTTCATTGAGAATGGGAAACGGCCTAGGGCCCGTGACTTGATCCGTACTAATCTAGACCCTCACAGGTCCCATAATACGTAATATTAAGGAGCATGTACCTACGTCGTCGAGAAAATATCAAGCGTAGAAAAAATAAATGGGAACAGGAGCTTCGACGATCAATTCTGTATCATGAGCATAAAAAGAGAAGTGATGAGGAAGTTGGAGGTAGTTCACCGGTGGGAAAGGGGGTGGGTGAGGGTGAGGAAAACGGATTTGTGGGGAGGGCGAGGAATGGAGAAAGGGGAGCGATGTAACTGCGATGCAGCGCCAAAGGGCAGCTACGCCCGAGATCGATGTGAAGAGCAAAGGGGAAGCGACTAATGACCCACCCAACCACCTTACCTCACGGCCTCCCAACCCATGCTCCTGCTATGGCTTAAACCATCCTGCGCCCCAACCCCCTTCCCCCCAACCTGCCTGCCGCGTACATTTTATTTACTCAACCTCCACACCTCTCCTCCCGCCCCAAGAGCGCTTTGCTCTGGCTACGCTCAGCCACACTCAACCATGCCCACTCCCTTCCCACCTATATCACCCTTCCCTCGTTTGTTCCTCGCTGCATGCCACATACCCACCGCCTCTCCATTTAAACACACGGTAGTTGAGTTTCCGCGTTTCCTATTGTAGCACCAGCAAGTCCAAGACTTAAGTCGTCCAGTTTAACGTCGTTTCCATATGGCTTTGCTTTCCAATGCTGCATCCGTCTCCGTAGCCCCATGTCTCTTCTTTTTTTCTTCGAACAATTACTTTAGAGCGCCTCACGCTCAACGTGTAACGGTCTAATGTAATTGTCCTAGATCTTATTTCCTTAATGCAGCATCACTATTTATAACATTCTGTAGAGTGGTCTTTTAATTTCACTCTGTAACATCTCAATGACAAAACATCTCCCCGATTAATTCATACGAAATCATAATACCTTTATAATAAATACCTTTGCAATATGTCTCAAGAAGTAGGAAAGAGTTTCTCAAGAAGTAGGAAAGCTACGTAAAAGATTGAAATAATTCCAGGTTTCGTACATAAACACATAGGTTATGGTAATCATCGGAAGTTTATTTTTAGCAATCCGGGATCATTGTTAATCTTAGTTAATGAATCCCGTCTTTCAACCTTCCAAGATGAGTTTCCTGACGAAACGAACTTTATGATTAACAAGGTGAAAAATCCTGCTTCTTTTGGAAATATTTCAAAATGCCACTTGAAACTAACAGCTCTTGTTGGAAAAAAATACGAAATAAGGAAAAATGTCAATTCCGAAGATACTTCCATAATACGACTACGATTTCAGCCACAATCCCACACTAAATGTATTACATATTACTTCACTGAATTAAAATTTAATGTAATAACAGCGGTTTTATTAGACTAAATGTCACGAAAGAAAAAGGATGTTAATATTAATGATAATATTTCTTTCCTAAGATATAGAGGCGATCTTAAGGAAAGGTTGCTTGGGATAGTACCAAATGGACCAATAGCATCTCCTGAAGATAACGAACGATTTGAGTTAATCTAACGACATCCAAAAACTGCAATTGAGACTTGAATAAATTTAACTTGACTGAAAAATTAAAAATAGCTATTGGTTTCGATATGGATGAGTTTTGAATCCAAACGGCCAAAGTAATAGAATTGCGTTAGGCAAAGAAGTTTTCACAAGGGTAAGAGAATTGATGACAGGGACATTGAGTAAGGATGTTATGAAAAGCCTCGTTCAAACTTTGATACGGACCTTGATGAATTGACCAATAAAATGCTTAAATCATATTATTTTACCGAAGGATTTAAACGTTTTAAAAACTAAAATCGTGCCCACATTAGAATACTACTTTTACAGTTATCCTGCAGTGAAACAGTGACGCAACAATGACATCGATGTCTTCAGAAATGGACTTGAAAAGGAAGTCAAGGAATCAATGCTGAAACATAAAATCGGTCTACAATTGGAGAATGAATTTCTAATCAAAGTGTGCATTAATTTGGGATATCATTGACCAAAAATAATTATTTTGGTCAACTAAAAATATTAGGCAGTGACTACTATGCGGGCTGCAGCGTTTCACTGATTACGGCAAATGGCAAAAAGGTAATTAACATAGCATTTTTATTTAGAGTGACTCGGGCTTGAGGATCTAAGGATGTAAATATTTTTCTCGCTGACATCTACATCAAATTATAATTGATTCATAATTACCAAAATTCACAGTTGCATATTTACAATTACTCTGATTAACGATATTAAATAAAAGTTCTGAAAGGCAAATCATAAAATACGATCACATTTATAACCTATGTTTCAACTTGATTCACCGATAACAAGGTAGTTTTAAGTTTGAGGGAAGAAAGCGATCTTCATAATTTTTCATCTTTCATGTAAAAATAAGATTTCCAAATTTGGTTTATTAATATATTACCAGGGTTGCCCATTGTCACCGGTACTGTTCAACGTATATGTAGAGGAAATGATTAAAGAGGCATGGGAAGAACTGGAGGTAGGAATGAAAGTCGGAGGGGAACTCGTAAAATCGGTTAGGTTTGCTGATGACCAAGCATTAGTTGCTCAGTCAGCCAAGGGGTTGCAAGCATTGCTGAGTGAATTGGAGGTTCAGTGCGATAAATATGGGATGAGAATCAATATTAATAAAACAAAGGTTATGCGATTTTCCAGAAAGAAAAAGGCTAAGCTAAACATTAAAATAGGCGGGGAAAGAATAGAGCAGGTAGAGCAGTTTACATATCTCGGAAGTGTTTTGGACCAATACGGTCAAAGTGGTAGGGACGTAAGGAGAAGAATTGCGCTAGGCAAGGAGGCTTTCTCAAGGAGGAGGGAGTTGATGACGGAGACGTTGAGTAGGGATGTTAAGACAAGACTCGTAAAAACTCTGATATGGAGCGTAGCTATGTACGGCGCGGAAACGTGGTCGCTGAAGCAGGAGGATAGACGTAGATTGGAGGCTTTTGAAATGTGGGTGTGGAGAAGAATGGAGAAGGTGAAATGGACCGAAAGGAAAACAAATGAGGAAGTACTGGAAATGGTGGGTGAGGAGAGGGGTTTGTTGAGAGAAATCTTATGGAGGCAGGAAAAATGGATGAAAGGCGTATTGAGCGGTAGTGGAATGTTGAAGAGGGTAATAGAGGGGAGAATGTTGGGCAAGCGAGGTAAGGGTAGGAACAGGATAGGGATGTTGGACGGGATGAAGGGAGGAAAGAAGTACACCGAGATGAAGAGGGACCTGATATAGATTAGTTTGCTAGGTGGGGAGTCACAAAATGTTTATTTGATAGTTGTGTCCATCCAAAAACCTACCTTAACCGGTAGATTACCTAATAATAATAATATATTACCGAATTAAGTCACAGGGCATTTACCTTTTGCATAATTAAGTATAAAACACGGATAATAGATTCTTTAGCAGATAATAATCAAGAAGCCGGCTTAAACTTTGAACTGAAAAACTCATCAATATTAAATTTATTTGACAAAAAGATACATGCTCCATTCTGCTACTATTTGCAAAAAAAACTAATTATTTCGCAAAATAATCGAAAAGGCATAAGGCAAATATTTTTAATTGTGAGCCTGAAGTTGTGCTCCGGCATCATTTGACCAAATGTGAAAACATACACATCGCACCCAGTGGTGCATTGAAACCTCTCTATGAAATTCCAACCAAGTCATAGGCGCTTTGATATTTTTGGTTCTTCACAATATATTTCAGTGCATTATGTAATCAGTACTATGAAAATTGCCAGTTTTACCATTGTCATCCAAGTCGGAGCAGTTTTGAGGCTCGAACTCTAACGGAAGTTACATGAAAATGCGAAAGTTCTGTTTTTCACCCTCGGAAGACAAAGCATCAGACGTAATAGAAAAACAAACCTTATCATTTATTTTTCTTAACAAACCCTAGAGATTTCCCTGCGTTCTCTTTGACTACTGCTCTCTCCTTTACTGTCTCTCTTTCTCTTTCCCTCTAAATCCCTTTCTCTAAGCTGGCATATCCTCCCCTTTTCCATTTTAGTACCCCAAGCTACATCCATTAATGTTCCCCGCTTTTATGCCCAGAGAACAGATCGAAAATTAGTTGGATATGTACTCGAGCACGACTTTCTTCCTGGTGATAAAACATCTATTTTTTTTAATTTCTCACAGAACATGATTTTTACATACGTATCTCCAATTCAATCGTCAAACGAATCATATTTAAAGAAGGCCTTAAAGGAGGATATTATCATCCAAGGATTTCTTCCTCAATAAATGAATATCCATGAAGGTAAGTACGTAGTAATCACATAAAATAAAAGTCAATGCGTGTAAATGTTCGTCTTCAATTTCATTATCCTTTGCAAATCAACAGTAAAAGATTGATTTCTTAATAGTAGTCTAGTATATTGGAATCTATTATTGGAAGGGGTTGCAAGCATTGCTGAGTGAATTGGAGGTTAGGTGCGATAGATATGGGATGAGAATCAATATTAATAAAACAAAGGTTATGCGATTTTCCAGAAATAAAAAGGCTAAGCTAAAGATTAAAATAGGAGGGGAAAAAATAGAGCAGGTAGAACAGTTTACATATCTCGGAAGTGTTTTGGACCAATACGGTCAAAGTGGTAGGGACGTAAGGAGAAGAATTGCGCTAGGCAAGGAGGCTTTCTCAAGGAGGAGGGAGTTGATGACGGGGACGTTGAGTAGGGAGGCTAAGAAAAGACTCGTAAAAACCCTGATATGGAGCGTAGCTATGTACGGCGCGGAAACGTGGTCGCTGAAGCAGGAGGATAGACGTAGATTGGAGGCTTTTGAAATGTGGGTGTGGAGAAGAATGGAGAAGGTGAAATGGACCGAAAGGAAAACAAATGAGGAAGTACTGGAGATGGTGGGTGAGGAGAGTGGTTTGTTGAGAGAAATCCTATGGAGGCAGGAAAAATGGATGAAAGGCGTATTGAGCGGCAGTGGAATGTTGAAGAGGGTAATAGAGGGGAGAATGTTGGGCAAGTGAGGGTAGGGTAGGAACAGGATAGGGATGTTGGACGGGATGAAGGGAGGAAAGAGGTACACGGAGATGAAGAGGGACCTGATGCAGAGTAGGTTGCTGGATTGGGTTTTGTTTGGAGTTACAAAATGTTTATTTGATAGTTGTGTCCATCCAAAAACCTACCTTAACCGGTGGATTACCTAACAATAATACATTCATTATTCGTTGCTATTATATAATATTTTACTGAATGAAGGGAAGGTCATTTTTCTTTACGAATCCTTAAATAATGCACTATAAATTTTCTGCTTCAATGGAATACTACATTGATTTTTTTCCATGAAAACCTAGCCTGAAATCTAACAGCATACGTAAATGTATTTAATTGCTCATTCGGAAACATTGATTTAAATTAAAATTGAAAACAATTCCACATTACGTCTAATTCGTAACTTAGAGCCTCTCCGATGTAATTGTTGCTGCTCAAAAACGGCATTAATATTCATAAGGTTCAAATTGAACAAAATTAGGACATAAAACACAATTACTTGTTTAATGTTATCATTTTATTAAAACAAAGTAACACCATTGATGAGATTAAGGGCACTATTTAATCATGCACCTGCCTTACCAAAGTAATTGACGCAGATTTCACAATGCATCATAGCATATTATACAATATGGGCCCCGTGACTTCTCTCAATATAATTTTTTTGAACTATTATCGCCAATATCGGTCAGGCGTTCGCTGGCTTACCGGTTATCAATTGCAATGTAGGCTATCGTTCTTACTCCGGGAAAAGATCTGCACCCACGAACAGTACTCCATCCAATGTAGCCGCTCTTAATCTTTGCTTTGCGATAAAAAAAAATATCTTCGCGGCCACCCCCCTTGAGGCCCTTTGAGAGGCATTCTCAGACCAGGGCGACCTCTTCTCTTCCCCCTCACTCGCTTCCCTCACTACGAAGAAGAGCTCCAGCTTCCACGCCAAGCACTTACCATGTGAATCACTCCGCAATCCATCAGCCTGGCGAGGGGGGGCGCAACGCAAGTGCTCTCTCGCAGGCATTCGCACCTATAAACCATTCCACCAGCACTATCTGTAATCCCCAACCCCCGTACCTCACGCCCGTAATTTTGCCACGATCCAAGCGTGCATTACCTTGACTTCCGTACACACCACTTGTACCGACACCCTATTCTTATAGGGCAGCGGTACCACAGAGAACTAAAGTGCCTGCTTTCTATTCTATTTTTTTTTAGTTTCAAACTCGTGGTGCACCTCTGAGAATTCTCCACTTTCATCAAGTCACCATAGTGCGTTGTCCCGACTCATTAATAGCGTGAGATGCGGAAATGGTCATGAGATTAAGAGCAGAGACGAAATGATTGTTGAGGCATAATTCAAACAACTGACGTTGCCTGGAACCTCGATATTGGTCCCTCGAGACATACCTATTGACATTACGAATGTTTGTACGTGCTCTCAGTAAAACTAGGTCGTTTATCCGGAATAATAATTCCCTAAACATCAATTTCATAAACTTGAATAATGAACTTTTAACTCGGTCCCCCATCCCCCTGTAACACATTATTTTATGTGCCTCGACGAAATATTTTATCAATTATTGTAACAGCATGATTGAATTGGTATATCGTTATAAACGGCTGGAAATTTACGAGTGAAAAACCAATTCATAAATAATATTCCATACAGCCGGAGATAACCAGGAAATACAACTGCTCACAATTACAATACATAAATGACGCCCTGAAGAACTCAATTAAGATAACATGATAATAATCTCACAGGAAATATCCAATACTTATGGGATGAATCCTCTTCCTGAAAGCATCGTGGGATGATGGGAAACGTATCGAGCACTCAAGATTCAATGCTAAGTTAATGGACAGGATGACGGAACAGCCGCGCTTCAAATGTATTTCACTTTTTACCTTCGACACCTCACTCAACGGACGCCTCTTGATTCCACCCCAATCTATCGCCTCTCTCTCGCCCGCTCCACTTCCCTCCCTCACTCTCCATCCCACACTTTAATTATCCCCTAATTTATTTCCACGCTTTATCTCGCCGTACATCGGTCCCTCACATAATCACCACCTCTCCTCACACATGACCACACGAAAACACACACACAATACCCCCATGGTCCCTCCTATTTACTACTCCGCTCCCTTCTTTATTCCCTCCACCCTGCTCTATCATCCTCCCTACTCTCGACACCACCTTCACCCCCATCCATCGCATTCCCTTTATCTCACTCAATTATCGTCCTAACCCCTCCCCCACTTCGCTTTCCCCCACCCTTTTCCCACCATTGCTGTTCCTCTCCATATCGATTTCGCGATGTATTATCTCGCCCTATCATCAATCTACCGCTTCTTATATTACCCCTCTCTCCCTTTGCTATTACCCTTGCCTCTATTTCCAATCACCCCCAATTCTCATGTGAATACCATACCTCATTCCCCTCATGTATTACTCTACCTAACCCCACCCCCATTCCGCCCTCACGCTGTCCATCCGGTTGGCTCTAGCCCACATGAAAGAGACCGCCTTTATTTAATCTCCTAAACCCCATCCTCTCTCGCCTCTTTCCCTCTCGTTCGTCTATTGCGCCTAGTCCACTTTCCCGTAGCCAACCCAACCCCCCCCCTCTCCCTCACGCATCCACCCCATTTACGTTACGTTCTCTCTCGACCGGCATCCCTTTTCATCCACACTTCAAATTTCCTTTCACTTCCGTCCAAGTCAACCCCTTTCTCCTCTATCACCAAGTAGAGTACGACGAGGCCACTCAAAGCTCCAAACGTTCCCCTACCTGATACGTATTCTTTCGAGGGACTTAACCCTTCCCTTCTCGTGAGCTGCTGGAGTGCCTAAGCGTTAAACATGTTCGGGGAGATGTGAGGGGTACATAACAACGAGTCATTAGATAACGCACCACACCACTGGCACAGAGATATCCTCCAAAGGGGAATTCAAGGTAAGCTAAGCATTCCTCGGAGAGAGGGAAGACAATTTGCTTGCATATATTTTCAATGGTCCTAGAGATAAATATATAATAAAGCACAGTAATGCCTAAAAATTTTTCCATTTCAGGTTAAACAGCGTCTTTCCCCAATCAATTTCAAAGGTAAGGTGTTCTCTCAATCTCTAAATGAGCTCTATAATATCAAAATAGCATCCTTGCAGTACAACAATGATGTTTTTTTCTGATCACGAATATATTATGTTATCATTTTAGGAGTAATACACGTAAAAAGCAGATCAAAAGATGAAGGATCTCAGTTTTTCCCGGCGTATTGTATTCAGGAAGTTCTCTCGGGTTTCCCACCGGGTCAGCGTGGTGTGCACCGACGTTTCGACGGCTAACTCTGCCATCGTCTTCACCCTGAATTCTGAAGACACTTGACACAAGAATTCTGAAATTCACCCTGAAGACGATGGCAGAGTTAGCCGTCGAAACGTCGGTGCACACCACGCTGACCCGGTGGGAAACCCGAGAGAACTTCCTGAAGATCAAAAGATATCTTCGAACGATAACAAGTTTGGTAGCGCAATGAAAATAATTATTTACCAGAGATATAGCATTCATGATGAATTCGTCACTCATATTTTCTTAGAGGGACATTATCAATGAATATTTAATAACTATGAATAGATGATTCCGCTTAGGTATTGGTAATAATCCTTAATACTGTCATCGATCACGTTAAAAGGAATTCCATTGCAAATTATTTTCAATACCATTAAACGGATTTTCACATTATTACATATCGTGCCTAACAACTTAAAATAATCTTATCACCATTATACGTATTCTAAGAACCTGTGTGAGATGCCGCAACAGTAACTTTTAACGTAGTCATCCGCTAACATGCATTTCAATGCAACAATTTCAGAGCGTAAAAATCATTCGCCTTAACCGGGATACGAATCCTGGTCAATGCGAATGATTTTTACACTTTGAAATTATTGCATTAAAATTATACATAACTGAGGGAAAAATATACATTTTTATCCATTATTAACAAGACAAAGTCACAGAAATATAATGATTATACAGAAGAGACGTGAAAGTTATGAATGAATAAGTTATGATGAATACAGATGGGTGACTGGGAAAGATATGAATATGGAAGGTGAAACATTTACATCATATCTAGAACAATCAGATTTAGAAAAGAGTATTCTTCTGTCAGGTGGATCTAGACACCACGCTCTGCGATACTTCAAAGCTCCACATAGCTTGACATTAATAAATACTCTATAACCATAAATTACATTAAACCAATATTCTACTCATCGCTAGCGCTTGCTGTTACAATGCCATTTTCCATAGTATCTGATCAAAGGTTAAATTTAAAAAAATTAATTTGTATATCATCCTTTCAACTGATGTTAAGACAATTTAATCGACTGAATTGTTCTTATAATTGCATCTCCTATACATATTTTCAATCCGACGGTCTGCCTAGCTTCTTATTTTATTCTAAACACGGATTATCATTTTACAAGCATTGAATTAATCTTCAATTATACTGATTACGAATACAATTACAATCACGAACAGCATATTAAATCGGCTTGCACGATTGTGTCTCATTATAAAAACATTTCCAAACAAAATTATGATGTCATCAAAATTAATTACGGCCAAATAATATAGATGCCTGCCATGGATAACCAATTTGGATGACTGAAACTCAAGACCAGAATCGTCGTGTAAAAACTGTAAATTTACCAAAAATTACACACTAAATTTCTCAATTTTTGGAAACAAAATCCAAATTCATTTCCGTAAAATTTTCTTACACTATAGCTCATCATACCTTCACAAGATCTATGACACTTTTACAGAATTATCAAAGCTAATGACATAAGAGTAATTTCAATAAAGAATAATAATAATAGTTACTCATTTTAGGGATGAAACGCCATCGCAGACTTATTCATGCAAAATGGATTATTCTGCACCACAACGTTGTTGACTAGCGTTGCTTAAGGTTTCAAACTTCTCAGAAAACCTCAGTATTTCCCATGATTCTGCTTCTTCTTTAACGAACATGTCCTCCAATCGACGAATCATCACACGCTTATGAATTTTACCGAATTCACGCAAGGTCATATTTTCGTAAATCAGACCATGAACACCAGATTCTCTGTACAAGGATAAACGAATCGAAGGGTAGCACGGACCGAACTGTTCTCACCTCCACGCGCCGTCATCTCGAGCCACACCGGAAGTACGGCGTGCATTTCTCTTGACCAATCACCGACTGTGTGTGACCACGTGACTTTCAACGACTAATCACGTTTGTTTTAAATCGCGCCACACTTTTTCCCGCCCTCCATCTCTACGCTCTCTCCTCTCCAAGCAACGAACTAACACAACCCCTCCTCGTTCCCCCTCCCATCTTAACTCCCTCCACCAAATCTGTCAAAGTTGTCTCGTGGGGTATACGGCGAATATCATCTTTCAGGGTATCGCCTTATCAAACGTGCTGGTTGCCTCTGCAGTGGAAACTGCTCAAGAAAAAAACACTGAGCAATCACCACTGAATATTATGATATTGATTCCCTTGACATGTGTTAGGATATTCAGTAACCTAAGACTTTTTCTGATGCTAGGACTTCGTTACACATGAAAAAATTTACCCAACATTGAAATGAAAAAATTGATTGACAGCGTGATTTGATCTGTTTAACACAGTATCAAGGAACGAGGCAGAATCTAATCCATCATTCTGGTTTTTTTTTTCAAGTTTATCACCCAAATGAAAAATTCTTATGTTACTCACAAATCATTAGGTTTCAGAAGCATTAGCAAAGACCACCGTGATATTAACCATGAATCCAGGTCCGATAAAAAGTGTAGACCGTCTGAAATTTTACGCATGATTTATGTTGAAATAATAAACGCTGCCATTGAAGATTACATAACCTCATAGACGAATAACTAAACAATTGAAATTGTTGAAAACTCATGGAATTCTGAAGTACTTATACCTAATCCAATCTGCCGACAGGCAAAATACTGTATATTTCCGATCAGTGAAAATTAGATAGCCGAGACCGTGAACTTGATTCTGACGTGGTTGCAAAAGGGTTAATATTCTATAATATTCAAGGAGCAAGCATGGAGTAGCACAGTCAATATTTAACGTTGAACATTCAGACACCTACCGATAAACTTCCTGGAATAATGGACCTTCGGCTTCATGCTCAAAGTATTCAAATTCAACGCCTCTAACTACATTTTTCCATAGCTATGAAATAAGGTAAGGTAATCTACCGGTTAAGGTAGGTTTTTGGTTGGACACAACAATCAAATAAATATTTTGTGACTCCTAACAAAACACAATCCAGGCCCCTACATCAAGTCCTTCTTTATTTCTGTGTACCTTCTTCCTCTGTTCATCCCGTCCAATACCCCTATCCTGTCCCTGCCCTTTCCTCGCTTGCCTAGCATTCTCCCCTCTATTAAAGTCTTCAACACCTCATTGACGATCAATACGCCTTTCATCCATTTTTCCTGCCTCCTTAAGACTTCTCCCAACCAAGCCCTCACCCACCATCATCAGTACTTCCTCATTTGTTTTCCTTTCAGATTTGAAATAACCTTCATTAAATGATGGTATTTTTAATTAATAATTTTCTCAAATAAAGCGGTTCATCACTGAATAAGGAAATAACTACAAAAATATTCGCAAGACGAAGTAAAAAATTGCTTTACATCTTACAGCACTGGCGGGCCTCGAGAGACCTTGAAACGTCTCCCAGTCTAGAAACATGGCTCAGCAGCATCCACATTCTACGGCATGCTCACCGCCCCTGCTACATAAGCTACTCCACCCTCAGCCTCCTTGCCCATCTCCTGTCAAACTTCCCCCCTCAAAGCCTCCCCATCCCCTCCACATCAAGCAGCTGCCATGTCTCGATGCTCCACTCCCCCAGCATCTCCCATGTCGTCCACACGCCAAAATCCCCCTACACCCCTGTCCATATCGAACTCTTAGCATTTCTGCTACTCCAGAAAGACATGGGTGGACAGAAAGGGAAGAAAAAATCTAATGCGGGGAGGGGACATAAAATTCAATTTATTTCCGCTCCGCACACAATTTCTTTTGGCACAAAAGGTTATTCCAATCCCACACCTATTCCAAAACGATAGCTTACAATTCACAAGAAAATCACAAAAAAAAACTAACACAAGTTTAAATGGTAGAATAACTCTATCGGACACTGGAGCAACCATTAGAAAGGAAATCATACAGAAGAAGGAAAGTATATCTGATTTAGGATTTGTTCAGCTGCCCTTTTTCCTCTAAACTAGCCACTTCCAATGTCCAAGAAGATACCAATTTTATTTCGGCATAAGTGTCGGAGGGGAATTCGTAAAATCGGTTAGGTTTGCTGATGACCAAGCATTAGTTGCTCAGTCAGCCAAGGGTTTGCAAGCATTGTTGAGTGAATTGGAGGTTCAGTGCGATAAATATGGGATGAGAATAAATATTAATAAAACAAAGGTTATGCGATTTTCCAGAAAGAAAAAGGCTAAGCTAAATATTAAAATAGGAGGGGAAAAAATAGAGCAGGTAGAACAGTTTACATATCTAGGAAGTGTTTTGGACCAATACGGTCAAAGTGGTAGGGACGTAAGGAGAAGAATTGCGCTAGGCAAAGAGGCTTTCTCAAGGAGGAGGGAGTTGATGACGGGGACGTTGAGTAGGGATGTTAAGACAAGACTCGTAAAAACTCTGATATGGAGCGTAGCCATGTACGGCGCGGAAACGTGGTCGCTGAAGCAGGAGGATAGACGTAGATTGGAGGCTTTTGAAATGTGGGTGTGGAGAAGAATGGAGAAGGTGAAATGGACCGAAAGGAAAACAAATGAGGAAGTACTGGAGATGGTGGGTGAGGAGAGGGGTTTGTTGAGAGAAATCCTATGGAGGCAGGAATAATGGATGAAAGGCGTATTGAGCGGTAGTGGAATGTTGAAGAGGGTAATAGAGGGGAGAATTTTGGGCAAGCGAGGAAAGGGCAGGAGCAGGATAGGGATGTTGGACGGGATGAAGGGAGGAATTAAGTACACAGAGATGAAGAGGGACCTGATGTAGAGTAGGAGTCACAAAATATTTATTTCATAGTTGTGTCCACCCGAAAACCTACCTCAACCGGTAGATTACCTAATAAAAAATATACACACACGTTTTCTTTTGCTAAAATATACTCGTATTCATTAATTTTCAAAGATAAACTAACTAATAATACAAGTCATATTACTTATGAATTCGTTGTTTGCCTATTTCTTAAATGGATACAAATAAGATTAGTGCTCAAAATTTTCCTCATACTGCTTATATTTTTCTCCGATGAAAATAAAACATCACATAAAAGTCAAGCGAATTCTTCAATCAACTCACATTCATTTCAAACTGAACTCGCACGTGTCCCACACGGACTTCTAAAGAACTCGCATTTTATTATAGCCGCCTTCGACATTCAATAACACTAGTTGAAATAATTTTCAGTCGCAGCACATTCCTCATTCGAACGCACGTCCGTGCAAAAATATCTCCAACACACGACATACCAGCGCACATGCTCTCCTGGCTTTTTCTTCGCCGTCCACGAAACACGTAAAGACCGTCGCCTGCCTGTAGAACGGCCCATTCCTTTCCCTCTTCCCTTTCTCTCTGCTAGTTCGCCTTCGTGCCAAAGTCCAACTCCTCCTTCCTCACGAGTGGTTTCGTATAACTCTGCTCACTCCCGACTAACCCTCCTCAAGACATCAATGGGTTACAACTACGCCTTACCTTTCTACCCCTCCCCTTAAGCCCCGATACCCTCATCCTTACCCCTATACCTCAACGGACCTCTTGTTTACCAGCCTATTTGCGATACACGCTCTTTCTCCCAGCTCCTCCTCCGCAACTGATTCTCTTGGCTGAAGTCCCGCAACCGCCCCTACCCACGGCTTCAGCCCTCCCCTTTTCGCTCCGCCATCCTCCACTCTCGCACCCACTTGAGATACCCTCTCACCCGACATTCTCCTCGAGAATGTTCCTCGCATGCTCCATGGCCAAGGCTATCCTTCATGGTTGCCGCTTCTTCATTCCCCAAATCGAACATTAAATACCAGAGCGTCCTTCGACCTGTCTTTCAACATGTCCATTGTTCGCTGCACAAGAGCGCTTCGAGAGCGATGTCATATCGTTGGAACGAGCGAGGCTTGCGTGGTTTTCAGTGCGTCGCACCATCTTATTTAGTTTCCGTGGCTATTTTGAGATCAGTCAAATGTGTATGCACTTGGAAGCGTCTGGTGGAACCTAACGTTAATTACCACTTTAACGAACACCAGAAAAATATCTATTTGCAGAAAATGTATTTACGGAACGTCTATTTTGGAGAGCGTCTACTTCCGGGGAAAAAGATTCACGCCACCGACGGTATGGTTGACGACCTTTTCGCCAACCTAATAGCTTAAAATAAATTATTACAACCATCTAAAAAGCGATTGCACGATATAATTTAGAATACTATCACATCAATAGAAAGTAATTCGTTATCAAATACCTCCGGAGTATTTCGTAGGCGAGATTGGCAAGAACATATCAAAACACAATATTTTAGTAAATTTTAAAGGCAGATACTCGCTTGGGGAGGCTATAAAACATTGGTAATTAAACGATGACCTATTTATAAATTTTAGTTATGTACGAAACCAAGTAACTGACTTGTTTTAAAAATGTTCTGGATCAGAAATTTGAGTTTAAATTCAGCGTTTGTAATTAGGTCCTCCCCCTTAGGAATCTACATTCCATTCATCAAACGCAGAAACATCAGAAACATGCAACTGTTATCTTAATTGAAGCATATCGCATGTGTTATATGTGATTTAATCTTGAGAGCATAATTAGGTTAAAACATTTATTACATGGGAAAATGGAAAAAAAAACTTTATTTCGTATTTTCAACTTCCGAAAAAATAAGACTCTGTGACTGATTAGTCGTAGTACGCCTACAAAGACTCGTACTTCCATCCCATTCATAATACTTAATTGAACTGAATAATTTATATACGACAATTCCATAAAAATTCTTATATTTATCAAAAATAACCAAAAAATATTTTCCAGGCGGATTTTTCGAATCGAAAAACTATCAGAATCGATTTAATTATGGCAGTATTACACCGACGAGTACACAAATCATTCTTAGTTTTGTAACCACTACCGAATGATGATACGATACGTGTGACCCCGTCTAATCTCGCAAAATAACAGCACAAAAATACAATTAGTACAATTGGGCGCGAAAAATGGCGGAAATTCAGAGAGAGTGAGTGGCATTGCTTCGTGAATGTAATTCTAATAACCGAAACATCCTCAGGTTCGAACTCAAGACGGAGCGACGGCATTTTCTTGCAAAACACGCCATTAGTCTTCAGAAGCATTTCTTTTGATATGGATCCCGTCTAGATTAAACCCAAAGAATTAATAAAGTACGAGAGCGAACGATGCTCTTTTCTTTCACTGCGAAAAAAAAAATGATAGATATTTGGGATGACGAAAAATTATGCATTACCGACCGGATCCCGATCTATATCCTTTTCCCGTCTCCACCACCCCCCGCGCGCTATCCTTTAACTTTCACTCAAAAGCGAGCCCGACCTCACCCCGTTTCCTTCGTTCCTTCTCCCTCAGAGTCCTCCTCCACCCCCACAGTCCACCCACCACCTGACACCCGCTCCTTTCCACCCGAAATAATAGTAAAAAGGACGATCAATCAAGCTCTCCATCCCACTCTTTCTGCTTCCACGCGTCTGGTTCCACCAACTTCTCCCATATCAAAATCCCCCATCTACACACCCCCTCCCCTTACCCCAAAGCTCACCCCCTCCGTCTCCATTTCCTCCAATGCCCCCACCCAATCTCAAACATCCTTCGCTCCGTCTCTCCGAGAGAGAGAGAAGAAAAAATCCTCTGAAGCACCAACTATTCCCCACTCCCGTCCTATCTTCCCGCCTCCTCCCATTCCACAAGGATATTCAGTTTTTAAAATCGCATTTTCGTTCATCGTATCGTCGTTCCGCTTACATAAACCTCTCCCTTCTCCCTAAGGCGACCCCCTCTCCATTCCCCCCCCCCTTCTACACTTCCCTCGTTTTCCCGTGGCGTCCCCTTCTTGTCCGCCCCGATGTGGAGCCCTGCTAAGGGACAACAACGACCCCTAAGAATATGGATGCGTACGAGGTATCATCAAAGGGAAGCAAGGATTTTTCACAAAAAAAAATAGCGGAATGCGATCGCTTCCGCTCTCCGAGGATTCATCAATAACTCCCGCCGTCCGAATAAAAAAAAGCAATCGTCCCTGTTTTTTCGCTCACGTTCGGGAAAATTCTCTTTTGGGCCCAAGTTAATATCGATTGTCTCCCTCTCATTCTCTCTCTCCTTCTCTCTCTCTCTTTCGATTCCTGACTACGAGAACCGATATTTGCAGATGATATCCAAGTGAGACGGGATTAAGCCCTTCTTCCTTTGTGTTGAAAGAAGAGTTTTCTCTTCTTATCTTACGCCCCCACAAAACTCAAAATTTTCTTTCTAAAGCGTTGCTGCGGCACCGGTAAACCAGCACACAAACTGTTTTGCAAAAAAATATCCCGACGATGAAATTTATCTTTTGGCAAAAAAAAATTAACCGAGACCATCGATCAATATCACCCAATTGCAAATACACGAGGAACAAAATAATCCAAAGACTGTTAGCCACTGATATAATATGGAGATTGGTAAACGAGCGTTTATACGCCGATGAGCAATTCAAAATCATTTGCTATCACCGATAATAAATCATTGTGACCAGTCAAACAAACGGCTCCAGCTAAAAATGTCACAAAAACAAACGACCTCAGAGAATAATGCGTCAATTAAGGAAATAAACAGATTTAAGGTTTGAAAAATAAAATTCTACATGAACATGGTAAACAATATTTTCGTTACTACTACGTTGCCACTTAACAAGTTGTTTTTTCTTATCACGAAATACGCTTTATAATTTCCAAGGCCTCGCATCTAACTATCAAAGTGAAAGTCATCGTATGTGTAATCCTGAAATCGATTACAATCGCATCTTCCTTGGGTACAGATGATTATAGCATGAGTATATAGCCGAATTCTTTAGGAATTAGGAAATAATAGTTCAACGGTTACTCTTGCAAAAATTCGCGAAGGATTTACTCAACCTAGAATTCATTTTGGATCCATTCCTGAAAACACCCGTCCTGTATTAACGTTTTTAATGCTTCGAAAAAATTATACTAGCTCAATTGTACTCTCCAGAAATGTTTGTAACCTTTCACGTACCATTCCTGTTAAAAAAAGTATTTTAAGATCTTCGCATCTTACAGATTTTATCGGCGATGAAACAAATGCCAAAATTTCCCACCATTTTGAAAATGAAATTGCTTTGATGAACTAAAGGTAGAATGAAAAGAGGCAAAAAATATGCCAGTGAAAAAGCTCTGATCTGTATAAAAAAAACAATGGGCTAGAGAAGGCAAAAACCCTACACAAGTATTGACGACGCGAATACATCTTTCCTAAGCGGTTATCTAAAATATTGAAACAATCAGAAATATGATTTCAAATATACATTTCAATACCTAATTTTCAACTTGAATAAAAGTAACTGCACGTATAACTGACACCGACGATACAAGCTACCAAAAGACATTGACATGGCAATAAAATTTATAGGAATTTTTCATATCGCTTCTCGAAGAGAATTGAGTTCGACTCATGCCGATTAATATCTTTTGCCCTGTACCAAATCTGTGCGACTGACATAATGCCACAATAAACAAATTATCAATCTAATTTTAAACCTGGAAATGGTATAAAAGAGAAAAACATAGTGACGTTCCTTCATCACCCTATGTAAACTAGTAAATGGATAATATGAAATAATACCTTTAACGGACATTTCATCAATCATTAATGTTTTAACCAGAACAAGTATTACAAATAAACCCCATACTTCTATTAATTTGTACAGAGAAAATTACTTAGTTACATGAATAGCTACACTCTATGACACTACTACAGTATTTGTAATTACGATTACCATTACCGTAGTCAGTTCACCGATAGAGGCATCTAGACACGAGATGACATAATTTTGTCATCATTTCAACAGTGGCATTGGAGGGTGGTCTGAAAAATTGCCGACCTAACAAAGATACAGGACATTTTTTCTGAATTTTTTTAGGTCGGAAACTTTTCAGATCACCAACGTATTTACCGATATTTTTTAAATTTAATTTTAAATTAGCCAGCCACCACATTTTACGGTAAAAGCAAGTATGTGTATCGAGTAGGGGACCGATATAAAGATTCTCCAATTTCCCCCATTTAAGTCGTATTTGGTTACGATCTCAATCACCCTCCCGCGGGAACACCATCAAAGATCACAAAAAACAAACCACGTGTAACTAAAAGAAGGAGGGAAAATGATACACTATTTAGTATTTTTTAAATAAGTTACAACTCAAATTAAGACAATTAATTAATTTACGGCTATTTGCCGTCTTTGAAAAAGTATTGTTCTCACATCTTTGTTTCTCTATTGCCATTTATTTAGATAAACTTCCACTTAAATCAAAAGAAGAATTCAGAGTGCTGTGTTACCATAAATAAAATTGAAAATCGTCAACAATTGGACATTTTCTCGAACCATCTTGCAGTTGTGAAAGACAACTGAATCCCTTCCGACATGGAACATTCGGGCAAATGAAACGCAAAAAAAATTTAAAGAGCACCCTTGACTTGAAGGAAATGAACACCTAGATCCAAAAGTATATTAGATTTATTGAATGATAAGAACGTAGAAGATCCTTGAATCGCGTGAAATGAGCCAACTATGCTCACCATTTATTCAAAAGCCAAGGGAGGAGACACCTCGGAATACTGCAGTTGGACATCAGCGGTCTCAAGAGGGCATTCGTCCCACTGTCTCTCGAGCAATATCACCTATAATGGCGGATGGTAATGGCCGCGGAGGGATAGAGAGATGAGCTTCAAGGTATCCATAGAGGACCCACAGCGAAAACTGGGCCACGGAAAGACGGTGCAAAGTCTCAAGAGAGTTTGAAACAACGTTTAAGATGGTGAAAAGGGAGGGTGAAAAAAGTGGAACTCGCAAAGTATGGAAGAGAGCAAAGTAACCACGAGCGCTAGTGTGTTGTCGCCTAGAGAATAATCAAAAGAAAAATAAATAAAAAAATTGAACAAAAAAGAAAGAAGTAAGTCGTAAGAGATGGCATTCGTAGAAAAGAATGGTAGGAGTAATTTTTTTTTTAATATTTCAATAAGTGTTGTAACACCACACAAAGGCATAAAGCCCCACACCAGTAAAAATAGCTGAGTCAATAAGGACTCGCATTGAGAAGGAAGTTTGGAAAGATTTTTCCCAAACGTCCGTCTTTATGGCAACTCTAATATAGCTTTTCCAATAAGAGAAGAGAATTACTGAGATCTCATTTGAACTACTTATTACAGAAGTATGGCGTCTTTCCTGCATCTAAATCCTGCGTCTTAAATGCATGCAGCTTAAGAAAAAAATTGAGAAAGCAGATACGTCAATCGTTAATAACATTCTATAATAATAAGAATGTGTTGACGGTATGACTATAAAAGTCTAACAGGAACACATAATAGACTCCAGTTCGCTGAAATGGTGAGAATAATTCTCTCCAGTATTTTTCTTATAAAATGAAAATTATTCAAGCACAGAAAAAATTCTCAAATGCACTGCACTTAGGTTTCAGCCATAATACCGACAGTTTCCCGCTCGCACCAAAAATATAAACATTCCAGCAGCTGATAACTAGGGCGAATAATTTCATGGGAGCCTTCATCCCTTGGGGGAGAAAGAAGGACGTGAGAATTGAGGAAATGCGCAGTCATAAAAAAGTCGATATTAAAACCAAATCTCTCACAGTACGTGAATTCACAACAGACCATTTGACTACGGAATCTTCCCAGCGGCGGCGCGGAAATTTTTTTTTTCCTCCAAATTTTCCGTAAGGGAGCACTTAATACCCAATATTCTGGAAGTTCCGATAAATTCAATATTTCCGATGGTGGTTGGGGTTACGAGAAATGTAGGTATGGGACTAAGCCCTCAAGGGGAAGTGGGGGGAAGTATCTTCATATGGGGAGAAAGATATGATTCATTTCTTCATTTCTGCCTTACCCTTTCCCAGAGCCTTCCTTCTCTCTCTCTCTCTCTATCCCTCCCTCACCCTCTCTCTCTCTCCCCCTCCCTCCTCAACACCTTCCCACCCGCCTCCACGTTGTCTACGAGGTCCCTTCCAGTAATGGCACCAAATGACGAGGCACATCCACGAACAATACATTCTGGCATACTACCGAGAGAGCCATATCCGCGCATCCTCCGCACACAAATGCATGCACGTCTCCCCTGATTCTCTCCACCCACAGTGCCTCGCGTTCCTGCCATCTCCCTTTCTCCCTCGATTCCTTCACCATCTTCATTTAACTCTCATCCCCCAACAAGGACCTCTTTTCACACATCTACCATTCTTCCTCGAATGTCCTCCTTCCTTCACATCCTTTTCTTGTGCCCTTGGACACATAAATTATTCCCCAGTTTTTTTTATGTTCATGGCAGAAGAATTAAGTTCTCCGCACATATTTTCAGATGGAGGTGAAAACTCTCCATGTTCCGTGTTGACGAAGATGAGATGAATAACAAAAAAACAACAGCAGAACAGACAGTAATTGTTTTTATGGAGAGGTGCCAATGAAGGACGCAGAATGATGGCCAGAGTAAAAAAATTGCTAAATTATGTCATTCTAGCGAATAATTTACAAAGTAAAAATGGCAATCTATTGGCCGAGAACAGGAGGCATGAGAGCAGAAGACGCTTGAAATTTTCGTGGAAAGGTTTTCAAAAAATCTATGAAATATTGAAGTGGTTATTAATTTTACTTATTAATTACTTTCTGATATTTATTTTTACTTAACTGATATTACTATGAACACCCGTATAAACAACATTTTTATACGTGAAATCGAATATTATAAAAAACGATAATGTACCACTTGTTTAATTAGTTTTGTTAAATTTGAGAAATGTAAGTCCTTGCAAATCTTACTCGATTTCGCCCGACTTCTTTGAGAGGTTGGTTACAAACACAGTTGTCGATTAATTAACATTAGCAATTTTCCACAAAAATAAAATTTTATTAATACGACCGGTTTCAATGCAACTACATCATCTTCTGGTAACAGTCATATTCTCGTTGTCTACTATATATGCTGAAAAGCAAGTAAGGGGAGGGTTTTACGTTTACGGTGGGATAACATGATTAATTAAAATTTTATATTTTTGTGGAAAATTGCTAATTTTAATTAATCATGTTATTCTACCATATCACGCCTGAAACGTCTCTTTTTACAGTTGTCGATGCTCCTGAACTCCCCCATTAGTAAATCATTTGGTTCCTATTGCTAGAGAGAAAAGTTTGGGTGCACAATGACATTTCACATTTCCATGAGGGAAGGGAATAAATCTACGAAATATTTAATATACAGTTCCTTTGGAACTAGGTCAGGAGTAGAACATTTCTCTTGAAAAAACTTAATGGCGGCTCACATGGGTTACATCATCCTTGACTAGAACTCCCGAGTCGGCAATCCTTTGGATATCCTAATTCACGCCTATTCTACGAACCAAGTACATATAGTCTGCTTTCTATCTTCCGTCGTCTTTGCAACGAAAACATGATCCATGAGAGGGATCTGAGATTTCAGACGGCAGAAACTGCCTCGATCGTACTACCTCTCACTCCACTCCTACTCCTACTAAAAATTTTAAACAAGCGTAATTACTCCCCGGGTTAAAGTTCACAGTAGATCGCGGGAGACGAAGTGAGAGATGAAGACCTAAACCTTTCTCATCATGCTGAAACTTTTCTCTTGGATATTATGGAAATGATGTTCGGGCGAAATCCTGAATTAGAATACTAAAGTTCTTATTCCGAAAACTGAGCCACAAAATTTCTTTAAAAAAATCATAATGCACTAAGGATAATTAATTTAATTGACCGATGTTTTCTCTCAACACCCAATTAACAAAATAAAAATGGCACAAAAATCCATAAAATGAAGTCGTTTCCCTTTGACTAAAGGCACTCAAATTAAAAATAAAACTTATCAGTACCTTTTTTTACATTATCGCCACTAAATTTGTTCACACTGATTCCTTGCGCCCTATTCCAGAGGGCAGTTCAAATGCTGCTCTTGTTGAAATAAAAAATTTTATGCATGGCAACACGTAATGTATGTAGTTGAATATATTTTTGAATTTATTAACAGTAAATCAGTCAAATAATGCAAATATTTTACTATAAACTCCACTTAAACATCCCATTCCAACCCCATGAATTTATTATCCAATGTAAAAAAAATATATCAGTACTAATGTTCTTCGAAGTTCTTTATAAACCGACTAGCACCCTATATAAAACGATACCCAAAGCCCTTTGATAAAAATAATCACAATGTCACGGGATCAATAACTGAGTAGGTTTCCCATTGCCTTCCTCAATAGCGTTACTAACGTGACACCAACACTAAATTGCCGACACAGTGACATCGGATACCTTAGAAGGGACCTCCATATGTAGTCCACCCAGCATCTCTGTGTGCTTAAAACTAGTTTAACCCGAGAGACCTCAATAATCATCAAAAGAACGAAATATAAATGATATATTAAAGATATAAATTATTAAAATATTCCATTAAAAACTCTTAAATTCTTCTAAATCAAATGGATATTCCAGAATCTCTCATTATCCACGTTTTCACGTCTCCTTTGTTTAGGAGTTTCATTTCATTTTATCCTCAGACGATGAGAACTGTTCTCCAGGCACAAGGTTGAGAAATAACTCTCCCTCCATTCATTTCCATTTGACAGTTTTGGCACTTAATATTGGGGTCTATCAGAGCGGAATTAGTCGGGGAATGTGGAATGAGACACCCTCGTAGTGAAGTCTCGCGTCTCAGTCGTCATGCAAAGTCTGCGGGGAATCTTCCGAATGGCAAGAATCGCTCCCGTCTGCCCTCGTGACCGAAATCCTACGCCCGCCAAGGGGAAAGATCCTTCAATAAAAAAAAACAATATATATATATATATATACATACCGAAGGCGTCGGAGAAAAGTGCGAGAAAAAGAAGCCCCATCCATATTTCAGATTCAGCAGTGCACCCTTCAAGGAGTCGGACGGGTAAGGAATACCTATCGACGGCATTAAGGTCTAAAAGGGAAGGCATGAACGGGTGTGAGGAGTAGTATTGGCTGCGGTGGTAAGCGGGCAGAGGTCGAAGTTGAAATGCGGAGGTAGAAACGAGTATTACGGACTCCCGTCGGAGTGGGAGAAAAGAAGGAGAGAGAAGCGAAAGGAGGAAAGGAGGAAGAAGAAGGCGAAATGGTGAGGGTGAAAAACAGGTCAGAACATAAAGAGAAAACGGGGGAAAGGACGGAGATCCTCTCCAATAGGTCGGAGTAGCATGCGAGGGCGGTAAATGACTTATTTAGGAAGAACTGACGATAGATGGCCAGAATTTTCGGCACCTCGGTCCCCAAAACCTCTCTCAACAGGTAGGCGATTCTCGGATATGGATGACCACGCTTCTCAATCTTTTCCGCCTTTCTCAAAAACTAGTTCTTCAAGATATTCTCGCATTATTCCGGGTCCACACGGCGAAAAAACTTCGATCAATGCGACGAGAACCAAAACATAAAATACATCGTGTTGGGTGGGGTGCAATGCATAAAATGATGCTCCATATTTATGTCATGACAACTGGGGATGTAACTCACGAGGCCCTTATTCCGTGGAACCACATATGCTTTAAGATATCACCGATGCAATGGCCAAATCATTTTCCTACACTAGCATCACCCAGAAAGTTATTTATCATTTCGATTACCCATTAAATGAGAAGCTGATATCTCGTACTCCGCAAAACGATTCTATCTCATAATCCATAACGAATCTCTCAGTACTAACCCCAAAAATAAAAAAGGGAAAAATAATCGTCCATAGACAATTTTATAGCAGCCCTAAGTTTCACAGCCGAATAAATAATGGGATGAAAGATACAACAGTAAACTGTCAATAACTCCTTGGAATGTTATGAGTAATTGACTAGCGAATTCAACCAAAAAAAATAAATTTTAATTCCTAAAATAAATGTGCACAGAATCAGTACGAAAAATACTTCTCAAGAAACCACTTTTCCTATGAATGTGCCAAAATTACATCTAAGCCGTAGAAGATTTTAACCAAGCAATGGTGTACCTCAGAAGATCATCCGTTTTACCAAAATCTTCAATTACTTCCTACAAATAAGGACAGGTAAGAGTATTTTGTGTACGAAAAGATTCCGTAGTGAACCTACAGTCAATATCATTCAAGAAAATTATTTTCAGTTAAATCAACCGTACTTAAAACATTTATGAACGCTCGTAGTTAGACACGTGAAATCATGGTACCAACACCATATATATAGAAAAATTATTATATATTATACATATATATACACACATAAATATATTTGGATATATATGTTATGCGGGTCGCGGTGGTCTAGTGGGTAGGGCGTTGGACTACTGACCGGAGGGTCCCGGGTTCGATTCCCAGGCAAGGCTCTTTGGGCACCTGCAGCTCCACCCAAGCTAGTTGATTTTTCGGGTACCAGGTCTTCCTGGGAAACCATAACCGGCACAGGGAAAGGAACTGGCCACACTACCCTGATGTGTGAATATTCACACGCGGCTTGGTACATGGGTGAGCTCTACCATCGCCTATTAAACCGACCTTCGGGTTGATTACTGTGTCTATGGTTTATATATGTTATATATTTTTTTCTTACAGGTTCCCCCCTTCCCCTACCTATTTGAATAAACCCCAACCCTCTCATCCCTTACCCTTTACTCCTGATGCTACACCTCCTGCCACACACCTTTTTTGATGGCTCGCAGGGTATTTATGCAGATGCAGATGAGTGTTCAACTCGATGGAAAAATCAACCCCACCACGAAAACGATTGACATCTTCTGCCACTGGATACCTGAATTGCATTTTTCTATTCCTATATGACATATTTAGGCTTTTCTCCTCCATGAAAAAAGTCAGTAGGCCTTTAAAAGTATCACACAGAGTAAACACACAATCACTATCACTCGATATCGCAAACATTCATCTCAACAGTCGACCGAGTTCGTCACTCCGGCAAGGGATTGCAAATAGTATGAGGCGCTTGAATTAATATAACAATTTGCCGACTCTTGTAGTGGAGGGGTACCGTCTCAGCCTGTCAACCCAGAGGTCGTGGGTTTGATTCCAATCTAGAGGTTGGCTGTTTTTAAATGTCTCTGTTGTTACTTTCAAGTTTAAAAATCGATGTAAACGCTCTTTTCTGATTAATAATAAATCAATAAAAAATAAATAAGCTATAATGAGTCATTTACGAGATCAAGGGGTATCAAGTATTCATTTCGCCCAGCTGAGACAAATTCTAAAATTAAATTTTCCTCTTTCCGATATTAAAGTCGGGTCTCATACAGGTAAGGCGCCATATTTAAAATACGAGATAAAATATTCAAAATTCCAAAAGCCAAGGTAAACGAGAACGTTTTTCAGATCCATCCCACTGAACGACATAAAATTCTGATGAGTTTTCCCTGATAGAACTCCACTGATCCCCGTAGATTAAAGCAGCTTCGGCGCTGCCTTTTTGTGTTCAACAGAGCAGCTCCTGCCTTCCCAGCGAGACATGAATCCTTCTTCTAGAACGGTGAAAATAGAATTCTCAGCTACAAAATGAACACCTGAGTGTTGAACTGGTTGTGTTTAGTTTGGAGATACCAACCTTCAAACTCAGGTTCTTGCGAAAAGGTTGACTTGGCAGTTGATTCTCGTTTCATTTCTGCAGTATAAGTTTTGGTTGTTTTCCAAAATTCCAACTGTTAGGAGCGGGAAAAGGGGAAACGTCACTTCCAAAAACCAATACGGAAAAGAAAAGATAGAGGAGGAGGAGCTGTTATACAGGAAAATAGACCAAAAGACGTTATTTGTATCATAAGAGTCGAATTCTCAACAAATCCCAAAAACAAAAGCGGTTACACTGCTATAACATGGGAATGAGGAATCCTATTACTTCGTGAGAAACATTTTAATATTTTGTTATGACAATTTTTGCAAATAGTTTCCTTTCGCAAAAAATAACGGTCGTAGTTCCCGAGAAAAAATTACACACATTCTAAATAGAACATTAATGTCTAACCTTACTGAAGCATTGTGAGAGGAAACTAAAATTTGATATTAATTAATGCACGACTAGAGAGAGAGAGGCATGTTGCATGGACGTCAGATGAGAAAAAGTCTATACAACCGCGGAAAATTTCGCCAATACGAGTATCGTACTCGGTAACAGAATGACAAATCAATAATTTGTCTAGGTCACATCAGAATCCTCGGTAGTATACTCTCTTTTTTATCATCACCACAATTTTCCCAGCAGTACCACGGCAAATATCCTAGTCCATTCTTCCCCATTCGAACGTAATTTGTTCCCCTCTCATAGCAATTTGTCACATATTCTATTCAATTAACTCAGGTGGGTTTTGTTTTATTTCCTTCGCTGTATCATCATTTCAAAGATCTTTCTCAAAAAACGTGCTGGCGTTAAATTTAACAAACGCCGTAAAGTAAATATTACAGGGCTGAAAAGGTACAAAGAGTACAAAGTCTTCGAACAATCTGAGACATTTGGCACATCCACGAAACGAACTCCGTAAAATGATTATGATATCTAAGAAGTTCCAATAGGTAAGATTGGTACATAAGACTGATTACCAAATTAAAAAATAAGATCGTAGAAATATCATTATAATTAGAAGAATAACTGTCGCCTCTGACACACCGAAGACAAAACGAAAAATTCCTCAAAACTACAGCCAATGAACGCAGGAGATATCATGCACTTATGAAATAGGCGTCTATCTAGGTTTAGAGCCAGTACCAGCACAACGTACCGAGCTAAGCAAGAACATAGCACAGGGTAAGCAGTTGTTTCTGCATTTCAATCCTTTTCTTTCATCTTTAAGATATAACTTGTAAACATTGCTAGTTTCGATATTTTTTATGAGCAGGTAGTTTTAGTAGTCCTCACCAGTCACACATTTCAGCGATAAAATTCATGATTAGCCGTGCATGAAATGCTCTCGATAGATTCGTGCCCTCTTTTTTACTGAAAACATTTTATGCTTTACAATCGAAGCCAAAGCATTAGTTGCTCAGTCAGCCAAGGGGTTGCAAGCATTGTTGAGTGAATTGGAGGTTCAGTGCGATAAATATGGGATGAGAATCAATATTAATAAAAGAAAGGTTATGCGATTTTCCAGAAAGAAAAAGGCTAAGCTAAATATTAAAATAGGCGGGGAAAGAATAGAGCAGGTAGAGCAGTTTACATATCTCGGAAGTGTTTTGGACCAATACGGTCTAAGTGGTAGGGACGTAAGGAGAAGAATTGCGCTAGGCAAGGAGGCTTTCTCAAGGAGGAGGGAGTTGATGAGGGGGACGTTGAGTAGGGATTTTAAGACAAGACTCGTAAAAACTCTGATATGGAGCGTAGCTATGTGCGGCGCGGAAACGTGGTCGCTGAAGCAGGAGGATAGACGTAGATTGGAGGCTTTTGAAATGTGGGTGTGGAGAAGAATGGAGATGGTGAAATGGACCGAAAGGAAAACAAATGAGGAAGTATTAGAGATGGTGGGGGAGGAGAGGGGTTTGTTGAGAGAAATCCTATGGAGGCAGGAAAAATGGATGAAAGGCGTATTGAGCGGTAGTGGAATGTTGAAGAGGGTAATAGAGGGGAGAATGTTGGGCAAGCGTGATAAGGGTAGGAACAGGATAGGGATGTTGGACGGGATGAAGGGAGGAAAGAAGTACACCGAGATGAAGAGGGACCTGATATAGATTAGCTTGCTGGGTGGGGAGTCACAAAATGTTTATTTGATAGTTGTGTCCATCCAAAAACCTACCTTAACCGGTAGATTACCTAAAATAAAAAAAATCGAAGCCAGAATTCTGCAGAGCGTTTAAATTCGCGCTACCGATAAATTATTCAATTTTCAATTTGAGATTCCTGGCAGAATTTTAACGGTTCTGAAGCGGACAGTCTTCCAAACCAAGAACCACCTAATTATTCCTATGACTTTTTCAAATTGAATTTCAACGAAACATTTCAACACCTAAGATCATTTTTAAAGCATTATTCACAACAGTAGTATCGCCAATTTACAGTGAAAAATATAACAAACATAAAAGAGGACAGGTAGTTATGTACGGCGCGGAAACGTGGTCGCTGAAGAAGGAGGACAGACGTAGATTGAAGGCTTTTCAAATGTGGGTATGGAGAAGAATGTAGAAGGTGAAATGGACCGAAAGGAAAACATATGAGGATGTACTGGTGATGGTGGGTGAGGAGAGGGGTTTGTTGAGAGAAATCCTATGGAGGCAGGAAAAATGGATGAAAGGCCTATTGAGCGGTAGTGGAATGTTGAAGAAGGTAATAGAGGGGAGAATGTTGGGCAAGCGAGGAAAGGGCAGGAACAGAATAGGGATGTTGGACAGGATGAAGGGAGGAAAGAAGTACACCGAGATGAAGAGGGACCTGATGTAGATTAGGTTGCTGGATTGGGTTTTGTTTGGAGTTACAAAATGTTTATTTGATAGTTGTGTCCATCCAAAAACCTACCTTAACCGGTAGATTACCTAACAATAATAATAAAAGAGGACAAAAAGACAATAACAGCATAACAATAACAACGAGAACCGAGCATGGACCGGGGAAAAATTTAATTTGTTGAAAGGTGGGATAAAGCTTTGGTGGTGAAATTGTTACATGATCAATTAAAAGGATCGACAGTGTGAGGGAGTGACCTCGGAAGGGAGGAGAGGTGAAATAAAGTTGAGCGCTTGGTGATAGAT
This sequence comes from Hetaerina titia, assembly GCA_037158775.1. Lineage (NCBI taxonomy): Eukaryota > Metazoa > Arthropoda > Insecta > Odonata > Calopterygidae > Hetaerina > Hetaerina titia. Next base: position 47,560,083 of record CM073777.1, read on the forward strand.
ATTCTAGAAATAGGAAGATGGAGTAGGGAGTTGGTGCGGGCAGGTCGAGTTGCTACCCTGAGGTTGAAGAGAGAGAGCAGTTCAGGGCAACCAATAGTCGAGTTTAGGGTGTTCTGGAGGAGTTTTAAATCAGCTTTAAGTCTGCGGCTTTGGGGACAAGAAATGGATAAGGAAGACAGAACAGCATTTGAAGACACATTGCGGAAATGTGGGACTCGGTGTTTGACTATTTTGGCAAAGAAGTGAGAGACACAATCGAGGGATTTAAGATTAGTTGGGGATGAGGTAGACCAAAGGACATTAAACGGAATAAATACCCCTTATTCCGCAAACGGAGCGCTTCAAATTACACTTAGTTAAAAAATATCCACAGGTAGTTAGTAAATCACAAAAAAGTTTATCGGAAATCGGTATTTTTGTGCCGTGAAACAAGGAAATGTATCATTAAATTTTAGCCTCTTGACTCAGCGCTATTTTTCCCGGACGTTATCTCAAAAGCACCGAACGTCGAAGATAATGAACCCCACCCATTGTCTGATACACCCCAAAATAGAATGGGGAGAATTTGAAGAAAGGATGAGCACTACATCCCGTAATTTTTTTTTCGCTAGTCGTTGCGATAACGAGGTCTATTCAGGAATAGTCCCCAAAGGACGAAGAAATTGAAGGAATTAGTTCAAATGACTAAGGGGATTGAAAGGTGAGAATTCGGACCCCAAAAAAAATTGCAACACTTTTCTAGAGTTGAGAGGGTAATCTTTTTCGAAAGTGACGGCCAAAGTTCAACGACATGTACCATTGAGACTCAATTTTAAAACGTCTCTCAGTATAATCTTACAAAGAGTGCAATATATGAATACAAATCGTTGTACAGTCAGACACAGATACCATATCTAAATTTTGAAAATCACATAGAATGACAATTTTCCTCGGACTGGTGCAGAGTGATGGCTACCGAGACGCGTGAAATATAAACTATTAGGTGAAACTAACAGGAGAGGGCCGCGCATAAAGGAGTTGGCTACTGAAATAAATCATGCTATGGCTTTAATATTTAACAAGGTAAACATTATTAGCAACTTCGAAATGTCAGAATATACATGAAATCTCCCAGTCCACGCATTAATGACGTCTCCTAACGTTTTTAAACTACATTCTAATTAAAATTACACAACTGCACGATTTTTAAAAACAAAATACAAGGTAAAAAATAAACATAACTAAAAACGCACTTGAGTTTCGGAATACTTGCCCTAATCCTTCCCTGTTTCGAAGGATTTGTTTTTAAGGAATACGACAGCGAACTCCTAAATGGTACACAAGGCTCAAACCAAATGAGCTATTATAATAAGCAATATTTTTGATTTAATAGTCAAAAACATCCTTTAAGGGTATAATCTAGAGAGAACACAGTATACTATCTTTTCAGGGGCCAAAAGTTACTGATGATCTATGGACTATTATAAGGAAGTGTGACACGGTGGATAAATGAACAAAACTAATCATTACACAATAGTTATTGAATCTATAAAAGTCACCCTCGCCCTAAAAAAGATCTGTAAAATAAATAATGACTTGATTATTGACGGAGATGAATAATTTTGTAGCATAAAATACCCTACACGATCTCTGTAGTGCGTAAGCATGCGTTGGTGTGTGTATATACACATTCAAACACAAAATCCTGCCATACGGCGTACAAATATTCTCTCACATGGAAATAGATATGTGGAAAGGGGATAAGAAAACACATAAAAGACGAACACAGGAGAGGTGGGGAAGGCGGAATCAAGCAGACCACGAGCGTAAAAATATTTCCTTAACCGGGACTTAAAAACCGGATCTTCCACTTGCCGGGCGGATTAAGGAAATATTTTTACGCTCGTGGTCTGCTTGATTCCGCCTTCCCCACCTCTCCTGTGTTCGTCTTTTATGTGTTTTCCTATCCCTTTTCCTTATATATATTATTATTAGGTAATCTACCGGTTAAGGTAGGCTTTTGGATGGACACAACTATCGAATAAACATTTTGTTACTCCAAACAAAACCCAATCCAGCAACCTAATCTACATCAGGTCCCTCTTCATCTCTGTGCACTTCCTTCCTCCCTTCATCCCGTCCAACATCCCTGTCCTGTTCCTGCCCTTTCCTCGCCTGCCCAACATTCTCCCCTCTATTACCTTCTTCAATATTCCACTACCGCTCAATACGCCTTTCATCCATTTTTCCTGCCTCCATAGGATTTCTCTCAACACCTTAAGTTCGTCATTTAACTCTTGATGGTTATATTGACCGGCATTATGGTTGGAATGCCATATTTCTAAAAGCTATCACGATTGAATATTGATAGCACTATAGGATAATGAATGAGCATCCTAAAAGTTTAAACACATGTGTATGTAAATTCGTTGATTGTAAAGCCGTAAAGGATCGAGATGAAAAGAAAACGGAGATTTTGAGTTAACAAAGATATTTTGAGGAATGGAAGAACGCAAGGCGAGGGAGAGAAGAGACTGAGGGGGATGTAATGAAGGGGAAGGGAAAATTGGATTATATGATCACTTATTTCGAGTCTGAAAGGTGTGACCCAGACGATATTAGTGTCAGCCTACACATTTATAATATGAAAATCCTGAAATACGCTATCAACAAATGTTTGTATCTATCTCGAGGCTCCTTGAAAAGTCACCGAAAAATCATCCGTAGCATTAAATACCATATTTTTCATCTTATCCCCATTCTGTATCTCTTTGGTTACTCAAAAAGTATGGCGCTGTTTTTTGTGAGAAATTATCACTTTTTAAAGGTAACATTACATATGAAAAGGCATTTCGATTACGTAATCGTTGCTAAAAGAACGTTATATAATTCCTCACTTTAATAACTGCTATGTTAGGAACAGCACATTTAATACCTTCTTGAAGCAAAATAATAATCACAGAGATCAAACTTCCGTTAGATAGGTAATGTACAGGGTTCGTCCGGAAAATAAGTGTACTGAGCTCAGGAAAAACATTTAATACACTCTAACATATCTTAAGCTAATATTCCTCAAAATAGGATCCTTGTGAGTCGATACACTTGTTCCAGCGGCGTTCCCATTCCTGGAACGCTCCCGCGAAGGCATCATCGGGAACCTCTCGAAGACACGTCGTCACGGCCTCTTTGACGGCGTCCAAAATCCCGTATCGCGTTCCTTTCAAACTCCTCTTTATCTTCGGGAACAGAAAGAAGTCCGGGCTGTAGGGCGGGTGCGGCAGCGTTGCCACGCCGTGCTTGGCCAAGAAGTCAGACACGACAAGCGCGGTGTGAGACAGCGCATTGTCGTGATGCAGCTGCCAGATGTTTTTGATCGCTGGCCGGACGCGGGCGACTCGTTTTCGAAGCCTGTCGAGCACTTGGACGTAAAATGCAGAATTTACAGTTTGTCGTTCAGGTGCAAATTCGTAGTGGACGACTCCCCTTTTGTCAAAAAAGACTTATTTATCAAGACACTTATTTTCCGGACGAACCCTGTACAGGTATTATAACCAATACTAATGAATGTGTGTACAACGTTTCTGGCTACATGACCGGACACAATTGCAGTAATAAATTACTGGATTCATAAAATATGATACTTTCTCAGCTATTACTTACGGTGAAAGGTAATAGAACTCAGGATAGTTAAGCATAATTTCTGAGAAGGTACCACCTTTAGATTATCCCCTAAATACAGGAGTCGCGATTCAATTAAAATTCCAAGACGGCAATCTCTACTCCTTGGTAACAACATTAAAGACCGCATTAGAACATAAGATCAAAGAGAAAAAGCATCATAAATCTAGCTTTCAAACGCTCTCTTAGGATAATTAGAATCCATAAAATTAAAATCTTCCCTTTTCCTCAACCCTCAGCGTTGACATCAACGTATTAGCAGTCGGATAGTTAAAATTTGTCCCGTGAGAGAAGGGAGTTTAGGGCGGTCCTATAGAGAAAGGTGGGAAGAGGAGGAAAGCTATAAATCTTGGCCCTTGAAGAGGAGGAGGCAGTACAAATGCGGATTGGGATGTAGGGAGGGAGGCAGGATGAGGAGCAATGTGGGAAGTAGGGAGTTGATGGTGGGAAGGGGTGCAGAGAAATAAGCAATTAGTTAGAGCCTGGCACGGACTCGGGCGATATCATTTTTTCCTCCTGCACGAAATACAAACGGACACACTTGCTAGGCCTTACTCTCTCTCTCTCTCTCTTGTGTCTTTTGCCCGCACACACACACACACCCACACAAGCGAAATGGTCACATGTACACGTTATACACGCCAAGATTCATTTTTAAAAAAAAGTACGAGGATCCACGAAACCAGATCCGACGAAATGTCAACCATATTTTTTTCTCTCTCTCTCTCTCACTCTCTGTCTTTTCACTCAATGACACCGCAAGCTAAAATGTGCGTGCGGGTTCCAAAACCTTCAATTTTTTTTCCGCGTAGGATTGCCTTTTTTTTTCGTTACATCTCACTCTGAAGTTTCAAAAAAGACTCACCGCCATTTTATGAATCATTTCTTTTTTGTGTGTATGTGTATGTGTGTGTAATCTTTCTTTTATCCAACAGTGCCGTTTGTAGGGTTTACAAAATGCCTTCCGAAGGCATTACCCACTATAATGTACCGTAGAATTCGCTTTCGGAGAAACAACTCTTTTAAAAGCACTGAGTAAGGTTGAAAAACAGTTTCACCAAGCTTATTACGGAGGTTAATTTATCGTTTACAAAAAATTTAAATTCTTAATTTAATTCAGATGTGCATGTGTGTGAAATGTAAGAAGAAATGATAGCGAAAAGGCAATGTTAGTTAATTCTGCATAATTACTCCCTCTGAACAATTCTAGAATATGGTAGATAATGGAATCGTGTTATTAAAAGACAAAGTTGACATAACAATACAATAAATAACAATAACGACGACAAGAAGAAAATATGACACTCCCACATGAAAGCAAATTCTTAATTCGCATTTTTCCTCACGACTATAGATTTTGGACTCAATCAGCTCCATCCTATGGGCGTAATTTTTCCGATACCCGGTTTTCAAGCTTAAAATCTCGGGCGGCACAGGAAAAGGTACGGGACTACCAACTCAAACGGCTAAATTTCACACCCCTTTAGGCTTAAGTACAAGGATATCTGCACCCTCTCACTCTCAAATCAACCAAATACAACGTTTCTTCATGAATATCCAGTGGAATATTCAATGAAGGGACAGTATGGTCGGCACTGAATTCATGGGCGAACAAAGGTTTTATGAATAAGTTGCGTTAAAAGCATGCCGACTTACAGGTACAGCCTGATACTCCTTCCTCGTTAATCCATTTAATGCCTCTACATTCCATTTCCTAACCCACTTGCCTTATTTTTTTGAAACGGACGTTACATTTCATTACAACTAAATTGTGGCCAGAATCCGTATCCGCTCCTGGGAAACTGTGCGAATTTATCACACTGTTCCTAAACCTGTGCCTAACCATAATATCATCTAACTGATACCTTTCTGAGTCAACTGGCATTTTCCATGTATACCTACGCCTTTTGTGGTGTCTAAACCATGTGTTGGTGATGACTAACCCCTGTCTCCTGCAGAATTCAATCGCTTTCTCCCCGCGTTCATTCCTCGTGCCTAACCCATAGTACCCCACCTCATCACCATCTCTTCCTTCGCCTACCGTCGCATTCCAATCCCCCATCACTATTAAATGTTTCCCTGCAGGAACACACGCGATTATATCCTCTAACTCAACGTACATCCTATCGACTTCTTCCTCCTTGTGGTTGCTCGGTGGCATGTATACCTGAACAATGACCAAATTCGTCGGTTCTGCTTTAATCTCTACGAGTAAGATTCTATCAGTTGCTTGCTCTATGTTGACTACGCTTCTTCCTACCCCTTTATTTAATATTACGGCAACCCCTCGTTGGCTCACGTCCCCGCCGCTGTATATTATTCTATAATTATCACTCCAGCAATCCCTGCTATCTTTCCATCTCACCTCGCGCTTTATGTTAGGAACTGGAATATATACCCACTGGTCAAGCATGCATCACGCTTTCGTAACGGAATTAATAAAATAAAAAATGTTCTCCATTCAATTAGCCGTAAATGTAGAAACATGAAGCTTGCACTAAGGTACGCCACATGTATTTCTTTAAAAATTACCATACCTTAACTTATACGTATACTTGTAGATATTATACAGGATGTTGAAGAGACATTAGAACATGGAATTCCAGGTTAACCTAATCAAATGAATGAAATTATACGACTGCAAATATATTTAAAATGTAACCACTTCGATTTGAAATTTCAAACAATTCCATTCGTCACAAAAATAAAGAAACTTCGTCTTAAAATGTGTGGAATCGGTAGAAACATGATACATGAATGTCAAATTCATTGTGCACAAGCTCAAAATAAAAGCTTGTTATCATAAATTTTCTGTTTAAAAGACATTTTGCCACTTTTCCACAAAATAAACCCTTACCTCCATCCCTAAGGTACAAAAGCCTGAAGATGACAGAGTTAAAACACGTGTCGTTCATTATTTTTGTTTTACTTTGTGGAAAAGTGCTAAAATCTCTTTTTTTTTAATTTGAATTCCTTCCTGCTCATCAAGCAGAAAACTGTGAATATTAATGTTGTGTTGAGCTTGATCGGTAAAACCATAAAATCTGCAAGATCATTTATATTTTCGCTACATTTATATTAATTTATTCTTAAAACTTAATGTGCCGGGTTGGGGTGTAACTTTGATGAAATTTCTATTTATAAATTAATATTTCATGCAGATTATTCTAATTTTACCTCCCAGTCTTTATTTTGCTTTGATGAAGAGATCTGGCTATAAATATTGATTTTAAATATATCATTATGGAATACAGAGATAACTATTCAACTGTACAGTAAATGTAATGAGTATATCACATCATAAATATCTTAGTAAAACAGCCATCACAAAAATCTTAGAAAAATCACCCTTCACAAAATTCTCCAATCCACTAAATATATTATGATCATTCTAAATTGACCAAGAACTATCAAATATTACCATAAACATTTTCATAAATTCACGACGATTGATTATTTAGCCATTGCGCGATACATTTCGAGAGACAGTGGATAAATAACTCCCAATTGTTCCAGTCTGCTTATTTCCAGCCAACTGCATAAATTATACGTTACTGAGTTCCCTTGAGGTTTCGAGGAAATCCGTTTCATTGAGCAAGGAAGGGTGATCACTGGATGGAGTGGGGGAAAATTGAGACTGGGAGACTGTCGACGAAGTCCTCGCCCCAAGCGGCCAAGCATGCCCATAGCATGCCCTTCGATCCAAGCGCATCACCTGTCCCACTCACTCAATCCCTCTCTGCCACCCTAACCCCAGCTTCCAATAGTGGTGCCAAATTAAGCACTGGATTCCACAACGGGAGCAAGAGGTGTAGGCGCAGTGAGATATGCAGGAAGGAAAGGCCTGGGAGGGGAAGTATAAGGGGTACGAGTATTAGTCGCTGTCTGTCATGGGTCTCATTCCCACCGGATGAAAGGGGAGCACTGGGATGACTCTAAACCAGTGGCGAAGAAAGATGGACGTTGATAAAAACCCTCCACCGAAAGCAATTGAGGCATCACTATAAGCAGAAATGGAACCCTGGGTAAGGCATGCGAGAGAAGAGTGAAAGAGAAAAAGATTTAATATTCACGAATGTAGCAAATTTTAGAGAACATATTTCGCTAATTTTTCACTACATAATGTGGCGGAAAAACTTACACCAAATTCACTTTATTTTTCAATTAGTGTGTGGTCAGTGAAAGCGTCCACTTAAGCTTACCCTCCTCTAAGACTACATCAAGTCACATCTCGAGTATAGGTATCCGCTGTGAATTTCTGTCGGTAAACTCCAAGGGAAACCTAATGCGAAGGCAAATGTGGCTTACTAGTAGGAGCTACAGGTCAATAGAGCTATTCGAATAGGAAGAAAAAACTGTGTAATGTTAGTCTTATGATGTACACATATATTCCAGGCCAAATCCTTTGTTAAAAATAAATCTGACAACGACGATATAACCCACATTCCATGATACTTTATGAGATAAGGCGATATAGATAAATCAAAATAATGTGAGTGCTTTCAAATGAAAGCAAATAATCCCTACTCCTGCCCCTTTAGTAATGGGGACAACAATAAAAGTAAAACAAACGTAGATGGATTATTTTTTTGAGCGTGATTCACCCGACGCCCAAATATTTTGCTTTATCACTTTTTTTATCACCGCTCAATATTTTTATACCCTTTTTTTAAATTTAATTATTATTAAACTGACAATTTACGGATTTTGTTTTAAGTTCCGTCACACATCGAAAGAAAATATACATATGCAAATATCCAAATGTAATTCTCAACGAAAAAACAACCATGGGGCTCTCGAATTTCTCTGACCTGCCAAAAGCCTAGGAAATTTTCGACACAAGGAGAGAGTTAGTATTTAAAATAAAACATTTAAAAAACGGAAAAAATAGCATTAGTCCATTTACTCCTTCAACGCCGACGTAAAACTTACACAAGTTCTTCCATCAGAAAAAATTATCCTTCAGCTTGTGTTTTAATAAAAGTATCGTTAATAATACAACTGCACTGAGCCAAATTTGGTCATTACACACGTAAGACAGATCAAAAAATATATCCGACTCTAACAAGAATCAAAGTCTGGTATCATGGTTGGTAAACGTGAGACTTTACTCTGGGCCAACCCTTTTGCCAATGATCATTCATAAATTCCATATACCTAGCTTAAATTTTATTAATACGAACGAAACGTATTTCGTCGAAACGTGAAGTTAGTGGTACTTATTGTACACCAAACTATTGCTGAAAATATCAATGAGATTCCTTTAAAATGTCAACGCATTTTACCCAAATAAATTATATTTCATGAATATTTAGATAGTCGAAATGAGGTTCTCAGTCGTGGAGGCGTTGAGGAATAGTAAAAAAGACGGGAGGGATCCGCCCGGGAGCTCACAGTCACTCCCCGGAGTCCTGGCAATGGGTCGAAGAATGATAAAAATTCCGTCGCGTTACCCTGCATTAAGCGCTTAGGTTCATCTCTGGGGGGGAAAAATGCAACGCTTCCGGTCAAAGCGGTAGGTATGCAACCACGGTGTCTGGAGATACGGCAGATAGGTGGCATATAAAAAAAAACGGACACAGAAAAAGCAGAATGGACTTTAAAAATGCGGACGCGAAAGTTATTAAAGGATTTAAAGCAGCGGAGAGTCGGGATGACGTTTGGGTACATAACGGCGTCTCCACTGGGAGCCGTTAGTATGAGTCTAGCGGAGGCGGCCCCAAGCGGCGGTGTTCTATAAAAGACCAACGTACACTTTCTTTCCATCCTTTCTGTCTTTCCCTCACGAATGGAACTCTCATTTGATGGCGCTGGAGGCTAAATGGGTTTCACGGATTGCAGGCGTCACGGGCAAGGAGCAAAATCCGACGAGAATCAAGTACTCCGCGACTGTATTTTCGTCAAAAAAATTTTTTTCCGATAATTTTCCCTAAGAGCTTGATAGAATACATTTTTATTGAGCAATTCCATTCGACCAAACTTATAAATCACACAACGAACACACACAGCATACTGATACAGAAATTTTCCAAGGTGTACGTATGCCTTTTATATAAGCACTTACGACTCTGTTAATATATGCCAAAGTCTAGGAGAAGAAATGATTGCTATTTTATATCATCAAAAAACAATTATCTTATAATTAATCAACATAAAAGAGTGTTTGCCATATTTATTAAGATTTTATAACATGCCAACGACATACAGTATTAGCAGAAATATATACACTGACTGAAAGTGTTAAGAATTAATGAATTCGAAAAATAAGAAAAAGTTTGACTTAATGATCGCCATTTCACAAAACTGCTACCGAAATATGAGAATCGAATATATGAAAATCCACCATCCGGCATAAGAATACTTAACATAATTTTGAAAATGCATTAATTATTAGGAATTATTAGCAATAAAATCATTTTAGTGACAAACAAAGTTAATAGCCTAGGAAAAGTTCCAACTAACTGAAAGTTTAAAGCACGCTACAGAAGAAATAACACGATCTATTCTTATAAAAACGGTAAGATCATATTTTATATTTCGTAAATATGACACCATGCACTAAATTCGAATTAATATAATAGTATATATCTTCAGCATGGAAAAGAGATGACAGATCGACATAACTCCACTTGTAGTAAAAAAAAAACTTCCATCAACATTCAGAAAACTTCAAAAAACGAATGATCTCACTCCCTTTCTCAAATACTAGGTTCAGAACTACGTAAGTTTGGATTGTTAAAAAAAATCAAAAAAATATAGCCTAAAATTACTCCAGCCAGTTTCTTTGACGCAGCACTCGACTGCATCTCATCTAGTCGCGCATAGCGTGACCTTAAGCCAACCTCAGCACCTAAGTCGTTTATCCTGATTGAGTATGCAAAACCTTCAACAGATAAGTTAAGTAGGTTGCATGCACGTCCAGGGGGCATGAATTTGCGTCTGGCCAGCCTGGCAGACGGATATTAGGAAGACTTCGCCTTCCACGCCTCTTTCGTATGAAGTAGCTTCCGTTCTGAAATGTGCACATACGCTATCTTCTGAGAGACACGGTAACCACAAAAGCACGCGATTCAAGCACCCTCCAAAGAAATAAAAACGTCGGTGACTTCCATCAGTGGATTTTCTCACAACGCTAGACTGCCGCCAATGACAGCGTGATGGTTCATTTAGGAGGAGGTCGAGAGTTCGAAACCCGTCTCTGTAGAATGGATAATATGTGTAGCTTATCACTTATATTAGTGGGAAACTTTGAGTGCAGAAAACCTCAGCCCCCAAAATTGTAAATAAGTATCAAACTTATAAAATGCTTTGGAAACAGTATTCGTTAACAAGCTCTTTCAATTTAACTTTGAGACATTACTTATCAGAGAAAGCAAGTTAAGAGACAACTTTCATCCACTGCCATTCGTACATACAAAATTATCCTCACTCATGTAAACTTTGATCTCAGTTCTGGCTTTTTTAACAGCAAAATATTTGCAAGATGTCCACAAGCTAAACGCAAAAAAACATACCAAACGGTCTTGATCGCCATTATGTTTGGGTGTATGGAAAATGTTTTTTCAAATGGAATGTTATTTAAATGTTCAACTGTTCAAACGTGCATAAAGAATTAACTCATGAGCACATTACTGCAGCCACAATATGTTTCCAATATTTTATCTTGCATCATTTTTGCGGTGCATTATGCATTGATGGTGCATATTTTTACAGAATTTAAATTGCTTATTATTCATGCAATAGACATAAAACATAAACGGCATTAAATTGAAATTTCATTTGAAAAAGTCCATAATCTATTTTCAATGTTAAATAACTGCAATGAGTCATTAACATTCTTCTTTCATGAAGCATTTTAGCTTACATTCCCAAAACCCTTTCCACAACATGCAATGTCATTTTTAATTCCGCAATGGAGGGCGACAGGTACCGCAACTTTTAATTAATTTCCGTCGCATTAATTAACGTTTACCTTCACAAAAGGCGGCACCCTGAAAATTCTTTGAGTAGCCATATGAAATAAGTGTACATTACTGCTGTCCTCTCATCTAAAAACTCAAAAATAACTCCGCCGCCTTTCACTCCGCATTTCCTAAATTAGTTAATTTCATTGCAAACACAACAGCGCGAAAAAAAAACAACCACGCAAACATTTCTGCCAAGCCCAGTGCCAAAACCTTTCATTTTAACCTCGTATTTGTTGCCCGACGGTTACCTCGAAACAAAGAAACCCCCCCCCCCTGGTCACGGTAACGCCCGAGAGGGCGTAAATTCCGCCACCTCCTCTTATCCTTCCTTCCTCTCGTTTCGTTCATCTAACAACCACCTCTCCTCGCACCGCCCACTCACCACCTCCTTCCCCGAAACCACCCAAAAAGCTCACGGAAATCCTACCTTTTCCCCTCCCCCCCCCCCCCCAACTCCCCCACGGTGTCCCGTGTCTCCCCCATTTTCCCTTTTATCCTTTGCAATGCGACCGCACACATAACCCTCCCTCAATTTCACGCCACGACTCTCTTTTTCCCTCCTCTGCGAGGATATTTCGCACCGCAGGGCCCCGCGGGGCACAGCCTGCGGCCAGAAGGGTGAGCCAAATGCGATTTCGGCGCGGGGGTCACGGAGTGTTCAATATCCTCAGACCACTGCCTGACCGCAGGAGAGTGCGCTGGGGGGAAAGGGGTTGCTGGAAATGGGAGGGTTCGGAGAGAGAGGGGGAGAGAAGGGCGGAAGCAGGAGAGGTGAGATCGTGTGGGAGGGAAGAGCCGGCTGGATAGACGGGGATCTTCTAAGGAATCGGAATATTGCGTGGAATCGAGGGTCAAAAGGGGGCGAACGGAGTGGCACGAATACGAAGGGCATACCAAATTCGTTAGTCTAAAACTACATAAGTTAGTCTGAAACCACGTAAGGTAAAGACCCCCTTTGAAGCATACAAATGCACCTATTTAATCCATATCGTCGCACCACAATACGTCTCGTAGTTCTAGACTTTCCCTTTGTCACATAATTCATAATTTACTAGACAAGAGAGCTGAGAGAGGCGGTCAAGGAAATTACTCGCCAAGCTCCCACGCAAAGTTTGAATTGATACCATTGTTAAAGTGTTAGCTACATTTACATATGATATGTGATACTCAAGGGTAACTTAAAAATCGAAAGATGACGTAAAAATACATATTTTTTCAAAATTAATTCATGGACTTTGACATCGCTCCCCTGAGGCCTACGACCCGAAAAACCTTCTGATTAATTAACATTTTAAAAGATCATCACTGAAAAATTAATATTCATTATCATCAGTATTTCAATCGTAGGATTGGTTTGTGTGCAGCCCTCCATTCGCCTCTATTTAATATCAATTCTCTCGATCCCTGATACCTTTTCTGTTTTACGTCTTTCTTAATTTGTCCGCTGTACATGTCTCTTGGTCTTCCTCGTGTATTACAGTTTAGAATTATCACTTAAATATGATTCAAATGAGAAACGAGCCGACTAAACGAAAATAATACACGGGGTTAGTGAGGATGTTATGACATGAATTGGCATCAAAGTCGATGTGGATTATTTAGCACGCTAAAACTTGCAAAAATCCCTTTTTTTAAACTACATGAAGTAAAAAAGAAACGAGTGATCAATTTAGAAGGTGAATAAATAATTACGAACGAAAGTAACATGTGAGACAGTAATGGTTGCGATGCGGGAGAAAATTACAAGGAAAAGAATTCAGCTAATAATTGTGTCTGGGGAGAAGAGAAAAAAAACAGTTAAATATCTCAACCGAGCCTTTTACAGGAAGCTGAAAAAACTATGAAGTATTCTACTTCTTATGTAAAACCTCGGCCGCCACAAAGGCGCAGTTTTCCTTTTGTTTCCGACGTCCGGAGTAAAAGAGTCGAAAACAAAACCAACATGATAAAATGGATAAGGGCCAACAGAAGAGAAAATGGGTCGGAGCAGGGTATTTTAGCTTTCTCGGAAAAATTACGTGTACTCAATCAAGCACACCTACATCACTGAATACGTTTTCCTTATCACCCGATGTTAATGTTTATTGCACAGATATAAACGGTGCATTTTCTAAATCACCGAAAGCTACCTTTTACACATGAAATCGTATTTGAATATTTTCGCTAATTTACTGGGATAATAGATCAGGGAGCAAGAAACTACATAAATCTCAATCATCGTGACCAATACAATGAGAAAGCACGTTTATATGAAATATAGGGATTAAAATATGCGCGTATGGTGCATAAAAATAGTTCATAAATTATAAATAAAAAAGGAAGGATATTATAAATCGTAAAATAGGCTCCACGTATTATTCTTTCCGTTCCAAAATACTTATGAGCTTTATGCATACTAAAACCGTTTATTTTTAATAACGCTGTTCAAACATTGTTGGTGCTCTTTTATTTAACTGTGGTGCCTATCTAACACTAAAAATGGTTCGTGATAGAAATCAAAAGAAGTATTTCTAAATTCATTATTTAAATAACAGTAAATAAACCCTCATCGCTTCAGCTGACAGAATTTCCTCTAAACCACTGGCATTTACATACCGGCATGTTCATATTCTTTTAAATAACACATTTGACATATAATAAAAACGTTCTTAAAACTACACGGTATATAGGGAATCCACGGCACTAAAACAATTTGAATAATCCGGAGTTCGATCCCACTGCATCTACCAATAGGTATTCTAGAGCAGAGGGGAATTCCTCTCGCATGAACAACGCCTTTCAACTCAGGTGGGAACATGGAATGGGGCGAGCAAGCTGCCTGGGAGTACTGGGGGATATAACAGGACTATGCTCCTTTCTCTGGCGGGAACAAGCCGAAGGAGAATCAGGTGTTAGGAACAGAACGGCAGGAGAGGAAGCGGGCAGATGGTGGAAGAAGATATGGGAAGACCGGGGTGACCATAACTCCGGACACGATGGAGACTGTTCCCACATGAAGATTCCGAAACGAAAGGCTGAAGCATCTCTCCCGGACCAAGTAGGAAGTGAAAGGAGGCAAGAAACGGCGGAAGAGAACGAGCGAGGAAGAAGGGGTCCACACTACGGATCCCACTGCTCTCCTCACCCTATGTTTCACCGGTTTTGGAAAGGGTTCGAGCGGAATTGAGAGCAGCGGGGGCAACGGGGAGTGAGGAAAGAGATATGGAAGAGGGGCGATCGAAGAGAGAGAGAAAAGAGGAACGGGAGCGGGTGTGAACGAAATATTGTTTGGGGAGGAGAAATCATGGTCGGGAACAGGAGGAGTTCCGGAACCTCCGGACGAGATGAAAAAATCGACGTTTCCCTTATTCCTCCCTTTCCCAGAACTCCCACCCTAACCCATCCCAACACCGCAACTCTTTCCCCATGGCCCCTCCGAACTACGGAATAAAAAATATGACGGGGAAAGGGAGGGGGAGATGTGAAAAAACGTGAGATATTGAAATCACGCATCGATCCAGGATTCAAGTCGAAAGGGGGAGGCTGGCTTACCTCGGATTCCGACCACTCGCCCATCCGACCCATCCTCACTTCCCTCTAACGCCCACACACCCACCCTACCTCACACCCCTCCACAAGTCTTCACACTGCCGACTTATCTCCCGCCTCCATCCCTTTCAAACGGTCTTACACGCACAAAAACCACCCTGCACCACAGCAGCCGTCGAATCCCGAGCCATCTCTCCCAACATCCAGCGCAAGGGGGTTTGTCTCTCTCTCTCTCTCCCGCCGAGACGGCCTCAATTCCCGAGACCACTGAAGCCTGCCCCCCTTAAACTCTTCTTCCTGTTCCCCTCCTCCTTCCTTCAACCCACTAACACTCCTAAGACCCTTTCGACTGCCGTCCGCCTAGAAGGTATTGGGGTTCGAAAATTTTCCGCGTTTCTTTTACGGTCCCCGAGGCACACAAAACCCATGTGACGCGAGAACAGTCCGCGTTACGTCATATAGACGGATTCACTTCGCTAAGATTTCTTCAGTGGGAAATTTGCTTACTTTATTTCGGAAGCAATTTCTCCTCTCTGCCTTGTTTCGTTCCCCGTCCTTGTTTCCTGCTGCCAAAATTAAATTCTCATGATGTTACGTTTTTCCACAGTAAGCGAGACGGAGGGAAGAAAAATGGCATGTGTAAAAATACTTCCGGATTAATATAACTGACCGCAAGCGTGACGCCTTATCAAGGACGACGAGTTATCATTCCCATTGTCTTTCCGCAAAGCAGGAACGAGCCTCTGGGCGTAATACACCTACGCTCTTACAATGCATCGCAATCTTAAGAAAGAATGCACTACTCTTAGAAGTTTATTCTCGCGCAAGTTATCAACACTCAGACAATATTTTGATGAGTAGTTGATTAGTTTTCTGAAATAATTATTGCATTTAAAATACATGATTAATTGATATTTCATAATTATATATATATATATATATATATACACGAGTACATACTTTGATAGCACCAGACAACATAAGAACACATAAAAAGAACACTCACAATTATATCTTGATAATTTCGACGGAATTGAGTTCCGTCTTCAATCTCCGTAGGAGGAGTGAGTCATACTGCATTTTCTGATGAAGACGAAGCTCAATTCCGTCGAAATAATCAAGATATAATTGTGAGTGTTCTTTTTATGTGTTCTCGCGCTGTGTGTTACTGTCTAAGTCTATATATATATATATATATATATATATATATATATACACATTCAAATACGAAATCCCGCCATACAGCGCACAAATATTCATTCAAACATAAAAATAGGTATAAGGAAAGGGGATAGGAAAATCCCGGTTAAGGAAATATTTTTATATTTGTGATCTGCTCAATTCCGCCTTCCCCACATGTCCTGTGTTCGTCTTTTATGTGTTTTCCTATCCCCTTTCCTAATACCTATTTCTATGTTTGAATGAATATATATATATATATATATATATATATATATATATATATATATATATATAAGCCCAATCCCGTCAAATGTTCGTTTCCGGCCGAACAGCCAATGAAATCGCTTAACATTCCGGAGCCAGCATGACACTCTTTATTTTTTTCCACTCCGACTGACTCAATTCGGTTGATGCAAATGCGTGGTTTTGTTATCGCAGCTTTTCTATCGCCGCGAGAGGAGTTCGCATAGGGTACTTATTCAAAAATAGTCGTAAAAAGTATCGGCAGTAAATCGAGAGCTTTCTCTTGTCTTTCTACGACAAATCTCTTGGTCTGCGGCCACATAATATGAAAAAAATTATTGGGAAATGTATTACGTATATTATTGTCAGCTCCAAACGAAAAATTGACTTATTATAGCTATAAACGAAAAATCACGCAGAAAAAGTACGTCTGGAATATTCACTTCTTTCTTTTATTTTAGAATTACATTATAATTAATTTCATCAGGGTCTCAATTAATGTACTACTGAATGATACAACTTTATATCTCTGAACCACTGCACACATAGTTACCCTTTTGGGGGGAAGCTGAGTATACTAATGAGCTACGTAGATTTGTTTCCATTAAATCTTGAGCTTTCCTATAAAGATATTACTCTGAGAAGCGTTCAGAAATTCTACAAACCCACTAGGAAGTGATGCAGTTCTTTGAGGCAAATGTAAATTTATCAAATAGCAAATACGCACTAATAGGTATTTGGTGAGTTTACAAAACCACGTGGGATAGCAAATACTGTCAGAAGAAACTCCGCTAATGTTTTAGGTCATTTTTCTTTACACAACGTTGAACAAATGTAAAACACTATGAAATTTTGCAGCAAAAAAGTCTAGGTACTAAGAATTATTGTTTATACCCTTAATATTCAGATATGATGCTAAGAGCATTATCCTTGTCATGCATGTAGGAAATAAAATTAAAAGCTCATTTTATATTTGCGCTATAATTATAAAAATGAAAACAGCGACTAAAAATTAATTCTAACGGTCCAGTATAATTTTTCTCGTTTTGCAATTGAAATTCCTTATACTAAGGACACCTGGTGTTAAGTACACGTAATTAAGACGTTATCCTAAAAAAACCAGCAAAATTTTAATACCTGCAAAAGAGGTTTGTTTCTTAATCACTAAGATTTTTTAATGTTAAAAATAAACGCTTCCTTGTACAAAAATTTCCAACAATTAAATATTTTTTCATTGAATATCACCTTTCATCAATGAAAATAATATAGTATATACTAGGAACAATTAACACTCCATCCATTTCCAAATGTTTTTAAAACTTTAACTCGACCAGTTTTAATGTTACAACATTATCATCAGGTGATTCAAAGAGATATCTGCTATTTCAAAGCGTACATGTAACTACTAATTTAAGTTTCTTCCTATTTCAAAGGGAATATGTCACTATTTATTTAAGTGTAAACGTTGCCACGTTGAAATAGGTTCTGCTAAAATGTATGGAAATGGGTACAAAGTAAATTATTTATTAATATTCATTATTACTAGAAAGTGACGTCCGCGTCTAGTCAATTTAAAAAAAAACATAATTCCATTTATGTATTCTTCCGCGAAACTTAGAAGGCCATCATCTATGCTTATGTATAATATTATTATATATTCATAGGCTAGACTCTTTAGTCATTATTTGGTTTGATTTATTAAAGCCAATATTCGCTTAAATTTAGCACTAGAAATCGTCTGAAATTGAATTGTTAAAGTTTCATATCACGAAATATTGAAATTTTTTCAAGGGTCGGATAAAACCTGGCTTTCACCTGCTAAATCAATATTTACATATTTACAATATTCAATGGCAGAGGCGTGCAAACATGATATAATAATGAAAAAGTAAAAAACGTGTAACACGGTCAAATTTCCACGAGTGAACAAACCGCTTCCCATGCAATAACGTCATAGGAATAAGTCAAAAATAAGTACCGCCGGGGAAAAAATTGAAATTAAAAGTCAAATCCTGAAAGCAACAGATACGTCGGACAAGATGGAAAGACGAGCTCTGAAAAATCGAAGGATATCAGATTCGGCGATAAATTCCCGCCAAGGGCCTGAATTGTAATCCCGCCCCGAGGTGATGAATTGGGCGAAAGGGATGCAACTCCGCAATAAATTAAGCGGAAAGCCCACTTAAATGCAATTCAAGGCCCGACACCACCATTACCCAAAGATCCCTCTCGAACTGGAAATGATCGATTGAAACGTCAAAGCGTGGCAAATTGGTGTCACGTATTTTACTACGAGGCGGAGAGTAGGGAAATGGTGATAAAAAAAAAGCGATAAGTTGGAGAGAAGAACGAAAACCACTTCCCTATTATCCTACGATACCACTAG
Organism: Hetaerina titia; assembly: GCA_037158775.1. NCBI lineage: Eukaryota > Metazoa > Arthropoda > Insecta > Odonata > Calopterygidae > Hetaerina > Hetaerina titia. The sequence goes on from CM073777.1 coordinate 47,579,046, forward strand.
TAACTCCGAAAGTGAATTATCCACTACTTCGGTCGCTAAAACGGAGACACAGACGCAAACCTGCTGCAGAGAAACAGAGATCTGGTCTTGGGAGAGACTTCAATTAGTGAGAAGGCAAAATAACTTTCCGGGATATTGAAATGTATGCGCGATAGCATTTCTATTCCGAGAAAAGGGCGTTTCTGAAAGTTAAAAAAAAATAAGAGAAAAGAACAATAGTTAAGGGGTTTTCAAAAATACGAATCACGTGGCGAAATGTATTACAACATCCAGGAAATGATACAGTACGTGTGTGGGGGGGGGAATTGAGGGGAACGGGACATATTGGCGGAGAAAGAAGGGAGGTATTAAATGAACAGATAGGGGCAGGCTATCGGCCGCCGTTACAAATGTGGACGGAAAAGGAAAGGATTTTTTTAGGATTGTTTACTGAATTGCAATATTCCCTCGTCTCCCTCCTCCCTTTTCTTCCCTCCTGAATCTCCTGTGAAAATACACGCCCGTGACCTCCACACTGGTAAAAAATATTTCCGTGTTTACCCCTGGCGTAGGCCCACGCCACTTTTCCGCGGACTCGCTCTTAGCGTGTCATCTTTTGATTGTTTTTCAACCAAACAAGGCGGAGTTTCCGATGCCACGGGCCCAATTTTTGTCAGGTTTGAAAACAGTTAAAATTCAATACACCTAATGGATGATGAAGAAGCATGCGAAAAAGAGAAATGGAAGTAAAACGCTGTTAGAATACCTCGTAAAAGAGCGCACAGACATGGATTTTTGACTATCATTACGTGACATAAATAAAAAAAGAAGAACTCTTCGAAATTGTTAATTTCCTGGTTATATTGACAATTAAGTTTGCTGACAAAGTCACCGGATTGAGAATCAATTTATTTGAGATTGTGGTGATAATTCATCGCTTTTTTTCCAAATGTGTACGCGCGAGTTAAAAGAAGTTGATTACGTTCTTATACTTTAGGTATTTTATTTAAACATCCAATTTCATGGTCAACCTTAGAAGTAACTTATTTCCTAACATGTTCCCCTAAAATTAAAATCAGCTCCTAACTGAACAAAATTCTAGGCCCCAGTGTGATATTTTTCGAGACGGTGGATTTTAAGGCTTGGAGACTTCTTCGGGTCTTACAACTTAGCCTATCCTCTAATTGTAGTTTGATTCCCAAAGCAATTCGGAAGGGGGACAAGAATAGAATGAACAGAGGGAAGTTCCACCTATTAAGAAATATTTTAAATGGCTAGGAAGAATACATCTGTAAATATAAAATAGAATGGAAGCAATGATATGCAAAGAGTAGTAGTAATAGAAAATAAACATTATGAGTAGTGATTCACCGGTTTATTTTAGGTTTATGATGAATCCTGGAACCATATGCTTCTCTACTGTGCTCATACATGTAGGTCTTACAGGGTTCATCCGGAAATAAGTGTACTGAGCTCAGGAAAAAAAATTTATTACACTTTTGCATATCTTAAGCTAATATTCCTCAAAATAGGACCCTTGTGATACACTTCTTCCAGCGGCGTTCCCATTCCTGGAACGCTCCCGCGAAGGCATCATCGGGAACTTCTCGAAGAAACGTCGTCACGACCTCTTTGACGACGTCCAAAGTCCCGTATCGCGTTCCTTTCAAACTCCTCTTTATCTTCGGGAACAGAAAAAAGTCCGGTGGTGCCAAGTCCGGGCTGTAGGGCGGGTGCGGCAGCGTTGCCACGCCGTGCTTGGCCAAGAAGTCCGACACGACAAGCGCGGTGTGAGACGGCGCATTGACGTGATGCAGCCGCCAGATGTTTTTGATCGCTGGCTGGACGCGGGCGACTCGTTTTCGAAGCCTGTCGAGCACTTGGACGTAAAATTCAGCATTTACAGTTTGTCGTTCATGTACAAATTCGTAGTGGACGACTCTCCTTTTGTCAAAAAAGACAATAACTACCATGACACAAAATATCCTGAAACCCTAACGCTACATATTAAAATAATTAATTCTTCAACTTAGTATTCTTTCCATCTACACAAATTCAATCAAAAATGTCTATTCTCTTACTTCCTCTACCCCGCTTGCTCAGGTATGCTTACGAAATCGCAATGAAATATATGAGAAATGCAAAATAGTAAAAAGTGCTAAAAATACTGCCATACAAAACTCTTGATTTCAATCATGCACTCGTAGATCATATTATATGAGAGATTATAGATAAGTTAGCTTTAGTCCCAACTTTTTCGAAATAATTCAAACAAATCGCCAAAATAGCAACAAATACGAGACATTAGAAATAAATTTTGAATTTTAATTTTATGAATTGATTCAATTATAATTTAGATGAATCATATTTTCACTCGTGCAAGAGCGATCCAGAGATAAAAATGCCTTCGATGAAGTACTCACTCTGATGGCTAATTAATATCACACCCCAACGTTAATAAAGCATTACATTGATTTACGAAACGGATGTCGAAACCGAAAACATTAACGAAATTCTAACACCCATAAGCAATCCCAATATTAATGGCTGAATATTTTTGACTTTGCTAGACAGTTTCGCAAGTCCCAACGGTATTATAAAAACTTATTTGCAGATGAGACAGTTCATATCAGTGAAAAATTCTTACACTGCAGACGCACTTCAATTCACGTGTGAATAAGCCGAGGGAGAGGGGGAACAATTATTTTTGTGTATCCTTCATTTCTCTATTTCATACTATGGTGGTAGATTCTAACGTGCAAAACAGGACCCAGCTTTCACATCGAGGCGTCAGAAGAAGGGGACGTAAATTGTGGCCGGTTGAATTTTTTACCACTCATATGCCAACCCAAACCTTCACTCTGAATGGCGAAAGGGAAAACAAAAGAATAATACACCGCACACGCGAAAAACTCAACGTCATGAGAATTCAAGGTAGTTATATGGATATTGAGTCTTCCTCATTACATGGAATGGAATTGCACCGCGGGACATCATAAATTTTGACGGAGAGCATCTGAAATATCTTTTAAATAATCACATAAGTCGACTTCTTGTCATAAAGCATTTCTAATGTAATATTTCCGGGCGCAAAGAGAAAAATACAAACGAGTAAATTGAACAATTATACCGTTTGGGTTGGAAATAATCATAAATAATGAATTAGGTTGAAATTAGTTTAACAAAAAGTAAGAAAGAGGATGGAATTTGAACAAAAAAAATTTTTAGCCATCTTCGTTTATTAATGGCGCCTCAGATGTGACACTAGCGAAATGCATTTTAGAAGTATTACATTTAGGGACATTTTTCCCACGATCATGGGTGTGGCAGTTCCTTAAACCTCCCTAAATAATTATTTGCAACTAGGGTGCATAAAAAACATGCACAACTGATATCGATGGAGAGAGAAAAAAACAAAAAAATTCCAGCTAGAGTCATTTTTCTTTTCTTGGCAGTTCTTTCCCATAGCAAAATCGCCCCTCCTACATGCACACCAACGACTGATTTTCAGTATATACACTTAAGAATTTACTCGTAAAGAGGGGGAATGAGAAGTAAAATAATGAATCATTGCGCTTACTTCAAGACGAAATTCAAACATTCCACCACAATTTAGTTCCAAAACAGGCGTGCGAGTATGCTTGAAAGACAGCCATGCAGTAATGGGTAAATGCAAAAACCACAGCAATCAACGTTCGGATTGATATAATGGCTGATGGGATATTTTCATGGTTAAGGGTAGGGCTCAGCTAAGGTTAATCAAAACGGTTAGCGTATTCACAGATCACGGTGGGGAGGACGTTGATTTCCCTGTGCCACCAATGATTCCCTAGGAAGATCTGGTACCCGTAAAATCAGACAGCCTGGGTGAAGCTGAGCAAAGGCATCACCTAGAATTGAACCACGTCCCTTCGGTCAGTGACCCAGCGCTTTATTCACTGTACATGGTTCGTCCGGAAAATAAGTGTACTGAGCTCAGGAAAAAAAATGTATTACACTTTTACATATCTTAAGCTAATATTCCTCAAAATAGGACCCTTGTGAGTCGATACACTTGTTCCAGCGGCGTTCCCATTCCTGGAACGCTCCCGCGAAGGCATCATCGGGAACCTCTCGAAGACACGTCGTCACGGTCACGGTCACGGCCTCTTTGACGGCATCCAAAGTCCCGTATCGCGTTCCTTTCAAACTCCTCTTTATCTTCGGGAACAGAAAGAAGTCCGGTGGTGCCAAGTCCGGGCTGTAGGGCGGGTGCGGCAGCGTTGCCACGCCGTGCTTGGCCAAGAAGTCCGACACGACAAGCGCGGTGTGAGACGGCGCATTGCCGTGATGCAGCCGCCAGATGTTTTTGATCGCTGGCCGGATGCGGGCGACTCGTTTTCGAAGCCTAACGAGCACTTGGACGTAAAATGCAGTATTTACAGTTTGTCGTTCAGGTACAAATTCGTAGTGGACGAGTCCCCTTTTGTCAAAAAAGACAATGAGCATCATAAACTTATTTTCCGGACGAACCCTGTATGTGCTTCCGATTCAGTATGTTTTTCCGACCTGTAACATCTTAGATAGCACAGGGAAATGAACTGCTACCCATTCCCTGTCGTATATAATTTCTTCCCATTTAATTATAAACAGGGTTGTGGAAAAAGAAAATTAAAAATGAAACTTAAATGACGTTTCGGGTTCTTAATCAAGCCCCTTAGCCACCAGGAAATACAGTAAACCGTTCTTTTTGGACGGGCACATAGAGGTGGGGAGGTAAAGGCCAGAAGGGAGAATGTAGAAGAAAACGGTCACAGGAGGACGAAGTGGACACTTTTTCTCGTATACCGTTCCTCATGCAAACATAAATAACATTGAATAAATGATATTTTTTTACATGACAAAAGTGGCATACACTGATGTACATGACATAATTTGTCAAAATATATTAGCGTGTCGCATTTGTGACCAGATATTTTAATTTACCGTTACATCCGCACATGTTCGTTTATCGAATATATATTTAGATAACGGGAGTGGAGGATAGTGACAGGGGAATGATCTCGAAACGGAATGGAAAGAAATGAGAGAGAGGAGGAGGAGGAGGAGAGCAGATGAGGGTTGCTATAAAGTTCACGACGACAAAAACAGGTCCTATTTAGAAAACCGACTTGGAGCGACACCAAGAGCTCCAATAGTAAGGTAGTCTCGATTTTCAATCTTAAAAAGAAGATTTACAATCACCCTCTCAAGGTAAAAACCTTACTTTCCTGGACCGGAAATGGGAGTGTCCAAGAATAAATGTCAACGGCTTACGTGTTTTATGGGAATGGGTTCCACAGTTTTCAATTATTCGGAGGTGATAATTGCTAAATTATGTTAGAACTGTCAATGACCTTCGCGTATATGCCACTGGAATTTTCTGGCGTAGTCAAGGATTTAATCTTTTTCTTCCATTTCTTGCATTTAATTTGGAGGTTTTCCAATCCACAGAAAATTCTAAGGGACATTTAATGATAATTATTATTTGGTAATCTACCGGTTAAGGTAGGTTTTTGGATGGACATCAACTATCAAATAAAAATTTTGCAACTCCAAACAAAACCCAATCCAGCAACCTAATCTACGTCAGGTCCCTCTTCATCTCTGTGTACTTCTTTCCTCCCTTCATTCCATCCAACATCCCTATCCTGTTCCTGCCCTTTCCTCGCTTGCCCAACATCCTCCCCTCTATTACCTTCTTCAACATTCCACTACCGCTCAATACGCCTTTCATCCATTTTTCCTGCCTCCATAGGATTTCTCTCAACAAACCCCTATCCTCCCCCATCATCTCCAGTACTTCCTCATTTGTTTTCCTTTCGGTCCATTTCACCTTCTCCATTCTTCTCCACACCCACATTTCAAAAGCCTCCAATCTACGTCTATCCTCCTGCTTCAGCGACCACGTTTCCGCGCCGTACATAGCTACGCTCCATATCAGAGTTTTTACGAGTCTTGTCTTAACATCCCTACTCAACGTCCCCGTCATCAACTCCCTCCTCCTTGAGAAAGCCTCCTTGCCTAGCGTAACTCTTTTCCTTATATCCCTACCACTTTGACCGTATTGGTCGAAAACACTTCCGAGATATTTAAACTGTTCTACCTGCTCTATTTTTTCCCCGCCTATTTTAATATTTAGCTTAGCCTTTTTCTTTCTGGAAAATCGCATAACCTTTGTTTTATTAATATTGATTCTCATCCCATATTTATCGCACTGAACCTCCAATTCACTCAACAATGCTTGCAACCCCTTGGCTGACTGAGCAACTAATGCTTGGTCATCAGCAAACCTAACCGATTTTACGAATTCCCCTCCGACTTTCATTCCTACCTCCAGTTCATCCCATGCCTCTTTCATCATTTCTTAATAATAGTAATGAAAAGAAATAGTCTACTTTTACATGACGTAGTACGTTACTTTAGGAATCGTGAAAAATAAATGTAAACTCATATTATTCAAATCCAATGAATAATACACAAAATGATAAAAGCAAAACTGAAAATATTACTGAACAATATAAAATAATTACACAATCAATTACTATCACATAATTAATATCGGGTAATTTTATAGAAAATAGTGCTGATTAACTAATATTAACTAGAAATTTCGTACATTATTGTCACGCAGCCACAAAATTAAATGATTCAGTCGGAATAAGTTTCCATAATTTCTAAGAGTGAGGATAAAAAGGATGCAGACTTGGAATGTACCAATATCTAAGAATTGTCTCTCTGTATGATTCGATAGATCTATATGCATTGATCAAAAAGAGAGCATTTATCGAATGTTCGAGAACAAAGCCTATCCAAACATTAAAGTGTCAATTATCGCAAAATGTCATTCCCCAAAAAGGAACAAGATTATCATACTAATAACGTATTTAGCTAAATATAGACGTTTTATTTTGGTCATATTTTTGCCATAAAATCCAACAGTGAACATAATTAGCACTACTTAACAAAAAAACTACGAAATCAACAGTATCCATTGATGAAATAACTAGATAAATTTCTACATTCCTCACCTATTCTCCGCCTACAAATTTTATGCACTATTAGTAGCCTTACATAAACCAATTCAGTGTTCCAAAACCTCATGAATGATTTTTTTGTCTGGCAAAAATGGTAAATGATGCAGAGCGAAATTCACCCTAACGCGCATAAACGTGATACATCCACCTATCTGGCGAAGTAGAATTACAGGCACAAATGTTACGAGTGCCTAAAGAATATGAGCCCATAGATCAAATTATTATTAATTTAAATAATTCTAATCTAACCCACTATTCTTTTAGCATATAGATTATTAATAGGTAATCTACCGGTTAGGGTAGGTTTTTGGATGGACACAATTATCATATAAACATTTTGTAACTCCAAACAAAACGCAATCCAGCAACCAAATCTATATTAGGGCAGTCTTCATCTATGTGTACTTCTTTCCTCCCTTCATCCCATCCAACATCCCTATCCTGTTCCTGCCCCTTCCTCACCTGCGCAACATTCTCCCCTCCATTACCTTCTTCAACGTTCTTTTAGCATAAGAGTAAGAAAATATATTATGTATTTCATTTTCCTGAAAAATATTCGCATCAATCCAATAGCTAGACAGCATTTCTTCGCCCACACGAATAGTCATTCAAATATACAATCCATCCAGGGTGACGTATTTTCTATTTATCCCTGGTAACCAAAAGCAGTTTAATTGTTTAATTTAACCATATCGACGCTATAATTTTAAAAGCATTACTTTAAAAAAATCCAATTTTCAAGCAATTGCAATGATTCTGCCTTACTTGATAGATTTTGCGGACAAATCTTCCAAGCACCATTTTTCTAGTCCCCAAGGTGGTGGCAAACTTTACCATTCCACTTGAATTTCATCCAGCTCCAACTATACACCCATTCTATACTGAGTAAATCATCACATACTTTAATTAATAACGTTGCAAGGAGTATTTTATCAGACATTCTAACGCTTTCCCTTACGGATACTTCGTAAATACATATTATCCAAAAGTGCGGGGTGAAATGGCTCTAGACGCCCAAAATTAAGGACAAATCAATAAAACGATTCGCTGGGATAATTACGTTGCCAACCCATGCCGTAACTGTCTCCCCTAAATGTTTTCTAAACTGAATTTATAGGATCCAAAGTCATAAAAATGTAACCAACTGGAATTTGATTAACAGAGGTTATCGTCATTAACGTATTACGCTATAGGGATATTGCGAAACTACTGCGAAGTGTCATATTATTAAGGATTCAGAGTTAACCTGCAGAGTAGTAAATAGCAGTATTAAAACTGTTATAGGCATTATGAGTATCATAATAGCCTCCAAGACGAATCGAGGTTCAATTTTATAGAAATGAGCGATAAAAACTGTCTAATCATATCTCGGATTCAATGGCTTTAAAGACTGTGACAAGCAGGAACATTGTTTTCGATCTGTCACTTTTGAAAGCTCAGGGTATCTCAGACAATTAGCAATAATCCTAAATATCCAAACTACAAAGAAAAACTTGTACTTTTCCACAAATTTTATCATATGGTATATTGTACCATATAATGAAATTTGTGGAAAATTACAAGTCTTTCTTTGTAGTATGGATATTAAATACTTCCTCGAAGTAAAGCCTGAAACAATGGAATGATCCTAAATTTGACATAAAAGCTAACGAACCTTGCGGGTTTGGCGAGGGAATCTTCGACCCCACGGTAACTATTTATTGAAAATGAAACATGAAAGGTCCTTACTCTTTGTAAACGTATAATTAGTGAATGAAACACCAGTGCTTAATACTGCATAACAAGAGCATTAATTCTTAAAGGGAACTATTATTATTTATTTACTATTTATTTATTTAAGAATTTATCGTTGCAATTAGGCAATTGTCCTGGTGGCAACGGTCAAGTCTAGTCAGCTGTCACTCATGACATCTACATCTACATAATACATAATCTTACAATACCTAATAATAATATCTTCAATGGCACGGACATACATGCATCACAAGAGGAACAGATAGACAAAAGCTCTTACATACAGTGACACTTCCAAGGATTACCAACTAAATTATTACATTTCCAATCACCCGTCGTCTAGGTTTACGTCATTCCAGAACATACTATGCCCCTTCTATCGCCACACTCCGTCCATAATCACGTACTCTTCAATTTCATATACCGTTCAAAATCGCGTCCCGTTAACACAACATTTACCTTTGAAATACAACTTGCAATGCCATCCGCATCACATAGAAACAATATTTTAATAGGTACAACAGTATAATGATCACTGATCAATGGTTTAACACTGACTGTCAGTGTAAAAGACAAGTTATTCTAACAAACTATTAAGTACTTATCATCGAATATTTGTTACATACTGCTTTTTTATATGATCTGCACTAAATAATGATAATCTATAGCGTTGTCTGATTAAAATGCTTGCCGAAGATCATTTATGCGCAATGTGGGAAATTAATTACCTCGGATGAAAATCGAGGACTAATTAGAGAGTGGAATTAGTTAACAGTACTCCGCGTACATATCACAAGAATGAGTAATGACTTTAATGATGGGATTATATTCGCAGTATTTGAAGTGCGGAAACCTTTGACACGTGTTTCCATGACAATACACGAGACGCTACTACAAGCTCACCGGCACAGAAAACAACGCCACGCTCTGACGAGCCATCAATCCCCACAGGCGTGGAGCACGTGTGAAGGGAAGTATTTTAAATGATTACCTCGGTTACTCAGCTGACCATTTTCCCTCACAGCCACCGCATGCACGCTGGATATTCAAGGAGATGGAGCAGGGACGGGGGAGAGATGCAGGGGTTAGGCGGGCTGAAGGGGGAGCCAAGGAGAAATGGGATTTAAGAGGAGTAGAGCGGGAAATGGGGGGGGGGTGTTGGCAGAGGAATGGGATGAAACTTTGCATTGTTTGAAGAGCGGTAACAACACACTTGGGAACAGCAGAGCGGCAGGCTGGCTAAAGAGCGGGAATGCGGGAGGGGGGGGGTTTGCCGTCACGGCGAACATACCTGCAAAAATGAAAGATGAGCGAATTAAGATCCAAGAGTTTACCATATAACTAGCACAATGGTAATAGGTCTACCCAAAGTTTTTTTTTTAACGACGAAACAGTAAGGATGTAATTAGGAAGATGCATTAATTACTGAAACTGAGTTACGTCAGCATAAATTTTACGACTTCCGTACTTGAATCAACAATGCACGGCTTTAAACATGATCGTTAAGCTTCCAAGAAAACCTCATACCGAGACTTTACTTGAATCGGCAATTAAGCTATTTTCGATCAACTTGTACAATGCCTGTAAACGGAATGTCAGCCAATTTGACCCCTATAACTCAGTTTAATGTATACAAATATATATATATATATATATATATATAATGTTAATATAACTCAGTTTAACCCTAATTAAACAATGAATGATTGAAGATTTTTTTCGAAGATACAAGATAAGCTTGAAATATACAAGGAACGTAGCTACAGTCGTGAATCATTGTAAACACAATAATGCCGAGACCGTAAACTTGATTGGCACTAAGTGACAAGAGAGAAAAGGGGAAAAAAAGGTAAGGGGAGAAATAGGTATTACACACTAGGTTACTTAGGTGTGTATGAGAAACAGTGACCCACGTATACCTCAATCAGACACAAAAGCCAAAATAAATAATAATTAATAATAAAACAAACTTACAACCACTCGATCACTAGGGCGTGTTAAGAAATAACTGTCACTCTCATGAATCACATTCACACATACACTGAGGGTTTACAAGGATCCCTCCTATGTCAGTGACCCGTCAATCACACAAATGAATGAAAATTATAAAAGGATGTTGTGAAACAGAAACGACTTACGTGAATGTACAGTCACTCAGTCAATCGGGTGTGTTAGACCTTTGTGAATTTCACACACTCACCCAGTCACGGTTTACAAGGATCCCTCCTATGTCAGTGACCCGTCAATCACACAAATGAATTAAAATTATAAAAGGATGTTGTGAAACAGAAACGACTTACGTGAATACACAGTCACTCAGTCACTCGGGTGTGTTAGACCTTTGTGAATTTCACACACTCACCCAGTCAGGGTTTACAAGGATCCCTCCTATGCCATTGACCCGTCAATAACACAGATTAATATAAAATTATAACACGGATGTACGCACGCTCTCGCTCATTCACTCAGGTGTGCTCGAATACAAGGACCTTTGCGATTCACAAATACTCACACGTTCAGGGTTTACCAGGATTCCTCCTATGCCAGTTAAGATAAGTTTGTCGATGTTCAAAAAATTATTGATAGCCAAAACAATGGAATGAACAACAAGAAGTATCGGTTAAGTGCTGAAAATGCGAATTTTGTACGCAGCATTTTCATATTCACGTTTCCCAAGAAGAAAAAATGATACAAAATGTTATAACATAAATGAACATACTCTAAATAATAAAAAAGAGAACATCACTTTATACAAATATGGAGTGCACAGATTTTATCAGCAAAACGATATCCAGGGAATTTGAAGGAAACGAAAATTGACATTAAAAATACGAAAATTAGGTACTGATATGTGAACAATACCTACATAATACATGCTTGGAGCCACTGCATCGCTGCTCACTAACTCATTGAATCTCGTTTAGGTATCCACGAAAGGAACATTGCAAACAAAGGTAATTCAACGAAAATAGAAGTCCCGTCTCTCCTCCCTTTTACTTTTAAAACAGCGAAACAAACGAGCTGAAAATGAGACGCGCTTAAAGCCTTTAATTAAAATCGCCAGTTGGAGTTCAATTACTTAAATTCATGAACCTCAACCTCGGTGCCAAGATGGGAATTGAAATGAAAGTAAACATGTTTTCCAATCCCGTTACAAATTTCCACAACAATTTTTTTTTCCAATTTGGAAATGAAATTCGAGAGGAATAGCTTTTCGAATTAAACATACGTCAGTTTTAAATAAACGAAAGGACCGTTTAATTATTTCGATGTACAAATTTTTCAACTTTGTATTTATTTTACCAACTTTCATCAATACTCGTATCAAAGCAAGCCATTAACAATGAAGTAGCTCCGAGTAAGTGACACAAAAAGCAACGTAAGACGTTTTAGATACGAAAAATGAGCATGACACGGGAAATTTGATATTTTTCTACCAATAAAACCGATTTACCCATCTTCGGGTATTATCATTATTAGGTAATCTACCGGTTAAGGTAGGTTTTTGGATGGACACAACTATCAAATAAATATTTTCTAACTCCAAACAAAACCCAATCCAGCAGCCTAATCTACATCAGGTCCCTCTTCATCTCTGTGTACTTCTTTCCTCCCTTCATCCCATCCAACATCCCTATCCTGTTCCTTCCCTTTCCTCGTTTGCCTAACATCCTCCCCTCTATTACCTTCTTCAACATTCCACTACGGCTCAATACGCCTTTCATCCATGTTTCCTGCCTCCAAAGGATTTCTCTCAACAAACCCCTTTCCTCACCAACCATCTCCAGTACTTCCTCATTTGTTTTCCTTTCGGTCCATTTCACCTTCTCCATTCTTCTCCACACCCACATTTCAAAAGCCTCCAGTCTACGTCTATCCTCCTGCTTCAGCGACCACGTTTCTGCGCCGTACATACGGCCATAGCTACGCTCCATATCACAGTTTTTACGGTATAACATGGAGTTTTAAAATTCACCAGGAATCGAACCTCGGTTTTCCGGTCAATATCAGATTGCTACTAAGCTATATTTTATCTTATGTCACGTGAATTAAAATGTCAATCCACATCATGAACTTCACATCACTGACTTTCGACACTCCTTCGTATCTAGTCGTTATGGTGTAAGTGCCTACGCATGAACTAAAATAATCTAATTGAAATTTTCCCGAAAGTGTTCTTCTGACACATTTTATAATCAACAATTACAGGGATCCCCACGAAGAAATTGGACAACATTTTAAACTGGCCTCATTTATTCACTTACACTCGATTTCACTCATTTATTGTTTTTGCTCCCAGAATATTACTCTTATGTGCATTAAGACACTAATGCGGCTTTTATGCAAAGGTGACCGATGAAAAACACTTGGAAAGAGCAGTGCTAGGATAAGGAAGGATGGAGACAAATGGTAATAGAATCACTGTCCTGAAAAGTGAAAAAAAGCCTCAGGAAGTAATACACGAATGTAAACCTTTTCACGATTTCAGAGATAACAGGAAAATTATTAAACAAACTAGAAAATATCCATTAAATGTGGAATAATGTTGGTCCAAACTACATGGTAAACATGATAATACAGAAAGCTGAGACGTGGACGATATCGAGGATAGTTTAGGTCCAGACAAGCTTCATTTCGACATATAAATAAAACCTGGGTGTATTTATATTCATTTGCTTTGCATACATCTAGAAGGAATTCAACAGAGTAAATTAGACAAACTGATTTTCAGAAGATACGATCAGACAAGATATTACAGATCAATTTTCCGAAGTACAAGTATCTGGCTGCAAAAGTGCGGGTATCAGAGTGAAAGCAGAATGAGCAGTGATAGGCAGGGGTGTAAAATAGGACTGTCGATTATTTTATATCATTATTCGATTCGACTGTCGATTATATTATTATCACCCGTGATTTTACACTAATACACGAAGGAAAATATAAGAGAGGCATGGGAGAAATTGGACCTCGGAAAGAAAGCAGGTGGAAAACTGATCCAGTCAGTTCTGTTGAAAATCAAGGTTAGATAGTCATTAAGCCAGAGGATTACGAACAATAGTGAGCACACTACAGAACCAGCGTGCTCCGTATGGACGGATAATCAATAATAAGAAAAAACGAAAGGAGATGAGGCTCTCAAGGAAAATAACGGTAGACTAAAACATAAATTTGGAGCATAACCTAGAACAAGTGTAACAGTTCAACTGATTAGCGAGTGCTTTAAAGAAAGACGGACCAAGTAGCAAGGTAATTATAAGACAGAGCTACTTTACGTAAAAACTTTTTTGCAAAGGGGAAGGGAACTTGATTACAAGTACGTAAAACTGTAAAATGAGGTAATGGATGACTTTAAACATAGTAAAAAGAGACGTTTCAGGCGTGATATGGTGGAATATCATAATTAATTAAAATTTTAAAATTTTAATTAAATTTAAACACAGTTTTGTTTCACTCTGAGACTTGGTACATGAGGCTACAGGAAAACATAAACTGAAACCTTTGGAAATGTGTGGTGAATAACGAAAGAAACAAAAGAGATTAAAGGGGAAATTAACGAAGAAATGCTAACAATTACAAGTAAAGGGAGAAGACTAGGGAGAAATCAAAAAAAAAGGAAGTAACATCAGATCCAAAGTGTACTGATTCTCAGTGAAACATCGAACAGTGACAGAGGGGAGAATGTTGGATTAACGAGACGGCGTAGGAAAATAAGAGACATGTTGGACGAAAAGAAGTGAGGTAAAATTTGTGTTGTAATTAGAGGCGTTACGGTATTTAGTGTCATGTTAAGCGCAACTTTACAAAACTGCCCTGAGCGATAGACCAATGTTAATAATAATATATCCCAGGCCTAATCACGAAACTTCGAGGGCCGTTGGAACCCAAAGATTGCTGATCACTACCTCACTAAGCCTTCTAATCAAAACACGACGCCATACTAGTAGAAAAAGGTATAATACATATCCTTTGCATGTCAAATCCAAAGTTTAGATATGATCTTCAGCTATTAAGTTTTTTCAGTTACAACCGTAATCTTCAGTTGCTTTATGAAAGCATGGCATGACATCGCTATTCGGGAAATTTTAAGGGAACATGAGATCCTGGGCAGTTTCTTATATTTAAACTGCTCTCTCTCTCTCTACATATATATATATATATATATATATATATATATATATATATACATATATATATATACATATATATATATATAAACCATAAACACAGTATTCAACCCGAAGATCGGTTTGGTAGGTGATGGTAGAGTTCACCAAGTACTAAGCCAGGCAGCATGTGAAAATCAAACATCAGGGTAGGGAGGGCCAGTTCCTTTCCCTGTGCCGGTTATGGTTTCCCAGTAAGATCTGGTACCCGAAAAATCAACTAGCTTGGGTGGAGCTGGAGGTGCCCAGAGTGCCTCGCACGGGAATCGAACCCGGGATCCTCCGGTCAGTAGTCCAACACTCTACCCACTGGACCACCGCGACCACATATAAATGTGTGTATATATATGCGGGTCGCGGTGGCCTAGTGGGTAGAGCGTTGGACTACTGACCGGAGGGTCCCGGGTTGGATTCCCGGGCGAGGCACTCTGGGCACCTGCAGCTCCACCCAAGCTAGTTGATTTTTCAGGAACCAGATCTTCCTGGGAAACCATAACCGGCACAGGGAAAGGAACTGGCCCCTACCCTGATGTGTGAATATTCACACGCCGTCGGGCTTGGTACACGGGTGAGCTCTACCACCACCTACTAAACCGACCTTCGGGTTGATTACTGTGTTTATGGTTTATGCATATATATATATATATATATATATATATATATATATATATATATATACACATTCAAACACGAAATCCCGCCATATGGCGAACAAATATTAATTCACAAGGAAATAGATATAAGGAAAAGGAATAGGAACAGATATAAAGGACAATATATATATACTATCTTGACCGATGAACGCCCACGGTAACAATATAATACTTTAACCTTCATTGACCGAAGAATTTGCTTCCTTCACGTCAGACGAATTGCGGTTGCGGGAAGCTTGGCAACCAAAGAAAACTTTTTTGGGAAAGTTCTGAAAACAAACAAACGAGTCCGGTCCGCACGAATTCCGAGACGTCTCGCAGTAGGAGCGCCTATGAGATAGAAAGCAGGAAAATCGGCGGGAGAGGCTACCGCTGCCACAGCGGTGGCGAGTAGAAACCTCGCTCGGGACAGCGACCCACTGAAGAAAGCGGGTAGTCAACCTCCCTCGCCTCCTGCCAATTCCAGACCTGGAACGCAACTCCTTCCTCTCCCACCCCGGAAACTACCACTCTCACAAGCCACGTGTGACACTCTCAAGGACTCTCGAGAAGTCTCAAGTCAATTCTCTTCTTTCTCCATCACTCCCTCCATTTTCTTCGTCACCGATCGACCGAGCATAAATGCCGCTCGACACCGTCACCACTTGCCCTAGCGATTTTCCACCTCTGCAATAATTTCGCGAGGCCAGGTGAGGGAGATTTAAGTGCCCTTTAAAACTACTAAATATTGTAGTTATTTTCATCGCTGCTTTAGACAACGACCCATTACTGGGAGATATAACCTCAACTGTAACAGCTAGCAGACTGGCGTTCAAAGACCGAGAGTTGAGCAGTACAAACGTGTCGCATGACCCGTTGAAAATAGGTACATTCTTGTCTTCGGTAAATATCGGATGGTAAAATGAAGCACGGACACACGACATACTTGAAACAATAATCATAACATTTATACGCAAACCTTCGCATCAAACAACATAGGTTCGAATCAGGGCATTGAAGATTCTCATGCTTTCATTTCATAATAAGCAAGAAAGCGTTACGCTGGAAAATTCTCACAGATTGGATACAACGATTTTTTTCGTAAAAAAATTCATCGCCCATTTTTATATATGTATATTTTCATACATAAATAAACTGCTTCGTCATCTTCATAAAGGTCACACGCATTCCCAATGCATACCGTTAAAAATTACGCTAGAAACGAAAGGAAATTATCCAAATGACGCGAACAAAATGTCCGAAACAAATTAGCAGAAAAAGTTTATCCTATTACCGAGTATTTTTGGAGACTCGATAAAATCGCCACGTCACTAGTCTCCTAAGATTTATAAGGATTTAGTCCTTAAGGTTTATAATTGCATCAGTTGCTATTGTCTCCTGAATTAAATTATTGCACATTCATGTGCTTCAGGTGAAATCTTGACATTACGAAATTAACCAGTTAAATTTACGTACAGTTTAGTTACATGAGTTGATCCGATTCCAATTAGAGGTATAACTTGTACCGGATATTGGACATACGTTAATTCGTAAATCATTATTCAACCATAGCCTAATTATTGAGCATCAATAGAAGCGGTACGCATGAGGCAAACGATAGTGACTGCTCGCTGCAGATAATGAGTCTCCCATGAGTCTTGGCTACTCGAAATTTCAAATTCAGCCAACAACAAACAGGGCATTAATATTAAGAATTACATTTTTGTTTTAAATTTAAACACAGAGAATATAGCAGCGAAATATATAGTCTTATAATTTCAAAAAATAGAGCAGGTAGAACAGTTTACATATCTCGGAAGTGTTTTGGACCAACACGGTCAAAGTGGTAGGGACGTAAGGAGAAGAATTGCGCTAGGCAAGGAGGCTTTCTCAAGGAGGAGGGAGTTGATGACGGGGACGTTGAGTAGGGATGTTAAGACAAGACTCGTAAAAACTCTAATATGGAGCGTACGGCGCGGAAACGTGGTCACTGAAGCAGGAGGGTAGACGTAGATTGGAGGCTTTTGAAAAGTGGGTGTGGAGAAGAATGGAGAAGGTGAAATGGACCGAAAGGAAAACAAATGAGGAAGTACTAGAAATGGTGGGGGAGGAGAGGGGTTTGTTGAGAGAAATCCTATGGAGGCAGGAAAAATGGATGAAAGGCGTATTGAGCGGTAGTGGAATATTGAAGAGGGTAATAGAGGGGAGAATGTTGGGCAAGCGAGGTACGGGTAGGAACAGGATAGGGATGTTGGACGGGATGAAGGGAGGAAAGAAGTACACCGAGATGAAGAGGGACCTGATATAGATTAGTTTGCTAGGTGGGGAGTTACAAAATGTTTATTTGATAGTTGTGTCCATCCAAAAACCTACCTTAACCGGTAGATTACCTAATAATAATAATAATTTCAAAACCTTGTATTCGTTTGAGCAATAATGAACTGTGGGGTGCGACCTTTGCAAGTTAAATTTTAAAATCTCATCCCGTGGTCTTCTCACCTTTTGTCACTAACAAACACCTGGAGCATGTCTATAAATAAACATGAACACCAAGATGAAACGAATTACAAGAGAATGTTACGTATTTTTTAAATATTTGACGCTATTAATATTGGTAAAAAAAATATATCGTATCATCATCATATTTGCTTCGAGCCCTCCATCACTGCCAATTATTCTCTTAATGTTTTCGTTATGATCAAGCAATAATATAATCGCATTACCACGACTTCGTTCTCAGACATTCCTCATATTATTTCCCAATGTAGGCACACTCTCTCTCTCGAGTGTAGGCACTCTCTGTAGGCAAGTCGTTCCTTTCTCTTTCTTTGATTATCGGCCCAGATAAAATTTGTAACGAATTTGTGGCCGGTGCCTCGCACGTCCAAGACTTTTATAGTCCTCGATAAAAACCTCTAATACTGAGGAGAGTTTTATGAAAATTAATGAGACAATTAAATAAGTGTGTTAAATTTTGACCACACGAGTTTGCATTTCCATTTTCGTCGATATGAAACACTTTTCACGCGGCACTCAACGTGCCTAAAGTGAAAGCCCGATTGCCAACTTCGCCTCAGCTTTTGACTTTCGGGTATGGAAAAGAATGGACGAAACATAATGGAAAGAAAAATAAACGAACAAGCGTCTCGTATCAAATAAGAAGAAAGAAGATTCGGCATGAAATCGAAGAAGGTTGGAAACGTCGATGGAGGAGCTAACTAGAGACAAAGTTGTAGACCGTGATAGAAGTATTTGAATAGTCGACGTAGAAATTCTTAATTTCTGCTAGATTTTAAGACATTTTAGCTGCCTATGCCACTTACAGGGCAGTGCTGAGTCAAACTATGATGTTTTCTCCGTGTAAGCATGGGGAAATTCACGAAAAACACGCAAAATCTATCACCATGTTGTTTCAAAATGCTGGACAACAAATTTAAGAGGATGCTTCACTGAAAGAGATTCTACCAGTGCATGTTACGTCCATACGAGATCTGACCAATAAATACGCAAACTGGTGCAATCTGGCGGCCATTACTCAGACTATAGCCCACTAGCGGCGCTAGTTGCCTGAGACCCAATAAGCCAAGGTCGTCAAGCTGTGCATATGGTGCCAGGAATGTTAGTTTCTGTTGTTGTTATTTTTACTGTTTGTCGAAAATAGAAATTGAAGAAATCACGGGCCAACGAACCAACATCAAGTTTTTGGGTGAATTGCGGTAAAAGTTATCAAGAAATTACTGAAATTTTGACAGCTGTTTACGGTGATAATCCCCCGAAGAAAGAATCCGTTTTCATATGGATTAGGGGTTTTAAAGATGGCCGACAAGACGCCACGGATAATGCAAGACCGGGACGACCTTCAACCAACTGTGTTGACGTCAACATTGATCGTGTGCGGTCCCTTGTCCTTAACGATCGTTCAAAAAATATTCGAACGATAGCTGATGTACTGAATTTAGGAAAATCAACAGTTCACACTATTTTAATTGAACATGATGGATGGATCCTTCCCAATGACAATGCACCTGCACATTCAGCATTGATTGTTCGCCAGTTTCTGGCAAAAAATTCAATCACCGTCCTTGATCATTCTCCTTATTCGCCAGATCTCGCCCCCTGCGACTTCTTCCTATTCCCAAAATGCAAAAAATGTGGTGAGGGGACATCACTGGGAAGATGTCGACAAAACAAAGCAAGAAACGACGAGAAAACTAGAAAGCTTGTCTGCTGAGGGCTTCCAAGGGTGCTTTAAACAGTGGAAAATAAGATGGAATATGTTCATAGAAACGAATGGAGAGTAGTGTGAAGGGGACAAAATCGATGTAGACTAAATTTTGCAAAATAAAGTTTTTATGACCTCAGTCCGCAAATTTATTAGACAGACCTTGCATATAGGTACATTCTTTCCATTTCTCTTTCTTTTTCTACCCAACTGGTCTCCTAAGAGTGCAGACGTGAATTTGCGTAATTAGCTGAAGGAAAGGAGCACGTAAACGGCAAGACTGCATACGGTTTTTCCCATCCCGTCACTTTACGTATTACATCACGAGGAGAATACTAGAAATGTTATGCCGTCCTTTAATTGGAGACCTTGCTAGCAGTTTAGGGGATCTTGTTACCCGCTTAAGGCTACAAGAACACTTCTAGAACCAAATGCGTCACTGCATCACTATGTTTCTCTCTTTGGAAACGGGCCGAACGAGTCAATACGTTACGGAAATGACGACGAGAAAAACCACATGAAAAGAGAGCGGCGTAGAGTTTGGTTACAAAAAATCAGGAAACGAGCTCAACGGAGTGTATTTTTCCGTCGCCGAATTCGATCCCAAAAGAGTTTTGAAGGGAGGAGGGGAGTGTAGGGGTGGGGCCCAGCCGAAAGCTGGACTGTAGCTAACGGGACGAAGGCTGTGAAGATTCCCGTTACGAATGGGTCAGCCACCCTCGCATCTCGGACCAACTCCCGACAGAAGCAATGTACTCTGGTTCTCGGGTCTGCCTCAACGCACCTCGGGCAGACCCGCTAAGGCTCGTGCGACCATTCACCTCTCTTCCTTCTCGAACGGACTCCCGCGGGAGCTTCATCCCCCCCCCTCTCTCTCTCTCTCTCTCTCTCCCTCTTTCATCCAACAGTCCATCCTGCCTCGTCCAGAGCGAAAATTGAGTCTCCGCTGCCGGGAAGAAGATTTGTCTCCGCCCACGTGTCGAGATAGTCCATCACTTTTCCTCCACACACAACCGCGCGGACTAAGAAAGAAATTGCCCTCCTAAACCCCCCCAAGTGGTACGGTGAGTAGTGAAAGGTGATCGGCAACTAAAATGGGGACGGTTGGGTGGAGTGAGGACCCGGGGAACGAGGCCGATCCGGAGACGGTCAAGAGAGTCGGAGGGAGGGCGTCGTGGTCGGCCGCCCGGGGCACATTCCCCATGAGGTGATACTGACGGGATGACCGCATACTTTTAAATGCAGCTAATTCCTTAACTGCGGCATTCAAGACAAGGAGCCAAGCGTTGAAGAGAATTAAATTCGCAATATGTTAGCGTCGAACAAAAAAAACTCAATATTTATTTTATTAAGAGCACAATGTATACATACACTGTTCTTTATCATCGTGCAACTAGTTCCAACGCTTAGGCGTCATCATCAGGTACCTTGATGTACCTTAGGTTCCTAATAGGTACCTGATGATGGCGCCTAAGCGTTGAAACTAGCTGTACGATAATAAAGAACAGTGTATGTACACGTTGTGTTCTTAATAAAATAAATATTTAACATCAACTTCCACAAAGTTGAGCTTAAAACAACAGAAAGCAAAAAAAACTCGAACCATTGACCTTTCAGTTAGCATGCGAACACATAACCAGTCAGAAAACACACGTTGAAAGACAATTGAGACAAATTATATCGAGATATACAATTTAAATTACCAACTAAGATACCTCTTCGGATGGAAAATTTGAAATTATTAAGTCATCAAAGAAGACACCACTAAGTTCAACAGATTCAGGCTTAAGGTCGTGGAAGTTCCTCATAATGAATGTAAGGAGAGTTTGCACTTTTCCACAGATTTATTATAGCGTACTACGCGTTTCAACTCACAGAGTCATCTGTCTACTGTCAGAGTCTACTGTTAATTTTGTCTTGTACCTGATGATGACTCTGTGAGTTGAAACGCGTCGTACGCTATAATAAATCTGTGGAAAAGTGCAAACTCTCCTTATGTTCATTAAGACACCACTAATATACCAAGCCTGCTCATTCTCGTGGTGACTTTTGGTAAAAAAAATAGTCAAGTAAGAACGTGATTTCAGTAAAACTTTGACTCGAAGGGTAAAATCATCTTTGAACAATATTCGAAATCAGAGCCTCAAACCTGAGTATCGGTTTGTTAAATGAAAGTGGAGATCAATTCGCTGCCAGCTTACTTAGCCTTCATTATTACCTAGCATTAGCGTTGTATGATAAAATCATAATTTACGTTTAATGTATTAATAACAGTTCTACCATCTGCCACTAATACATGGTGCTTTCTTTAGTGAATGAAAAAAGCGTACAATGCCAATATGACCCCAAGAGTTAAGTAATACACGGGTTATAAAGATATTCAAATATACACTTGATTCAAATGTCCCATATCATATGTAATAGACTAAGGAATGCTGCAGCAATTAAGTGACACCTCATTGAATGAATCAAATGATACGAAAGGAAAAATAGCGACAAAATGTGCAATCAAAACTTTCAGGAAAATAATATATATCGTCCATTTTTATTTCGATTGAATTATGAATTTCAATTTTTAGGCCTTTGGAGTAAAATATATTTAATTCAATATACCCCTCGGATTAATATATTATTCGATAATTTTTACACACGGGACAATAGGTCATTAACCTCTTTCTTCGAATCAGTTATTAGGTCCGTCAAGTTCTCTCTCGTTTAAATCGAGATTTCGAAGATAGAAAACTCAAGAAATGGCAACACTGCGTTTGGAGCCGAGCAGAGAGAAAGGGACGGGAAAGGTTGGCGAGGCGATTTGAAAGGGCAATCCCTTAGCTGTTACACATAAAGCGAATACGCTTTTTCATTAAATCGAGAGCATTTTTGATATTGGGGGGGGGCATTTTTAGCCACTTGTAAATTTGTCAATCTCCGCGACACTCCCATTTCCCAATAAATTCGCGCAAAATGGAACCATGGAACTCAAGACCTCCTCTGAGCAAGAAAATTTTTTTCCCGCAATATTTTATAGAAATTATAATTGGACATAACGTTATGAGAAAACACAAAGTATGACCATGGCTTTCAGTACGTTATAACGGTAGAGGGTGTATTTAAAACGGTGGGTAATTAGAGAGTAAAAATAAAGATTTGAAATTGGGCTGCTTCAGTTACTTGGATGATGTTTCACTTAATCCATTACTCATCGAATTCAGATTTTTGATTCTCAATGTTGTATCACTGCATGTAATATTAACTTATATTGTTGGGCCTTGAATGGTATCGGGGAATAAATTCGCAATCAATAATCTAGTATCTAACAATTAACAATGGAAAATATTTAGTCTGTGAATCGGAGAAGATTAGAGATTATCCCGTTCCAGATAAGATCCACACAATATCTTAAATCCACGAATACTTCCAATAGGTAACGGGTACCCATTGACTATTGCTCCTTCGTATTAGCTATCGTCGGAACTATCAGACAAATGCACGCACGCCGACAAATATTACTGACGTTTTTTTAAAATTAAACCACTTTGCTTTTCCACATAAACTCTTAATTTTTCACGACCCAGGTTTCGTTATAGCATAACATCATCAGGTAAAAATACAAGTCAAGCACAGTATATATACATGTCTCTGGGCGGAGGGGAAGAGGAGGTAGGAAAGAAAGGATTGGCGGAAAATGTGGAAAAGCAAAGTGGTTTGTTTTATAAAAACGTCAGTATGAAGATTTTCCACCAAGTTACGCCAGATACTGTTTTATTCGACAAGTATTGGTTAGGAGAAAGTAATACTAAAGAATACAGCTAAAAAAAAACATACCCAGTTAATTTTCAATCAGTTTTTCAAATATTTTGTCTTTTTTAACACAACTTAATAGATGAATAAATAAATGCTGTACCTTTTCGTGACTCCATAACATGTCAGATACACGTATCTCTCACTCTTTCGTCAAATAAAAACAAACGTAATTTTAAAATTAGATTATCATTGGATGGGTTTGTTTTCCTTCCACCTAAACAAAAACACGCCATCTTTTTCACGTCATCTATTGCGCATT
Source organism: Hetaerina titia (assembly GCA_037158775.1). NCBI lineage: Eukaryota > Metazoa > Arthropoda > Insecta > Odonata > Calopterygidae > Hetaerina > Hetaerina titia. The sequence continues at coordinate 47,602,895 of CM073777.1, forward strand.
GGCCGTTTATTGAGTCACTAAATAGAGAAGAGCTAGCCGAGTTCCTCTGGATGGAGTTGGGCATAGACATACAAACTGGCGTGACGTTCTCCCTTACAATGAGAACTACTAAACCAACTAGCACAAGAAGTTTAGAATCTCCCCACACTACTCCCCCTCATTGCCGACAAAATCCAACAAAGACAACATATATGGACCTTCGCACACAATGATTCATTCATGCTCGGGCACAGAAATGAAATTTCCCAGATTGCGCGCAGTCCTGCAGTCTACCGCACGCTAATCGAAAAATCACGCCGGCACAGAACGGTTGGCGTGTTTCAAGGACCGCTAAAAGCAGCCATTCTCACCAACGTAAACGTGCTGGATTTCGTTCCCTAGTCCGCGCGTTACATTTCATTGACTGAATGATGAATTCGCATCTATTTTGCGACACAAAAAAAGAGACCCCCCTGATTGTCAAGTGCAGTCCGGTTTCCAAAAAACTAAAACATGAAATCCAATGATTAGAAATAATGATCGCGGAGTCGAAACATTAGTAATATTCGTCTCTCATCCGCACAAAAGCCTCTCGTTCGCACTACCAAATGCCCGGGTCACGAATACACCTCGCCCTCATGGGGCAAACCGTCACCGAGGAAACTGGAATGGCCCCCGCCCTTCAAGCAATTACATCTTCCCACGCAGCTGTAATTCTTATGACTGACCCCGTTTCAGGTTGAAACGGCACTGTTGCCATGCCATACGGAGTGGTTGAACGGCTGAGGAATCCAGCGTTCGAGCGAATCGCACAGCACTGTTCACTAAAAGATCTGGAACGGCCACGGGGGCGAATAGGGAAGAAAATATACGAATCACCAACGGTTACGCTTATGGAAGAGTAATGTCACGAAAAAAAAACCCTAAAACACGGAGTAAAATATCATCTTTTTAATCCTATGCGGTAAAATAATAGTATCGATACCTAATTACAACCCAGAGAAATCGTAATTAACTCAAATTTAACCCTAGAGTTTTAAGAACCGAAATGGATCAAAAAGCTGAAGGATATGAATTGAGAAATAGGGCGGATAAATTTTGGAATTATATCCACACACACACACACATATATATACGTATATATATATATATCCGGATGGGCAGTGTTAGGAAGAGGTGTAAGGCAGGGTTGCCCATTGTCACCGGTACTGTTCAACGTATATGTAGAGGAAATGATTAAAGAGGCATGGGAAGAACTGGAGGTAGGAATGAAAGTCGGAGGGGAATTCGTAAAATCGGTTAGGTTTGCTGATGACCAAGCATTAGTTGCTCAGTCAGCCAAGGGGTTGCAAGCATTGCTGAGTGAATTGGAGGTTCAGTGCGATAAATATGGGATGAGAATAAATATTAATAAAACAAAGGTTATGCGATTTTCCAGAAAGAAAAAGGCTAAGCTAAATATTAAAATAGGCGGGGAAAAAATAGAGCAGGTAGAACAGTTTACATATCTCGGAAGTGTTTTGGACCAACACGGTCAAAGTGGTAGGGACGTAAGGAGAAGAATTGCGCTAGGCAAGGAGGCTTTCTCAAGGAGGAGGGAGTTGATGACGGGGACGTTGAGTAGGGATGTTAAGACAAGACTCGTAAAAACTCTGATATGGAGCGTAGCTATGTACGGCGCGGAAACGTGGTCGCTGAAGCAGGAGGATAGACGTAGATTGGAGGCTTTTGAAATGTGGGTGTGGAGAAGAATGGAGAAGGTGAAATGGACCGAAAGGAAAACAAATGAGGAAGTACTAGAAATGGTGGGGGAGGAGAGGGGTTTGTTGAGAGAAATCCTATGGAGGCAGGAAAAATGGATGAAAGGCGTATTGAGGCGATTGAAGGCGTTCTATGTAAATGAGTCTATTTTCGCCATAAGGCGGGTCTTCGTGTTTGAATGTGTGCGTGTATATGAGCGTGTGTGTGTGTATATATATATATATATATATATATATATATATATATATATATATATATATATATATATATATATATATATATATTTATTTATTTATTTATGTATGTGTGTGGTTATATATACACACATAAGAAATTGTCATTTTTTCTCGTTCCATAGGTTGAGTTTAAATATTTCTCTTTTAATATTTTGTTGTAGCTTTCATTTTACGTGCCCACGAAGCCTACATCAATACGATTAATCATTATATTATCAGAGCAATTGAATATGGAATACATTCAAATCATTTTTTAAATTGAAAAGAGCCTATTTGACATTAATCTGAGAATTTAACACCTTATACTCAAATATTACCCACGTAAATTCCAAATGCAGGAGTGAGACAATTACTCATCTTATGGGAAAATCGCAACGATATTAATATGTTTTAATTTATCAATTTATGACACGACCGGTGACTTACTTAATTGTGATACTCAATTGCATGGTCATGTAAAATGAGCTAAATATCCATTTTCATGTGTAGCAATAAATTCATCTGTAGTCTTAAAGTTAATTCTAAAATATTGAATGTGTGGTAATTACTCCATTTTCTTTAAATTATTAATTCCTGAATTTCCTTCAAATCCAAGGCAAAATATACCCATTGAGTAAAAATACCAAAAGGTAGCCAAGAGATTACCCTGAATTATATCGACAGCAGAAATTTCTTAGCAAGAAATATAATATTCGCACATAAGAGTGAAACGATGTTTTTTTTTCCTTGACATTTCATACGGATACTAACCATTGCCACGAAGATTGAATATTTTTAACCTAACATAAGACTTTGTCCCTTGCTACAAATGTCCCATTGTCCTAAGAGTTTTCCAAGGACCATCCTTAATGAGAGTTCAAAGTGAAAAAAATGAAGACGCCGACAATACCATTGAACTATGTGGCGTCACTTTCAACTGCACATATGGTGAGCGCCGTAAAAATCAAGAGTAACCGATCAATGATGATCATCTCAGATGGCAGCGGAGGATCCTTGAGGTAAGAGCGGAGCGAATAACGAAGCACAGTTTCATTACACATTGATGAGCAATGACGTCGGCGCTCAATTGGATCCGGCACAAAGGACAGCCACTGATGGGCACCGCGTATGCAGAAGGTGGAGGAAGCCACACACACTCCACTACCGCCTACCCATCAGCGACGCCACACGTTCGTAACGTCACTTCCTCGCAGCTTCTGTATTAATAAACACCCTTCTCCCAGGCCATCGCGAAGCGGAGCCAATGAAGCAACGGCGGGGCGCATCAAAGGGCCAGCGGGGAGGGTAAGCGAGGAGGGTGTGGGGAGGGGAAGCTGCGAATTGCTTACGGCAGGAGCATGACTTGATCCGAAGATGATGATCGACAAACACGAAGTCAGGCCGCCGCCTGCAAAACTGTCTGCTTAGGAGGCAGGAAATGCAGCGTGAATTATTGGGATATGCCTAGGCTCACCCTTGCACCACGGTTGGGAAGACGGGCAACTGCAACCGGCGCGTCACTCACACTATGTTTACGCCAATATGCCCCCTTACTTCCGAAAAGCATTGAATTTTCACCCTTTCGAGTACAGCGAGCGAACTGGCCAACGGGACTAAGGATCGCCCGAAACAAGTCAATAGCCACATCACCGTGTCTTCTATATTTACCTAATTTCCTTGCAAGCCGTAAAAGGGGTTTGTATGGCACGGGGCAGGTCTTCAAAACGCATACCAATAAAGGAGGGGATTCAGAATGAATAGTCGCACTAAGATGACTAATAAAAGGAGACTGTTGGAGTTAATTATGATAAATTTAAAAATAATCTTGCTTCTTAATATATAAATCTACATATTACGAGTGTAGATTGAAGCAGGAGGATAGACGTAGATTGGAGGCTTTCGAAATGTGGGTGTGGAGAAGAATGGAGAAGGTGAAATGGACCGAAAAGAAAACAAAGGAGGAAGTACTGGAGATGGTGCTTGAGGAGAGGGGTTTGGTGTGAGAAATCCTATGGAGGCAGGAAAAATGGATGAAAGGCGTATTGAGCGGTAGTGGAATGTTAAAGAACATAATAGAGGGGAAAATGTTGGGCAAGCGAGGTAAGGGAAGGAACAGGATAGGAATGTTGGACGGGATGAAGGGTGGAAAGAAGTACACAGAGATGAAGAGGGACCTGATTTAAAGTAGGTAGCTTCATTGGGTTTTGTTTGGAGTTACAAAATGTTTATTTGATAGTTGTGTCCATCCAAATACCTACCTTAACCGGTAGGTTACCTAATAAAAAATTACGAGTGTAATCCAGATAGTAACCTCCGTTTTCGTGTGGCGTGACAACCATTGGAGGGAGCCGAATGATCGCTGTATTGACGAACACAGTAGGTCAGTACGCCACGAACTGCAGTGTTTGGAAGGTCTCGCCCCTTGTCATTAGTTTGCAATAGCGAGTTAAAATGAACAACACAATTGAAATTCCCGCCAAATGGTCTCTCCAGAAAGTAACCTCCGTTATAGAATATACGTAGTAGCCTAAATTTTCTGTCGTGTTTCCATGCAATAGTGTCCTAGTAATCTGTAGAAAAAGATTTCAGTTATCGCGAAACGATTTTCACGAACTTTTCCATCAATTTTCAGGTGCAGTTCGTTGTTCACCAGTGGCCATCACGGAGATTCTGATTCACTCTTAAACAAACGACAACACTGACGCACAACTCCGGTCGCTCATCACATATGGCCCGTACAGAGCAATAATTTTCCGATAAATTCCAGAAGTTTTGAAGTTTTTTTATCAGGAAAAACCTCATCACGGAACGAACTTCACATTTGGCGGGAATGTCAATTGTGCTGCTCATTTTGACTCGCTATTGTAAACAAATGACAAGGGGTGAGACCTTCCAGACACAGCAGTTCGAGGCGTACTGACCTATTGTGTACGTCAATACAGCGACCATTCGGCTCTCTCCACTAGTTCTCACGCTACACGAAAACGAAGGTCACTATCTGTATAACCCTCGTACTTTTTCCATTGTCACATTACATAGACGTGTAACTTAGATACATTCATCCAAAAAAAAGTAAAGTAATATATTCCTTAATTTAACGAATTTAAGTTTTCAATCATGATCCTTGACCGCTGAAGGAAATTACAATAACGTTTCTTGTTATAGAAACGATTTTTCTCACTCAGTTCCTCTCTGAGGCGTGATCATATTTATTTTAGGCACTACGATGAATGATGAGAGAACTGATTTTGATACAAAGAGGCCGTGGCCGTTTTAAGGGGAATGGGGCAGACGAACTGGAGTGACCTGGAAACCGAAGAGGAACAAAATTCGCCCATCCAACAAAAGGTCACCGGTTCAAATGCGATGTGTGCTTTTGAACATCTTCATTCTCCGAGGTAGGCTTATTTCCGTGCATTTCAAAACAGTAATTTTTTGTGGAAAATACCGTAACTTTTTGAAAAAAAACTATCACAATTGTGGTCCAGCCTGAGGTCTCTCTCTGACGTACAACCTACATTACAAATCCGATTCATCTTGTGACCTAAGGGGCAAATATTAGTCAAGGGATGTCGAAGAATAACGATCTTAGAACAAAAGATGTACGCTATGATTTTCAATGGTTATTACCCTTATCAGCACGATAACCATCAATGTGCTTAATGTTTTCAAGATTTTAAAATACCACAAATATTTATCGTAAAAGCATTCTTTGCATTGAATCCTTCGTATTATTAATAGCCACAGTGACACGTAATATCAATATGCGTCTATGTACCTATTCCTTGTTGATCCGGTTCAAATTAATTAAATCCGTTGAACTGATTTAATAAATTGGATCGCAGTGAATTGAGGAAAAATCAGAAGAAATTTTTTTTAAACAAGGACTAATGAAGCTGTGAAGCCTTCAACGGTTTTACATATTTTCTGCTGTGAAGCAAAATCAATGATTTTACATATTTTCTGATTTCTTTTTCTGTCTCTAGCAGCAGGGACTTCGGTTATTTCCGCCATGTCCTCATGAACTTCGTCTGCTACGTAGTTCAAATTCTCGTGCTGTTACCTCGTTCGATAATTAATACATTGCACCAGTCCGCCTTGTTTCAACTTTGATTACAAGTACACCGCGTACTTCTCACAGTTGTCAATTAGCAGGTCAAGCCATACTAAAATATTTAATCATCTACCTTAAAATCTTGCGACATTAAAATATGTTATCACTTTACGTAATTCTGATATGGAGCGTAGCTATGTACGGCACGGAAACGTGGTCGCTGAAGCAGGAAGATAGACGTAGATTGGAGGCTTTTGAAATGTGGGTGTGGAGAAGAATGGAGAAGGTGAAATGGACCGAAAGGAAAACAAATGAGGAAGTACTGGAGATGGTGGGTGAGGAGAGGGGTTTGTTGAGAGAAATCCTATGGAGGCAGGAAAAATGGATGAAAGGCGTATTGAGCGGTAGTGGAATGTTGAAGAGGGTAATAGAGGGGAGAATGTTGGGCAAGCGAGGAAAGGGCAGGAACAGGATAGGGATGTTGGACGGGATGAAGGGAGGAAAGAAGTACGCGGAGATGAAGAGGGACCTGGTATAGATTAGTTTGCTAGGTGGGGAGTCACAAAATGTTTATTTGATAGTTGTGTCCATCCAAAAACCTACCTTAAACGGTAGATTACCTAATAATAATCACTTTATCTGTTTACTTCGTACAATTTTCACAGTGTTACAACAAATAATATTGGCAAGACAAGCACAATTTAACACAACGTGGATTTAAACAGCATGATTCTTATCTCTCGTTAATAATGTAAACGGAAATATCTTTGGATCATTATTCATAACGCACTTATGTAGTTTCCTAAAGAGGCATCAATAAGCAATCACAATCATCAGGTGGACCTTTTCTTACTTCAATTCCAAAGGAGTGCCTAATTGATAAACTTTAAGGGGAGACGTAGGATTGAGACGGGCGAGAGATGTACTCGGTGGAGCATCCGTCTGCATGGACGCTAGTCCCAACAATCATCCTAAATAAACTCCAATTGTTGACCCAGAGGATGAGATCCACTTGGTCCGTGGCTTGGAGGCAAACATGAAAAACCAATCTCTCAAATGAGCAATTAATGCGCCAATACTGACTGTGTACGAAGAAGTGGAAGTGGCGACAGATGCCAGATGCCAATAACTAAAAAAGTGTCCACCGGCAGGAAGTCGCCGACGGCGAAGATTATTGATTGGAAGAAGTTTTATTGATACGGAATAACCCCACTTTTGGCTCCATCCTCTAGAGCATATCGTCGACGATAATTGACAATCAAAAGAAAATGAACGCCGCGGAGAAGAGCCTGTTGAGGGAGCAACTCGTAAGGTAATGAGTCGTCGAGGGATGAGGGAGATATGGGCGATATGAGTTGATGAATCCAAGCGGCCGAATGAGAATTCGAGCGAGGCGAGCTTAATTGAAGTGCGCGTCGGGAAGCCTTCCGACAAGATCTACTGAGGAAACTGAGTGACACCATTACTATTCAATAAACAGTGAGCTAATGGCTTCTGATGCAACAGTATCAGACAAAAAAAAATGTACCGCGTGTTACCATACCTTCTACTCATCCGTCATTGGTGTTATTGCCATATTTAAATAACCAAAACTTTTACAACACCATTAGAATGAGCTTAACAAATAGATTGTAAACTGGAAACTGCAATAATGATGAAGAACGAGAAAATTTGGAGAACAAGATAAACATGTAGGAACAGGAAAACGACATTGCATTTCTTTGGCTAATCCATTCATACGATTTACAGAAATGCACGTAAAAATCTAATACATACCCGACTTTAGTGTAGTTATGAATGAAAAACATAAATTTTTAACACTACTTACAAATCCTGCGTTGTTCCTCGTTGTTTGAATTGCGCGGTGACCTTATCAACGGTAGAAACGCCTCGCAACCTGCACTCAAAGTAATCTCGCAAGTTAAAGGATAGTCGTATAAATATATAGATCTCGTATTTACCTTTCGCAAAACCCAGAAAAGATATTGAAACCCAGGATATCTTTTTCCTATTCAATACCCTTTCACTGCTATCTCAAAAAAGAGTGATGATAAATCTTTTTTTCTTGTGAACGCTCAACTCACGATATTTGACAGAATACAAAGCGAAAATACACATAGAAAAGAAAGAACTAGATTAACCTTTAGAGATTACCTCGACTTTAAACATTAAGGTAAAATTCTACTTCAATAGCCACAACGACGCGATAGCACGAGCACCATGGCGACGAGACACAATTAACGGTGACGAGCGTCTTCATCGTTCTTCCTTAGCAACGGATGCGGTACAATGGCAACCGTAGCAGAGTTCACGTTTTTTTGCCTCAACACAGTTTCTCTGAAAGCAACCAACAGCAGCAACCATGCCATATCCCATTGCCTATTGCATATTATTTTTACATCTATAATATAAGAGATAACATGACTTTTCCCCTTTTAAATCTTAGAAACTTCATATTGCACACAAAGAAACTGCTGTCTCAATACCACAGGAAGATTAAAAAAATAACATAAAAATATGTATTAAAATAGATATGAAATAAAAAAGAGGAACAAACCGATAAAGAATTTTGAAAATAAATTTTGACTAAGGTAAAAGCTACAAATAACTTATATTAATCTCATTGCAACAATTTCAGAGCGTAAAAATCATTCGCCTTGACGAGTTTTACGCTCTGAAATTGTTACGATGAAATGCATGTCAGCGGATGACTCCGTTAAAAGTTACTGTTGCGACATATCCCGCAGTTTCTTGAAATATATATTAATCATCTGATTTAGAATAAATCTTGAAACTTCTTAACATAGAATTCAAAAACCTTTCAAAATCGATTCTTCGTTTGTCGATTAGTAATTCGAACATTTAATTTCAATGTTACTCTCACAGCAAATGTTAGACGACAAAAATAACATAACGTCCTCAGCGTCACAGTCGTTCACTTAAAATTTGGCATTTTCAGTTGGATTAAAAAGAGGTGAGCACCTATAGCACCAATCGTGAGATGTGTCTTTCATTTGACTTCAGTGATATACGTACTTATAACTGGCACAATAAGAAAAGCACTTAGATCAAAAAATGACGCGAACTTAATCGTAAACAAAAATTTCCCTGATTGCACGATCAGAAAAATCTCGTTCCTATGACTACAGGTAAGACTGCAACCTCATAATTAGTTCAAGGATGAAAATAAACCTGAAAAATGAATAACTCAGTTCTTATTCATTTTGAGGTTATGAACAAGTTAACGATCGTACTTATTCAAATAAGTAAAATGTGGTAATGTCATTGCACCATGATTGGTAAGAAATGTTCCTCTAATTCATTAGGTAAACCACGTACTCTTGTAGAGAAAAAAGGAAATGAACGTACACATTACCTACAAAATATTTTCAGTGATATCAACGTGTGTATTTTTTGCAGCTTATTTTCCTAAGCCTAGTAGCCATTGCCAACTACCTTGGCCTGGAATAAATTTTACATCACTAATGCTTTTTCTTGTACTCTGAGAATACAAATTATTATTAGTTAATCTACCGGTTAAGGTAGGATTTAGATGGACGCAAATACCAAATAAATATTTCGCCTCTCCCAAAAAACCAATCCCGCAACCTAATCTACATCAGGTCCCTCTTCCGTGTGTTTCCTTACTCGCTTTATCCCGTCCAACATCCCTATCCTGTTCCTGCCCTTACCTCGCTTGCCCAACATTCTCCCCTCTATTACCCTCTTCAACTTTCCACTACCGCTCAATACGCCTTTCATCCATTTTTCCTGCCTCCATAGGATTTCTCTCAACAAACCCCTCTCCTCACCCACCATCTCCAGTACTTCCTCATTTGTTTCCCTTTCGGTCCATTTCACCTTCTCCATTCTTCTCCACACCCACATTTCAAAAGCCTCCAATCTACGTCTATCCTCCTGCTTCAGTGACCACGTTTCCGCGCCGTACCTACGCTCCATATCAGAGTTTTTACGAGTCTTGTCTTAACATCTCTACTCAACGTCCCCGTCATCAACTCCCTCCTCCTTGAGAAAGCCTCCTTGCCTAGTGCAATTCTTCTCCTTACGTCCCTACCACTTTGACCGTATTGGTCCAAAACACTTCCGAGATATGTAAACTGTTCCACCTGCTCTATCTTTCTACATTAGGTCCCTCTTCATCTCTGTGTGCTTCCTTACTCGCTTTATCCCGTCCAACATCCCTATCCAATCCATGCCCTTTCCTCGTCTGCCTAACATTCTTCCCTCTATTACAGTCTTCATCATCTCAAAAACGATCATTATACGCCCTTCATCCATTTTTCCTTTTTTTATGATTTCTCCCAACAATCCCCTCTCCTCGTCCAACATACCTAGTCCTTGCCATCAACTCCCTCCTCGTGAAAACATATTTGCCTAGTGCAATTCTTCTCCTTACGTCTTTAATGCAACGTCCATTCCAAAATTTTGTGAGAATACAAAAAAATAAACTAAATTTATTTTCAACGGACGAGCGTGCAACTATGATATGTCCGCCATCATCGCATTACCTTCACGACAGCACCCTAAAAAAAGAGTTCTCCTTCCACCGGTTTTCATTTGAAACTAACGTCCATATTCCCCGAACATCCTTTTTTCTTCAAATCTTGTGGTCACATGGTCTGTTGAAATTTCATCCAAATCCATGCGCTTTTCCTTCGCCCTCTGGCCTCGTGGCCGTTATTTTCTACCCTGCTTACTCTTTTTCATGCACACGTTTTTTCTTTTATGAATTCAGGGAAGAGAAATGGTGTCCATGCCAGGCGAAAACAGATCTTGTTACATATGGAGCTCTAACCGAGCGAAGCCAAGAGAAGTTCGGTGGGCCATGCATGCGGAAAAAGTAAATGCCATGCCTAACGGTGTTAGAATATTACTATGCAAGGGAAGTATAGATTTACAGGCAAAAAATTAAATTCGGAAATTTTAAAAAAATTCATTTAGCCAAGAATAATGATGAATATTTAAAAATTAACCATGATTTTCAGTCCTAGGATGCCATTGGTCAATAATAATGTCAACGGCAATATACGCATATAACTTAGTTTCTTTCCCCATCACTGGAAGGAAACGCTAACGGATGGAATTAATCCACTATTCTCTCGTATATGAAGATGGTGTGACTAAAACGATGTCTATGAACTAATCAACCGCCTTCTCACGCACTAAATAATGGATTATAATAATAATAAACGTAAGGACAAATTTTTCGAATAAAAATTTAAATTTTAAAGGCATGAAACTGGTTATCCAAATATATTTTAATGGATGAGGTACTCGTAAGGTAGAAACCTAATCCGTTCAACATTTATGCTGATGAATTTGCAGGGTTTCCCAGCGACAAATATACTCCCATGAATAAATATTTTATCATTTAAATATATTTAAAAATAAAAAGATTTACCGGAACGTAATCTAAATACGATATTAATTATATAAACATTGTTTAACGCTACTGATCAGGACCAGTATGCTTCTTTGGTGGTGATTTTAAAGAAAATAACACGAATTGTATGCACACAATTCTCGTTGTTGATTAGCATGGCAACCGATACGTGGCCATTATAACGCACGGACTTCCGGACGGAATTTTGCTTCCTCTAAGAAAACACTTGTCAATAAAATAAGTACATAAACATTTCAGCATAAATAATGACGAAATTAAATATTTTTTGCATAATCCAACCTAGTTTCCCCTTCCTTCAAGACTTTTTTGCTGCATTAAAATAAGTTTACTAATAACCCAAGTGAGATCTCTGTTAACATTAATTTTCTAGATCTTATTTTCATAGATGCCCATATTTGAAACATTTAACAAGTTAGAGAAATTCATTTTGGCTGAGGGTCTAAAATCTGTTTATAATCCATGAGAAAGAAGCAGCTTACATCAGGGCCCTTAACCATCCTTAATAATTTATCCAATATTAATAATTGAACATAACTATGCAAAGGACTCGGTTTTAAACTTATTAAAAAACTATACAGGCTTGAAACCGAAAATATAATCTAAAGCCAATTAAGACTCTAACTTCAAAAGCAAGCCAACCTACGCTTCAGCTAAAAAAAATTAGTTTATATTTATCATCAGTATCAATACTATAGTCATCATGTTAGTAAGTAGCTATATTGATTTTTGGAGTTTTCCTTATTATTCTTTGTTTTCCATTCATGATAATGGTATTATATTGGCCCCTCCAGTGTATAAATAAAAATATATATAGATATAGTGGGTCGCGGTGGTCCAGTGGGTAGAGCGTTGGACTACTGACCAGAGGGTCCCGGGTTCGATTCCCGGGCAAGGCACTCTGGGCACCTGTAGCTCCACCCAAGCTAGTTGATTTTTCGGGTACCAGATCTTCCTGGGAAACCATAACCGGCACAGGGAAAGGAACTGGCCCCCCCTACCCTGATGTGTGAATATTCACACGCCGTCGGGCTTGGTACATGGGTGAACTCTACCACCACCTACTAAACCGACCTTCGGGTTGATTACTGTGTGTTTTTTTAAATATAGTTTCACACATTATTCGAAGGACTTACGTAAACATACTCTCGTAGACATCTACTATATATCATGTTGCCTAAACCAGCAGCACGATGACCTATTACTCAAATATAATTTTGAGTCAGATTAACTATGGAAGCCTTTTTAGAACAATTATTATACAATGTTATTGTAAAACATTCATGTTTAAAGTTGATTTATTTCCCCGATTAATAATAAATTGTGTAAATATCCCTCTTTTAAGTTAATGTGGATGATTATATGAAAAAGTAATTTCAACAAATGAATTTTAAATCCCCTTATTTTCGGAAATATATGAGGACCAATCAGAGGCATGAACGCTTATGAAAAATTGACATAACGGAGAAAGAAGAAGAAACGTTTGCTTTCTGGACCAAATACCAACTTTCCCGAGATGAATTCAAGAAGATTAAAAAATTATACAAAATCATTCAAGTGTCATGAAAATCATTCAAATCCTAGATCGCTCAGCGGGAAGTACCATAGTGACAAAAGTAAGTAACTTGACTGCAACTTTTCAATATTTTTTTTACTGTCAAACAACATTTATTCTTCATTATAGAGTAGTCATTCAGCTGAAATGCCAGTCCTACATAAGGCATTATTAATTCTGCCATATAAGAAAAGTCAGGAGGACAATGAGAGGTGCTAATTATGGAAAATATCACTATTCGGTAGTTATAAAAGTATCTTTGGAGAGAGAGCATTAAAGCACAAAACCCATTGAGATTAAATGTGAAAAGGTGGCAGAAAAAAATTCAGGAATGAAGTATTAATGAAGACTTGAAGATAATCAGTGCTCGAAACACACGGGAGGGGTACAAACAGATTGAAAAGAGAAGCGTGAGTGATGTTTAGGGTAGTTTCAAAGGAATGATTGTCGAATGTGCTGAAAGTGTTGGTGGGAAAAATGGTCGAAAGAATGAAAGGGTATTATCTGGTGAAATGAAGGAGCGGAGGAATCTGTTGAGATCAAAGTAAAAGGCATTTACGAGGAGGAGGAGGATGATGATGATTGTAGCTAAAGGTGAGGGTACCAGAAGGATAGGGTATGATGCTTAGAGAGAGAGAGAGAGAAAAGATCAAACGAAAAATGCCGCCAAATAAAGAAAGAAATACGCGTTCGTACGGAAAAAGCGGACAATATGCAAAATAAGTTCGCGAGAAATGAGGAGCCGTTTTTGAAATGGGTAAAAAAAAGCGAGGAAGACGGAGAGCAAAAATGGATTACTGCATAAAGATTAAGAGTGGTGACATTGCATGGAATTAATGCGGAGTTTGAGGGAGTTGGAGGGTCTTTTTGAGGTGGTGACAAATAGTGGTGTGGAGTACGGGCATTAGTTAAGTGCATTCGACGTTGAAAATGACTGCAGGAAAACAGCTTCAAGTAAAAAGAGATTGTAACGGCATTGAGAATTTGGAAAAATGGAAAAGTTTAAGGTGAAAAAGGTATACGAGTATTTAGCGAAATGTTAAACAGCAGAAACGAATTGACTACGACTCATCTGGGTGAATATTTTATGTTTTCAAACTTAAGTTGCATAAAATAACAGCATGGGTGTAATAATTTTCATCTCTGTATAAAGGGAAAGGAAATACAAATGCATATTAGTACGGAAAGCGAAAACGGTGGGAATTGATATTAGTAGTGTACAGAAGAATGTGTTCGATAAAGTGATGATTGAAGACTATACAGGGTATCATTGAACCGAAACTGGGCATTACAGTGTATGGCTTTATGCATAGCAGTGAATGTGAGGGACATCTGCATACATGTAGCAAGTGCTTGAGAAATGCAAAGAGTTGCGAAAAATTTTATTGAACATTTATTGATTCTAATAAGACTTGCGATGGAGTGAATAGATTAAAGGTTTACAGCTGTTTAGAGAATCTAAAGTGAAATTGTATTACATGAATGTTATAAAATCGATGCATGAAAATACCAAGGCATGCGTAAGAAGGAATAGGAACTTGAATGATTGGTATTAACTAATATACAATGTAAAATAATTATGCTTTATGTTAACATGGCTGTCCAATATTTTTCAATGGATACAGGTGCAAGAATTACCCAGGAATAAGACCAACGGTAATTAATAGCAAAGAGGGAAGGTTATTGGTAGATAATAAAGAAATGAGTTAACGCTGGAAATGTACATGGAGGAGCTACGATATAGCTCGTATAACATGACGAAGATACATCTACATAAATACCCTGCGAGCCACCATAAAAGGTGTGTGGCAGGGGGTGTAACACCAGGAAAAAATGACATTTTAAACCTGTCAGTCTTGCAGTCTATCTCTCTAATTTTACATTCGTGATCCCTCCGACCGTAAAACGTTGGGGTTCGTATTATATTCTTGATGTCATCGGAAAAGGGCCCATCTTTAAAGGTTTTTAATAAGTTTAATCTATATTGTAAACGCCGCTGCATAAGAGAATCCCAACCTAAATTGTCTAGCAAAGTAGATACGCTGCTGCGTTGGTCATAACAATGTTTGACAAATCTAGCCCCCCTCCGCTGAACTCGATCTAATTCCGAAATCAAATTTATATTTTGAGGATCCCATATACTGGCAGCATACTCTAAGTAAGATTTAACTATAAGTGGAAATAATATTGAAAGCAGAGAAAAAATAGGAACGAAAATTGTGAGCCCAATCACGAAGAGGGAATTTGAGCATAACTTTCAAAAGTTAAATGTTAGAAAGACAACAGGTGTGGTTAATGTACCGGCTGAGATATTAAAAACCCTTGGAACTAGAACAAACGAAAGACTTTGAAATAGTTTGAGAATGTTATCAAAATGGGGAGACGCCCGAAGACTTTCGAAAAAGAAAAACCGTTATGATACCAAAAACAGGGAAACCAATTGAATGCATGAACTACGGAGCAATTGTTATTCTGTCACACGCTTTCAAAGTCTTTTTAAATACGAAAGGGAACATAATCAAAAAGAAAGTGGAAGAAAGTGTTGGAGAAGATTAATTTGACTTCCGGGAAGGTTAAGGAACGAGAGAAGCTATCCCAGCACTGCGCTTGATCCTAGAGATCAATAAATGATAAGGAAAGTTTTCCTTAGTAACATTGATTTGGAAAAAGCCTGCGGTATTGCATATTGGAATGTTTGAAGACATGAGGAAAATAGAAATAGATAGATAGATGGATAGAGGTATTTATTAGGGCGAAATTGAGACCAAATGCTCCCTTCTTCGCTTTAACCCATTAGATAGATTACAGACATAGGAGGCTTATATTTCAGCTCTATCAGAGCCAAAGCACTTTAATCAAAGTGCAGAGATTAAGGGAAAGAAGCAAATGTTAGAAAAGGAGTAGGACAAGTCCATGTCCACTTTCGTCACATATATTCAATTTACATATTGAAGAGAATATTTGGATAGCGAAGAAGAAGACTAGGGGTATAAAAATAAATTGAAGAAAATACACAAGAATCAGGTTTCCAGATGATATTGTGACCCTGGCAGAATCAGCCAAAAACATGAAGGGAAAGCTCCAAATCCTGTCCACATATTTAGCAAAAAGAAAACTGCAAATAAATATGAAGAAAGCTAAAGTACAACGACAGTTTCTAGAAACAGGGCGGAACCCCAGGTAAATTTAATACTGGGACAATCAAGGATAAGCCGGGTAGAAGGGTCCTGCTACCTTTGGAGAATAATTATAACCAATTAAAAATGCGACTCTGCAGTGAAAATAAGGATATCCTTGGCAAAAATGCTAGCGAAAATAAAATATCTTTCAGCAAACAAACACGTGAAATTGGTAATACGAAAAACTACTGCAAAAACGATTCTTTGGGGTACATTGTAACATGGATGCGGGTCGCGGTGGTCTAGTGGGTAGAGCGTTGGACTAGTGACCGGAGGGCCCCGGGTTCGATTCCCGGGCAAGGCAATTTGGGCACCTGCAGTTCCGCCCAAGCTAGTTGATTTTTCGGGTACCAGATCTTCCTGGGAAACCATAACCGGCACAGGGAAAGGAACTGGCCCCCCTACCCTGATGTGTGAATATTCACACGCCGTCGGGCTTGGTACATGGGTGAGCTCTACCATCACCTACCAAACTGACATTCGGGTTGAATACTGTGTTTATGGTTTATGGTAATATGGATGTCAAGCTTGGACATTGGGAAATACGGAGAAGTCTCGGTTGGAAGCAATAGACATGTGGATTTGGAGAAGGATAACGAGAACGAGAAGGATAGATACGAAAACAGACATAGAAATATTGAGAGGAATCAAAAAGGAATGGAATTTGAGGAAAGAAGGAGGAAAAGCAAATTATATTTGTTGTGCATGTTCAGCGGCATAACAACTTCCAGGGAAATATAATGGAGGGAAAAGTACTAGGAAAAAAGGAAGAGGAAGGGTCAGGAAAGATGTTTCTGTATGGCATAAAAAGTACTATGGAAGTCACTACGCATAACGATTTGAAAATAACAGCAATGCAGCGAGATCTAAGGTAGAAACGAAAAGGTTCCCCCCCTTAGAAGACAGTAGTATTTTTTAAAGGAGGCGACTGACAGCTGAGATCATTTGCGCCATTAGGGATGGATGGGAAAGGAAGGGTGGAGAGAAACCCGGCGTCGGCATTAGACTACTCTTATCGAAAGGCGCCAAGGGATCCGCAGTTTAAAGTCCCATCCGATGGATGTCGTACCCATTCAAAGTGCTCTCCACAAAGCACCTCAAGTAGGGATTAGGATACCGCTGAAAAATATTTATTGTCTACAAGATATGAACCCGGGCCCTCTCGGTGGGAAGCCTACGTAAGAATACTATATTATGATAATGATGATGATATGTAAAATGGATGCATGAATAAGGATGGTGTCATGATTTCAAATGCCAATGTACCCGTTCTTCAACACGCTGATGTTTCATTGGATCATGTAAATCTATACGAGGCGAGATCAGTTGTGTTTGATACAGATGATAAGGAAAACACAGATTGTAACGGCGTAATAATTGAATAAATGGCTAAAAAGATGTTCAAATATCGGAATAAATATTTTTGGTTTATACATGCATGTCAATGAACAGTTTATTATCATTAGGTAATCTACCGGTTAAGAAAGGTTTTTGGATGGACACAACTATCAAATAAACATTTTGTAACTCCAAACAAAACCCAATCCAGCAACCTAATCTACATCAGGTCCCTCTTCATCTCTGTGTACTTCTTTCCTCCCTTCATCCCGTCCAACATCCCTATCCTGTTCCTGCCCTTTCCTCGCTTGCCCAACATTCTCCCCTCTATTACCCTCTTCAACATTCCACTACCGCTCAATAGGCCTTTCATCCATTTTTCTGCCTCCATAGGATTTCTTTCAGCAAACCCCTCTCCTCACCCACCCTCTCCAGTACTTCCTCATTTGTTTTCCTTTCGGTCCATCTCACCTCCATTTTCTCCACACCTAATTTCAAAAGCCTCCAATCTACGTCTATCCTCCTGCTTCAGTGACCACGTTTCCGCGCCGTACATAGCTACTACGCTCCATATCAGAGTTTTTACGAGTCTTGTCTTAACATCTCTACTCAACGTCCCCGTCATCAACTCCCTCCTCCTTGAGAAAGCCTCCTTGCCTAGCGCAATTCTTCTCCTTACTTCCCTACCACTTTGACCGTATTGGTCCAAAACACTTCCGAGATATGTAAACTAATGAACAGTTATGAAATCATTTTTCTGCGCTGGTTTAATCATGTTAAGAGAATGCATGAAGGTAGAACCACCCACCATTTTCATATGCAAGGGAAGATAAAATGTAAGAGGGAAGATCAAATGGTTTGTTAGGAAGGGAGGGCCGAGAAAGTCATTGGTGAGTGTGGCCAAAAACTCTTAACGTAAAGGATTAAATAAGTCTTAAAAAACAAAGATCATTCAAGAAATCATTCACATACGCGTATGACAAAGGTGAATGAAGTATGCAAGAATAGAGCAGAATGGACACTAAGGGAACGCTTTAATACCATGAATGAATCATGGCCACCTTTTGACAGCACAATCATAAACAGCCGAATGGTACCTTAAATTTCAGCAAATATTAGAGGGACCGAATTTAGGCGGAGTTTTCTTTAAAATTCCCAAGATATTAAAGAAATATGGGTGGTCAGTTGTGTTCTTTAACCGTTAACGAACGTGTGAGAAAACGGATATTTCCTCTTTAATTATTTTGAGTCGTGTTTACACCAGTCAAAATAAAATATTTATGTTAACAAGGACCAGAATAATTAGCAAAGAATGAAAAATTGCGTCCCTTTTCTTTTCAAGGTATGCCCACATTCCCATTCAACTGAACTGTGGAAAATTTGGCGTTCGTTTGATAAAATAATTTGCTTCACTGCAAAAATTTTCGCTTCTTGTCTTTCATTTTTAATCATTATCTCAGAAAAATTAAGACATCGACCAGAAAAAAAATACACTTAAATATTCTTACACCTAACATTATTCCTTTTGTAGTTTTTGAGTTTGGCGAGAGTCAATTTGCTAGTAAAATTCCATATTCGGTAAATGGATTACACTCTTAACTTCTTTATGGAGATAGAGTAAATATCTGTACCATGAGGAAAACTGTCTTGATCCTTTTAAAACACTCATCATGACGAAGCACAAAATAAGAATCAATCAGTAATGTATAACTTTCTTATCCAAAGGTATCATCGGAAAAAAACAGACGGCATATCATGTTCACCCAGATATTATTTACTACTTATCTCAGACTCCAACCTCAAAACGTCACACTGAAACAACATGGAAACTTATTCAACCTTTAAGCGATTGAAAGTTTCTACATTTAGTCCACTGTAACGAATACAATTAAGTTCAAGAAGGGAGTCCCAAAAGGGCAATGAAAAAAAATTTTCCTTCACATGCCAACATTCAATTTTTAAAGATATTTTCAAAGTTATTATTATTACATAAACCTCGTTGCAATTAGGCATTTTTCCTCGTGGCGATGGTCAAGTCTGGGAAATGGTCGCTCTTACAATGCTCATACATACATACATTTGCAATTCAAAATTGGTGCGATACATGGCAATTGGAATTAATTTTTTAAAAATGCGGAGTAATACATTTTTGGGAAAAGAATTATTTCCTCCCTTATCGTTACAAGATGAAACCAACCAACATCGCGAGGGTAGATTCCTTTAAATACTTGGGTATAATAATTACTCACGATCTGTCCAGGGGAAAACACGTACGAGAAATATGCGGTCGTGCTAATAAAAAATTGGGATTTGTGAAAAGAGTGCTAGGTAAATGCGACGAAAAAGTGAAGGAACGATGTTTCCTTGCCTTGGTCAGGCCCCACCTAAGTATGCTGCCAGTATATGGAATCCTCATAATATAAATTTGATTTCGGCATTAGATCGAGTTCAGCGGAGAGGGGCTAGATTTGTCAAACATTGTTATGACCAACGCAGCAGCGTATCCACTTTGCTAGACAATTTAGGTTGGGATTCTCTTATGCAGCGGCGTTTCCAATATAGATTAAACTTATTAAAAACCTTCAAAGATGGGCCCTTTTCCGATGACATCAAGGATATAATACGAACCCCAACGTATTACGGTCGGAGGGATCACGAATGAAAGATTAGAGAGATAGACTGCAAGACTTACAGGTTTAAAATGCCATTTTTTCCTAGAACGATAAGAGACCAGAATGCTCGTAGTCGAAATCCCCCAGGAATCAGTTCAACACAATAAGTATTAACGTACAGGTTAGAAACTGCACGTAGATACTATATATATATTTTTTTTTCTTACAGGTTCTCCCCCTTCCCGCACCTATTTGAATAAACCCCAACCCCCTCATCCTTTACCCTTTCCTCCTGGTGCTACACTCCCTGCCAAACACCTTTTTTGGTGGCTCGCAGGGTATTTATGTAGATGAAGATGTAGATACATACAAAAGAAGAACAGATACGAGACTCTTGTGTGCAATGAAACGTTTAGATTACCAACCTCTCCTTAAATAATAGATTTCAGTGCAAATTCACTTAATAGAAGGTCACTGATCAATAATTTACTTGTTAATTATATAAATACATGAATATATTCTGCAGGGATTGAGGCTATCGAAACGAATGCCTTTAATCACTAAAAACCCTATTTACTGCCGTACACCCTTCCCACATTCGGGTTACGAAATTTGTGATTTGGCTCAGAATTTCATTATTTGGAAGGGAATATTTGAAATTCTGGTGCATATTATCGTGAGAGAGTTTGAAATCATTTTCAGCTAAGTAAAGTGTGCGTCAAACCACAATAACTCAGCGTCACAGCTGATGCCTCATTTCTCATCGGATGCTTACCATTTTACCGTCGTTTACGATAAGCTTTTGGGTATCGCCCGTCTTCTCACACGACATGGGCCGTGAACTCGACCCAAGCAACACTTTACGCGGTTTATGGACAATACCTTACAAGGCATCTTGAGTCTAACTTCATATTTGCAGAACCTAGATGAGGATAACGGTTCCAAAATAAATTTAATCACCATTTCACATCTTCACCAAATCCCAGTCTAGAACGCTAAAGTTAGGAAACGTCCTCTGCAAACTGAAAACCCACGAATTTCAAAAAAATAACTCCTGAACAAGCTCCGACGGGTGGGAAGGAGAGGAGAGGAAAGGGATGGGATAGACCGAACGAGATGCGGATGGCGGTTTGGAGAAAAACGCGCTAACGACCACACAATGCCAACTTTCACGCGAAGTGATTGAAATACATGCAAGAGCTCATCCGGGGCGACGCGTATCCTCGCTTTAAAGGGGAAACTCATTTCGAGCTCCCAAAACATCCATCCTTTAAGGATTCCGCTGCCATTCTCTCCCAACCTCTCACATCGTGGACGAGAAAACGGGCTCGGGTCGGCGGAGGGGCGTTGGGGAGGAGGAAGAGAGTGGGAACTGAGGAAGAACGAAAGGGTGGAAGGTCCGAAAACTGGCACCAGACGACAGTGATTACATTCCGTCGAGTGTGTAGACGGATGGCAACCGAGGGTTCGAGCGAAGGGATCAAGGGGCAGGGAGGGAGGAAATGAGGGATAGAGTAGGGTCTGAAGGAAGGTTAGGCGGTGGCCGGGCAGGGGAATTGGAGCTGTGAGACTGCTCGAATTCGAGCATCGTTGGATGGTGGAAACTCTTGAATATCGCCAAGCGACAGCGTATCGACATTGCGGCGGTAAAGAGGCGAATGCACTTGGGGCACTGATCCCATAGAGTCAGAGTGCGCATTCAATGCACAGAGAGACAGAGAAAAGGTCTCAGCAACACTGTCACGTGACATCACCATGACAAGCGGTTCAAAGATTACCTCGTACCAAAGTAATTTTACGCCAAAATTACGATCTTCAGTCAACTGAATCGTCACGTGAATATTTATTTATCAAATCAAGGGATTCTCAAGGAAATAATACTGAAATTCGATAAATGAAATAAGAATACCTAATGCAGTAACTAAATTTTACGTTGCGGTTAGTGATTGTCTTATTTCTTATGCTTATCATAAAGAAATCTGTGTCGAGTGTCGGGTATATCTTAATGATCTGGAATATAATCAATTCCTCCATTCCTTAAAATAATTAACGACTACTAATACCACCAAGGTGTCATACTATCATTTTTTTTTTTTTTTTTTTTAGGTAATCTACCGGTTAAGGTAGGTTTTTGGATGGACCCAATTATCAAATAAACATTTTGTGACTCCCCACCTAGCAAACTAATCTATATCAGGTCCCTCTTCATCTCGGTGTACTTCTTTCCTCCCTTCATCTCGTCCAACATCCCTATCCTGTTCCTACCCTTACCTCGCTTGCCCAACATTCTTCCCTCTATTACCCTCTTCAACATCCCACTACCGCTCAATACGCCCTTCATCCATTTTTCCTGCCTCCATAGGATTTCTCTCAACAAACCCCTCTCCTCCCCCACCATTTCTAGTACTTCCTCATTTGTTTTCCTTTCGGTCCATTTCACCTTTTCCATTCTTCTCCACACCCACATTTCAAAAGCCTCCAATCTACGTCTATCCTCCTGCTTCAGCGACCACGTTTCCGCGCCGTACATAGCTACGCTCCATATCAGAGTTTTTACGAGTCTTGTCTTAACATCCCTACTCAACGTCCCCGTCATCAACTCCCTCCTCCTTGAGAAAGCCTCCTTACCTAGCGCAATTCTTCTCCTTACGTCCCTACCACTTTGACCGTGTTGGTCCAAAACACTTCCGAGATATGTAAACTGTTCTACCAGTTCTATTTTTTCCCCGCCTATTTTAATATTTAGCTGAGCCTTTTTCTTTCTGGAAAATCGCATAACCTTTGTTTTATTAATATTGATTCTCATCCCATATTTATCGCACTGAACCTCCAATTCACTCAACAATGCTTGCAACCCCTTGGCTGACTGAGCAACTAATGCTTGGTCATCAGCAAACCTAACCGATTTTACGAATTCCCCTCCGACTTTCATTCCTACCTCCAGTTCTTCCCATGCCTCTTTAATCATTTCCTCTACATATACGTTGAACAGTACCGGTGACAATGGTCAACCCTGCCTTACACCTCTTCCTAACACTGCCCATCCGGACTCTCCGTTCCCCACTCGCACCTGAGCAGTCTGAGACATGTACAGGTTGCGGATCAGTCTCCTGTCCCTCCAATCCATTCCTATTTTCTGCAATATACGCATTAATTTTTCCCAATTCACTCTATCAAACGCTTTTTCGAAATCTACAAAACAGGCAAAAACGTCCTGATTGTATTCTATATTCCTCTCGACTAGTGATCTCATTACTGCAATGGCATCACGCGTACCTCTTCCTTTCCTGAACCCAAACTGATCATCCCCTAAGTAATCATTCGCCTTACTCTCTATCCTTTTGTTGATGATCCTGAGAATAACTTTAGCTGCGTGGGATATCAAACTTATTGTTCTGTAATCCTCACATGACGAAGCCTTTGCCTTTTTTGGAATAGGAACTAACACCGATCTCACAAAATCTTCCGGCCAGATTCCTTCCTCATAGATACTACGAATCAGTCCATATATGGCCTTCTTCCCACCTTTCCCTAACCATTTCAACATTTCTACAGGAATATTGTCCAGCCCCACTGCCTTATTTGCTTTCATCTCCTTTAATGCCCTTTCTATTTCATCGTCGAGTATGCCTGGACCTAAGCTATCTTCTTCTACGTCATGTTCCTTTTCTATGTCTAACCTTGTCGGCCTAAGTTCTTTACCATACAGTGTTTCTATATATTCCTTCCATCTCTCTTGGATTTTTCCTGGTTCAACTATTATCTTACCCCATTTATCTTTAACTGTTAGCACACATCTTGCCTTCTTACTTCCCGATAATAACTTAACCTTGCTGTATAGAGCACCAATTTCACCCTTCTTCTGTAAACTTTCCATATCCTCGCATTGCGTTTTCCACCATTCTTCCTTGGCTTTATTTGTGGCCCTTCTCAACTTATTGTTTAACTCTTTGTACTTCATTTTGCCTAACTCTGTGTTTACATTTTTCCATCTTCTTCTCTCATCCATCTTTGCAATCATCTCATCCGTTACCCATGGTTTCCTTATCCTTTTCCCGTTAACGGTTCCTATAGTGTCTTTAGCGGCTTCCAATATCCCTTTCTTGATACATTCCCATTTTTCTTCGATAGTACTCAGTTCTTTACCGTCATCCATCATTTTCTCTACAGCCTCCTGATACTCCTTCCTCGTTAAATCATTTACTGCTTCTAAATTCCATTTTTTAGCCCGCCGCCCTTGCCTTATCTTCTTGAAACGAACATTACATTTCATAACAACTAAATTGTGGTCAGAGTCCGCATCCGCTCCTGGGAAACTGTGCGAATTTATCACACTGTTCCTAAACCTGTGCCTAACCATAATATAATCTAACTGATACCTTTCTGAGTCACCTGGCATTTTCCATGTATACCTACGCCTTTTGTGGTGTCTAAACCATGTGTTAGTGATGACTAACCCCTGTCTCCTGCAGAATTCAATTGCTTTCTCCCCGCGTTCATTCCTCGTGCCTAACCCATAGTCCCCCACCTCACCACCATCTCTTCCTTCGCCTACCGTCGCATTCCAATCCCCCATCACTATCAAATGTTTCCCTGCAGGAACACTCGCGATGATATCCTCTAACTCATCATACATCCTATCGACTTCTTCCTCCTTGTGGTCATACTATCATATAACCACTAAATTTGAAATATTTTCCGGAGTTGCCAACGCCAGTACTGTACCAATACATACTTGTATGAACGTGACATTGGTACTCAACGACAAAGATGTTGCTACCGCTTCAAGTGACGTCATCTGGATTCTACCTCTTTGATTCTATGGATGATCCCTTTTAATCAAATCGAATACTGAATCGACTAGAAAAATCATGCCGACACGCTCAAACCTATCCCCATCATCGTTCATGTCGTACCAACGCTGAAATCAATCATTCTTCGCGAGTAAAAATAATTATTATTATCTAAACAAATTAGGAAAAGGAGAAGGGTGGATAGGATGTTAAATCAGATTGAATGGAATTTAATGGCAGAGGAAGCCGAAATCTATCCAGGGCTATTGTCTCACAGCAGGTTAATAAATTGGGAAATAACATATTTATACATGGTGAAGCAATATAACTTCCTTTTTGAAAAGGGTTTTGCTTGATAACAAAGGAAGTTACGTTGCCACACCCTGTATTGCACGAGGCGAACAACGACTATAGAGTGTAATTTTTTCCCCAGGTTACTAATCTAAATCGAAAGTCTTGGTGAAAATATTCGATCCGGCTCAAATGATAACTAGAATGGTGGCTACTGCGCCAAAGTATCGAATCAGGACGTCATCTAATGAACTCATATTAGAGCGAACATAATGCACGCGATGGGAGGAAGAGTCAACTCCTTAATTCAATCGCTGATTAGCATAAAAATCAGCATTTCCTCTTGAAAATGGTACTGTATTCTCGAATGCAATACTGCAGAAGCAATGTAATTTCATTTTTAAGTTTTTTAACCATATTTTCCGAAATTTCAATAAATACATAAGAGAGAATATTTTACATTTCAATACCGGTAAATTGGTATTTTGTTACCCTAGGTTCAATAAAAACGCCATAAATTTGCAAATATCATAAAAGCATGTCGTAACAAGTGCATAACTGTACTCTTGAGTTAGGATATCGAAACCATTTTACCTATTGTCATGCATGTAAGCACCACATGAATCCTGTTATATTTTACAATATTTGTAATCACAAACACTAAAGAAGACCAGGATATCACCATTAACTTCCTTGCATTTCCAGAATAAATATTCAGCTTCCCTCAACCCCAACCTTACTAATTTCAGGAAACCTGAGAGTAAACGAGTTCCACCCACCTAATCTTAAGACTATTTCAAGGAATATTTCGATAGGCGATATTTTCTCTGGATAAACTTAACTTGTATTCTTAATTTCTTCAAGATATATCTTACAGAGGGAAGATATTTGAAATAGGTTTCACTTGAAAAATTTCCTAAACATATCTGGGTGAAATTTAAATATACAAGGAACGTAGTAATAAAAATAGCAAAAAATAACAATGTAAACAAAAAATACAAAAAAAATATTAAAAATAAAAAATTCGTGTGATTGGCGGGTCCCTGGCCTAGGAGGAATCCTGGTAAACCCTGAACGTGCGAGTATATGTGAATCACAAAGGTCAATGTTTTCGAGCATACCTGAGTGATTGAGTGACTGTGTATTCACGTAAGTTGATTTGTTTCTTTACATCCTTTAATAATTTTCATTTATTAGTGTGATTGACGGGTCACTGACATAGGAGGAATCCTTGCAAACCCTGAGTGTGTGTGTGTGAACGTTATTCACGAGAGTGAAAGTTATTTCGTAACTCACCTTAGTGATCGAGTGGTGGTAAGTTTGTTTTATTATTTTTTATTAATTTTATTATTACTATTTTATTTCTTTAATTATTTGTTTCGAATTTGTGTGTGTGTGGTGTTTTTTTTTAAATTAAATTTAATTTTTTAAATTATAAATTTCTTTATTATTATTTATTTATTTAAATGTATTATTATTTTTATTATTTTTCCATTTATTATTATTATTATTATTATTTTTCCATTTATTATTATTATTATTATTTATTATTATTATTTATTATTATTATTTATTATTATTATTTATTATTATTATTTATTATTATTATTTATTATTAGTATTTATTATCATTATTTATTATTATTATTTATTATTATTATTATTTATTATTATTTGGTGTCATTCAAGTTTACGGTCCCGGTATTTTTTGTTTACATATCTGGGTGGTTTAACTTTGAAAAGAAATATTATATGAGTATTACTATATCGCAGCAATCTTTAAGAATAGAGAAAATCAGGACTAAGTGGAGGGGTTGGAGAGAGAGAAGAGTACGGAAGCCAAAACGGATGGCTCGCTGACGACGGAGGGCGAGAGGAGTAGGGTATGGGGAAAAGAGGGATGCTTAATGGAATGGAGGGAGAGTTGCCTGGAGTTACCCATCGTTAAGATTCTCCCATGCCTCGGTAGGAACTTTCCAAAAAAAAAATAAATATAATGGTTTTTCGAGCGATTTCTGGAGTATTGGACCGAAGGAGGTTCCAGATGAAGTGTAGCAGCCAGAAGCATATGTACTTCCAACTGTCATAAAAATACGCAATAGAAGCAACAACTTAGGACATCGCACAGACTATTAGCTCCCAGATTAGCATAAGGTGAATTTTCCGTGAATCCTTCTTGAATTCCTACAACATGGTCGACTAATAGAACAACTTCATAAAAATTTTCAACGGCAAAGAATCCATTTTCAACATATTTACATTAGATTAACGAAACAAAACAGATCGGATTGGTGGGCTATTTAAGGTGGGCTTTCCGATCCAACGGTGACTTTTCAAAACCCATCAGTCGCACATCTATCATTGGTAATCCGAAACTACACTTAGGTGCCACTTCGTGCAGAGTATCCCCTCTTCAATCAGGTTGTACACATCTTGGTGGCCCAGTTGTTAGAGCACTTGCCCGTGAAATGAGAGGACCAGGTTCAGATTCAGGATGTGAAGTATTGTTTCCATGGAAAGTTACTTCTCTTTTGTGTTCGTCCAAGAGTTTCCTTGCCATTTATCCTTCAAAGGGAAACAGAAAAGAAAACATACTTGCGAATGCAATGGATAAGTAAATACCCCCATACGCAAATATATAAACACACACACACACACATATATATATATATATATATATATATATATATATATAACTTAGACAGTAACACACAGCACGAGAACACATAAAAAGAACACTCACAATAATATCTTGATAATTTCGACGGACTCGAACTCCGTCTTCTTCGGAAGATAAGATATGACTGAGCTCAGTCATATCTTATCTTCCGAAGAAGACGGAGTTCGAGTCCGTCGAAAGTATCAAGATATTATTGTGAGTGTTCTTTTTATGTGTTCTCGTGCTGTGTGTTACTGTCTAAGTTTTTTATTCAACACTTCCGTGTTACTTCGAAGAAATCATCTATATATGTATATATATATATATATATATATATATATCCTTAACAGTCCTAACTAATCTTCCGAGGAAGACGGAGTTCGAGTCCGTCGAAATTATCAAGATATTATTGTGAGTGTTCTTTTTATGTGTTCTCGTGCTGTGTGTTACTAAGTTTTGAAATTATCAAGAAATAACGTGTGAGTGTTCCTTTTATGTGTTCTCATGTTGTGTGTCGCTGTCTAAGTTAAAAATCTATATATGTGTTTACATATGTACACACACACTTAATATGTAAAAAGGTCAAATGAATTGGTTTCCGGGCAATTACTGGCGCGCATGGAAGGGGGGGAGGATAGTCCAGACAGTGAGGAAAAACGATAAAATGAGGCAGAGCAAGGGGACCCAAGCTCCAGCGACGATACCTGCGGAGAAGGGGGCAAGAGTGCGGAGGGGCGTGGCAAGCAGGGAATGAGGGACGGTAGGGGCGTGAGGGTGGAGGGGGGGCCGGGAGGAGACAAAATGGGAGAAGGATGGAGTGGGGACAGAGCGGGGGTGTGCGGTGAGCGTGGAAATGGCGAAAATGGGGAGGGATTCGGAAGGGTGAACCGACGACTGGGGGAAAGAATTTTTGGGAAGACATGAGGAAGAAAAAGTTATCTCACCAATTAATCATTCGGACAACGTCATGAGCGAGAATGGCAGAAATGGCCTGGTGCGGGGTATTCAGGTGGAAACTATTTGTGAAAATACGGAGAGACGTCGTCATTCTATACTAAGCATGATGTCAACAGAGTAATGGGGTGATGGCACTAGCGCCAAGCGGTAGTGGTCGTTATCGCAAAATGTTGGTGTCTTCTTCAGTGAGAACGCGTTCACCACGCCTCACCTGGTGGAGGAAAGGAGTAGCAAATGATCATAAATAGAGACACTCGAAAAGAGAGCGCTACAGGAAGTGCGACGCTCTATGGAAGGTGCCATATTCCTTAAAAATTGCAAAAGTAGCCCGTGAAAATAAGCGTAATGTGAGACTTACAATCAAATATACTAAGTACATATATATAAGTATATATAAGTACATACTCGGATTTAATTGATCCGAATATGACGAGAGGGCGCAAACAAATTGGTGCGAGGTACAAAACGAAGTGATTGGAAAATTCTGACGAAATACGACGTGATGTGGGGATGTTATAGGAATAACAAAAATGTTTACATAAAGTGCTTTCATTCCGTATATTCCACTTTTATCAGCTACAAAAATCGCATTTTTATGAATATTACCACTCATAATTTTTTATTGATCCATTTTTGACCTTGCAAACAATACTATGAAGTTTTCAACTGTCATTAAGTGATAAAAAAATTGCTTAGTTTTGTTGCTAAATGCTTCATGGCTCAAGTTTCAGGGTTAGGTATCATTTGGTGCAGAAAATCTGAACAAAATATGATAGGGTGGTACCAAAAATGGCTTTTTTATTTAGTGAATTGACGTGGAATGACCCATATATAATTCCATTTGCACTTACCCACAAATCAATACACAAAATGTTTAAAAAAAGTGGCAACATACGTATAGCCCATCAAGGCAGGAGATAACGCAACAGTTTTTCCATGATAACAGTTTTCCAACCATGAAATTTAACACCAAATTTTCCTTTTCACACTGATAATGACGAGAACAAAATGGATAGGTAGAGTAAATAATGAAAGGAGCACTTGCAAGTGTAGGTAAAGAGAAAATACTGAGGATAACACAGAAAGATGGAACTTAATTGAGCACATCCTGAGGTATTACAGCGCAATGAAGACGATAATTAAATGAAAACGCAGAGTAAGAATACCGATCAGGCAAGAGTGAATTACGAGAAGAAGATAATGAGATACTCAAGTGCAAGAAACAATGGGAGAATAAAGAAATTGCTAGATAACAGAATAAACAAAGACGAACATAACAAGTTTGTAAGTTTCCTTGCAAGTAAATTTGGTCACATTACAAGGAATCTCGTTAGCCTGACTCAAGCGTCTCATTACCCCAAAATATATACTCGTAATATGCATATGAGGAGGAGTAACACAGTTGTGATTTACAGAGCTTCAATTACTATCGGCTCACAGGAACGAGTTGACCAGCACAGGAGCACGTCATTCGATTACTTCCCTCGTAAAAACCGGACTCAACTGCAGGAGGTAAGCCTTCGCAGAATATTATTTTCGCGAGTAGAAAAGGTTTTTGGGGCACAAAACGAAAAGCATTACGCCAACGGTTAGCGATATTGAAAAAGTTTGGGAAGCGCTGCTCCGGAGCGAAGGAGCACACAATACACAACCACCTCCGCGTTTTTTTTCCACAAATATTCGTTAAATCCCCTATTATAAAGAGAGAGCGGGAATGCCACGCGCGGAATAAAGGGGAAAATCCGCTGCCGTAAAAGAAAATTCGGTTCGAACGGGGAGATTATGGGGGGAGAGAAGGGGAGGACGGGGGGGGGGAGAGAGAGAGAGAAAGAGAACAGGGTGAAGTTTGGACGACACTCAATTGAATCCATAATGTCAGGTCGATTCTGGGCAACCGTTATGCGCACGAAAACCCACTTTCGGTCACGTTGGGCATGCCTAATCGTTACGAAACATTCACTCTAAAAAAAAATAATAATATCGGTGAACATATTACTCCGTGGCTTTATTCATTCGTCTTCCAAATTTCACTTTTAAATAAATTTTCGCCTCCCACTTGCGCATGCTACAGCTTTCACCGCTCTCTTTCTCGCGTGGGACGACGAATGTAATGATCCACGAAACTACTCAACCCAGATGAACGTATATTCGGAATAAATTCTAAATAAAAGCCATTACAGAGCATTATCGTCTACTAAACAGATGAAAAACGCACGTGGCAATATTTCATCCGGAAATGCGTATGTGTTTTTATATGAGCATGTGTATGTGTGTGTGTCTATATATGTATATAACATTTGGACGGCACATTAGAGCACAAAATAAAATAGATAACACGTAAAAGGACACTCACATTGTAGATTGTTTAAGCTTTCGGCCTACTTCGAGGCCTTCTTCAGGTCAGACTATATATATGTGTATACATATGAAAAAAACATAGCTATATATATATATATATATATATATCCGCAACATGTACATGTCTCAGACTGCTCGGGTGCGAGTGGGGAACGGAGAGTCCGGATGGGCAGTGTTAGGAAGAGGTGTAAGGCAGGGTTGCCCATTGTCCCCGGTACTGTTCAACGTATACTGTATGTAGAGGAAATGATTAAAGAGGCATGGGAAGAACTGGAGGTAGGAATGAAAGTCGGAGGGGAATTCGTAAAGTCGGTTAGGTTTGCCGATGACCAAGCATTAGTTGCTCAGTCAGCCAAGGGGTTGCAAGCATTGTTGAGTGAATTGGAGGTTCAGTGCGATAAATATGGGATGGGAATCAATATTAATAAAACAAAGGTTATGCGATTTTCCAGAAAGAAAAAGACTAAGCTAAATATTAAAATAGGCGGGGAAAGAATAGAGCAGGTAGAGCAGTTTACATATCTCGGAAGTGTTTTGGACCAACACGGTCAAAGTGGTAGGGACGTAAGGAGAAGAATTGCGCTAGGCAAGGAGGCTTTCTCAAGGAGGAGGGAGTTGATGACGGGGACGTTGAGTAGGGATGTTAAGACAAGACTCGTAAAAACTCTGATATGGAGCGTAGCTATGTACGGCGCGGAAACGTGGTCGCTGAATTAGGAGGATAGACGTAGATTGGAGGCTTTTGAAATGTGGGTGTGGAGAAGAATGGAGAAGGTGAAATGGACCGAAAGGAAAACAAATGAGGAAGTACTAGAAATGGTGGGGGAGGAGAGGGGTTTGTTGAGAGAAATCCTATGGAGGCAGGAAAAATGGATGAAAGGCGTATTGAGCGGTAGTGGAATGTTGAAGAGGGTAATAGAGGGGAGAATGTTGGGCAAGCGAGGTAAGGGTAGGAACAGGATAGGGATGTTGGACGGGATGAAGGGAGGAAAGAAGTACGCAGAGATGAAGAGGGACCTGATGTAGATTAGTTTGCTAGGTGGGGAGACACAAAATGTTTATTTGATAGTTGTGTCCATCCAAAAACCTACCTTAACCGGTAGATTACCTAATAATAATATATATATATATATATATATATATATATATATATATATATATATACTATATAAACACACAAACACTAAGACAACAAACACCACACACATAGAAACATAAAAGAAGGACACTTACATTGGATATTTACGTTTCGACGGCACGGCCGTCGTCATCAGAAATCAGATTCTGATGACGACGGCCGTGCCGTCGAAACGTAAATATCCAATGTAAGTGTCCTTCTTTTATGTTTCTATGTGTGTGGTGTTTGTTGTCTTAGTGTTTGTGTGTTTGTGCGTCGCCGGAGAGCGTCATTTCCAAGAGTATATATATATATGAAAAAAAAAACACAGTAATCAACCCGAAGGTCGGTTTAGTAGGTGATGGTAGAGCTCGCCCATGTACCAAGCCCGACGGCGTGTGAATATTCACACATCAGGGTAGGGGGGCCAGTTCCTTTCCCTGTGCCGGTTATGGTTTCCCAGGATGATCTGGTACCCGAAAAATCAACTAGTTTGGGTGGAGCTGCAGGTGCCCAAAGTGCCTTGCCCAGGAATCGAACCCGGGACCCTCTGGTCAGTAGCCCAACGCTCATATATATATATATATATATATATATATATATATATATATATATATATATATATATATATATATATATTTCTGTCATATCTTATCTTCCGAAGAAGACGGAGTTCGAGTCCTTCGAAATTATCAAGATATTATTGTGAGTGTTCTTTTTATGTGTTCTCGTGCTATGTGTTACTGACTAAGTTTTTTATTCAACACTTCCGTGTTACTTCGAAGAAATCATATATATATATATATATATATATATATATATATATATATATATATATATATATATAACTTTTGGACGGCACAACAGAACACAGAATAAAACAGATAACACGTAAAAGGACACTCACACTGTAGAGTATTTGAGCTTTTAGAAATATATATATATATATACATGCATACACACACATGCATATATACGTTAGCACACACATATATGTAAATGGATTATTGCACATCCTATGCAATTTAAGTTTGCAACATATATTTGCAGTATAAGCAATATATTTTTGCAGCTATTCCAAACATCAAAGCAAGTTGCCATTATCGGGAGCCAAACTTGAATTAAAATAAGTAAAATTAAACTCCTTACATGTCACTAAGTACCTGAACTTAAAAACAGAAGGTAGATACCGATGGTTAATTTTTATATTTCACAAGGCTGAAGCAGAATGAGTGCTTTCAATTGATGATTGCCGTTAACTTAGGGCTAATCCATAGATTTTTACATGAAACAATAGGTTCAACTGCAACAAAAATTTTAGAAATATATAATCCACATTTTTTATACCTCGCAAATCGGCGAAAACCAACCATATAAAACACTGGAATCAAACTTCGATGTCATCATAAACTGGGGAATGGTTTGGTCGAAACTCAATACAATTTTCATGCTCCTCCCCCCTTTCTCAAAAAAAAACACCAACGGAATTGTGACAGGCCAAACTCCTAGGACGACTGATGGTGATAAAAGCAGTCCACCGCTTCCCTGAATTTCTCCTTTCCAATTCCAAACCATCCAAAACCAACGTGCCCTAAAACCTGACCCCTTCACAAGCCTCGCCCACCCAATTACACTGAGTATCAAACGTCACGACAGAGAGGGGAGGTTCACGTCCGAAGCCACCAATAGGTAATTAGAAGAGTTGGCCTCGGACGGCCAAGGGAATATCTGGAAACAAAACGAATTTGAAAAAAAAAACGCGAAGTTAAATCATAAATGGCGGACGAAGATCGTTGGGAGCTAGCGGGCTATTGTTTTTACTTTCGGTTTGAGCCGACCTTGCTTTGAGTGAAGGGATATCGTTGAGAAAGAGAGTGATGTGTGGGGGTGGAGAAGTCACGGGTGGGAAATGGAAGCACATGCATTCAACCACACCTATGTATATGTATTGAGAAAAGTAAAGGGAAAACCATGAGACCTTCGTAGGGGAAAAAAACAAAAGCAGGTCACGGGAATGAATGGAAGCCTGTCCCGAGGTCCTGTCGTAAACACGAGAAGGTAAAAGACTTTTACACCAAGAAAGCTCCAAATAAAACATCAGGAAACAATTTATATGCCGAAAAGACATAGTGAGATTAAGTGTGGTTTGGAGGCGAGATATACCTATAAATAGCGCCATAGACGGTTTGGACACAGGATGCAAAAGTTCCGACGTTCCTACAGTTCGAAGGTACGGGGATGGATGAATTTTCCATAAAATATGGAATGCAATACTATGTGAAGGCGAGAGCGCTATAAATTTGAAAATGATTCCCTGAGAAATTCTGCTGAAACTCGACTCTAGAAGCATAAATCCGAGTTCCTGTTTTGACGCCCACTGAGATGATGGATCGCGGTGATACTTTTCAGTTAAAAACACTCTTCTTTTGGGTAAAATTCCGTGGAGCTGAATTTTGAAATATTTTCACCAGGACATCATGAGCATTGATTTTTCTCAGTGTGCAATTAATGAACACGCGCTGCTGTTTCCTGTCAAATAAAAATCATTAGCTTAATTAGGTGCCGGGGATTTTTAAGAAATATTGACAATGTGATTACATGAATCATTGACACGTCAATTTTATAACCCCACGAAACATTTTCCCTTTGACTCTATGGGCATTTCGTCATAAATATAAATTATATCAAATTAACAGTTGCCAAGAGCAAAAGGTGACAGACGTGAAATATATTTTTTTTTTAACCTCCCGTTCAAAAAAAAATGACGAAATGATTCGTGACTACAACATCGGGTGCCACTTTCCAAAATTTTCGAAACTGAGAAATGTAGCTTCATTTAAAAAAAAACACATAGACAGAGACAGGAAACCTCATTAATTACGGCACTGTTTGACATCGAGGCAGATGGTAGTATTTTTTGGAACAGCACACTTATCAAGAAGGAAAAGGACCGCTCAAGGAGTCGTAATTGGTCCCATGGGCTTTCCCACGGGAACAAGCTTACTTATTAAGGTAACGGTGAAGGCCATCGATCAAATTATTCGTTTCGTACTGGAAGGATCAAAATTAAATGGCGTCGGGTAGCACGCAAAAATTTTAAATTATTACCTCACGAATTATTTGATCACGCGACAGAATGAAGGTTCACGGGCCATTAAATATGGAGTCCTTCCATGAATGCACCCGAAAATTCTCCAAAATTATCAACAGAATCCCAGGGAATATTATCTCTCCATTGGTGGATATTTATAGCAACAATAATCGAACACCATTTTCAACTTAATGTATTCCTTAGATCATAGACTTAGATTGACTACAATAAAGCGCGGATTTCCTTGAAAAAAACATTACTGCAAACTCAGAAGCCTAAGGAATGTCGGCAGCATTAGTCCGGTTGGCGTCAAACCAGTTTATGGATTGGAAGTCCATACCCTGAGCCGATAACGGTAGTTGGGCTGTACGGCCGAGTTAATCAGTGTTCATTAGATATTCATGACTATCTCATCCATTAATGTCCATTAGCGTTTCCAAAGTTGTGTTTTTAAACCCAAGAGCTACTACTAACCCAGCTAGAAAAACAGCAGAATCTAAGGATAAATATCGATTGAGAATAGGCCCCCAGCCATGCACCTATGCGCTTAATAAATCCGAACGTTTGCACTACTCCTATTGAAGATGTTTCTTGAGCTCAAAGCCTAACGTAAGCGTAACGTAAATACGTATTTGGAAAAACAGCAATTTCCTCCCGAACGCCTACTGCATTGGGAACACCGAAATGGAATGTGTAGACTCAATTAAATACATATACGTTGACCTCACTCACGATCTCTCCTGGGTGAAACGCATACGGGGAATATGAGGACAAACTAACCAAAAATTAGGATATATTAAAAGATTACTGGGTGAACGTGATGAAAAGGTCAAAGTGAAATGTTATAGTTCGCCGGTTAGGCCTCATTTAGATTATGCTGCAAGTACATGGGATCCTCACGAAGTTGTATAAATTGCCGGATTGGATCGCGTGCAGCGTAGAGGAGCTAGATTTGCAAAATTTTGTTATGATAAACTTCGTAGCGTATCCAAAATATTATATTGGAGAGCTAGGCTGGGAATCACTCAATGGAGCGAAGGTTAAATTACAGATTGAAGCTTTTGCATAAATTGGAAGGACGTCTTTTTAGCAACGATGTTGAAAATGCATTTTTATCCCAACGTATTGCGGTAGGATGGATCATGTTGCGTAATAGAAGTAGAGAGATTAAGTGTAGGAGAGCTAGATTTAAGATACCACTTTTTTCCACGAACAATGAGGGATCAGAACAACATTTTCCGACCGCGGTAGGGTCATTTTCGGGTCAAAATTTCGGGTCAGTCTGGTGTGTATTCACCCCCTGCCACACACCCTAGCGGTGGCTTGCAGGATGCATAAATAAATAAATAAAATCTCACAATATAACATTGGGAAAAGACAAACATAGACTTAATTTTCTCGATCAATCCCCAGGAATAAAATATATTTTAGAACCAGCAAAGATAACAAATCCGCCTAATTTCAGCCAACGTCTCAATGACACTGATGCCCCGAACGCGAACAAACATTTTATGAAAGAAATCACTGAGTAATTAGCAAACAAAAGGGGACCGCAAAAATTTTAATGACCCAACAAATTGTAATGGCATAATTTATCATTATATTACTGCGACATGGAAGTTTGAACAACCCCGACAGTGCTCACTGCTCTCACAATTTGAATTATGAAAATCAAAATGCGGTTTCCAGAAAACCCAAGCGGTCTAACTGCAATCGATCCCTTCGACACGATTCCGGGAAGCGGAGAGAATACCGACTTCGACCTCTAGTCAAAATTCAAAGCCATCGAGTGCGGGGAAGACCCGAGGAAGTAATTGAAAATCAGCATTACTAGTGGATTCTTCACAGCTCGTCCCGAGTGACCAACGGGACCTTCGAGATAGTAACTGGATGTTCCTGATATATACTCCACAAGAGCCGGGATGCGACGGAGGAGGAATAAACAAGGTCGTAAACTTCACTCATTAAACCCCTTTTTTACGACAGAGGGGACGCTGCAAAGAGGCAGGGAAGCACGCAACACGGTAAGCGAGAGGGGAAAGTTCGACTGGAGACGTGCCGTAAAGCTAGCTATACACAATGAGTGCGGTGTACTCACCTATTTTTTTTTGGCGCCGATCATCACAGGAGTCCGTGTAACAAGACACGTGCTATCACAGACAAAAAAAACACTGACAGTGAAATCGAGAACCTCCACGAACTAAATAAAATTGGTGTCTAGTGCAAAATGTACCAAGGGTAATGTTTTCAACACGTTTTTGGATTTTTTATTAGGTAATCTACCGGTTAGGGTAGGTTTTTGGATGGACACAACTATCAAATAAATATTTTGTAACTCCAAACAAAACCCAATCCAGCAACCTAAACTACATCAGGTCCCTCTTCATCTCTGTGTACTTCTTTCCACCCTTCATCCCATCAAACATCCCTATCCTGTTCCTACCCTTTCCTCGCTTGCCCAACATTCTCCCCTCTATTACCTTCTTCAACATTCCACTACCGCTCAATACGCACTGCATCCATTTTTCCTGCCTCCATAGGATTTCTCTCTTTTTGGATTAAACATTCAAATTCAAAATGCTTGACAATGATTGATTGATTTCAGTTTACCAATGAGAATAGGAGTGCAGAATATTATTTGACTCAAATAATAATGCGAAATGAAATATAATTTACTATGAATTTTGAGAAAAATGGCATATTACCGGATGAAATAATTTTCTCAGGCAAAAGAAAAGGTACCATTTTACTTCATCTACAGTGGTGGTATTTTTGTTTTAAGAAATGGTCGGTTCTAAAATTCTAGAAATCCGTCAAGTAAAATTTATACAAAACCCACAATTTAATATACGAACTGAGATATTCTAGCTATGACTTGGCAGAAATTTGAAAAGCACATTAAAAAAAAAACTTCCATAAAAACGGAATTTGGCGAATTTATTCGAATAGTTTTCCTTACACTTTAGCTAAGTCTGTTTTTTTTGTTTCATGGAATGTGCTCGAAATCCGAGATAACATTCATCATTCCAAATATGCAGGAATCCTGTCGCACTTGCAGAAATTATGCCAAAGCACAAGTCGGGAGAGAGAATTTTGCGAAAATTTGGAATGTTTAATAATGCATTCTCATTGAGCCATTCAAAACCGTTTCGATTTTTATCGCCTTAGCGCGCCGCCGATGCTCTTTTACAATTTCTCAATTTCCTGCAATCTTCCTTGGTACCTCCGAGGGTAGAGGTACCTGCAAGGCGGACAATGGCATACTCTCTGGACGAAATAAGCATAGGGGCCAAAATAATGGACGAACCGATAGACAATACGCTAAGCCTTCGTTATTCCAAACAGCTCAACCATGTAAGGACTGGGTATGAATACAAAAAATCCTTCACTTCCGGTAATCTAGCATCCGCCCTGGACGTGGATAGCCAGCAAAGCTACCGCACCAGTCCTCACGTCAACGACGACATAACATGTTTATCAGAATGACAGGCAGCAATAAAATCAAGGAAAATATATAAAATATACATCGTTTCGCATTCAATAAATTCTCACCCGCGTTAGAGTGCAATAAATGACCTGAAAGCAAAGCACGCTCATAAAATTTTTGATAAAAAAATACAGGTTTCATTTAACTTTTCAAAAACACTCAATATTTCTTTGATTACAAATATTTCCTCCAGCGCCGACTACGAGATGACAGCACTATACGGACCCCTTATCACCTATTCTTTCGTATTCGAAAATTTTAAGTACTCAATTAAATCAAAAAAGAACATTTTTGCGACAAATAATTTGCAAATTGATTTTCCAAAATAATATCCATTTTCTCTCAATGTTAATTACGGATGCATACAAATCTATTTCCGCACTCTCGACGATGTTTACACTTAAATAGACAATGGATTGGGTTTGTTTCAAATTGGAAATCCATGCCATCCATGTTTTATCAGCAAATGACAGACAAATTCATCCTTGGTCAAGCTACAAAACAAAAAAAAACACGATTATAACCGATTCCGCCAAAATATATATCTCAAGTCATTGAAACACGTGAGATAATAATGACCAACAGGAAGAAAAATAGGTTGAATGCAATAAAAGTATTAGAAAATTCGACAGGATATTTCAATATACTATTGTCATTATTTTTGCGGAATGCCCTCGTATCCTAAGATCGCATTCTTCATTTTTTAAAAATGCGGAAATCCTGCAAGACCGACTGCTATCATCTGAATTAGATACACATGTGATAAGACTCAGCAATATGCTCTAATCTGTTTACAAGGTCCATTCTCGAGAACGGACTGCAGTGAAGTCTTGACACAATGATAAAGATTAAGGGGTAATTACTTTAAATTTGGAAGTGAGTCCATTCAATACTTTTCTCAACCGAATGATTTACCGCGGAGTAGAGAACTTGCTTGAAAGGCTGGAAGCATCTTACTTCGGTTCGCTCCCTTACCTTTGGAAAACCGCCAGAACATTCCCCCCCATTTTCGCGGAAGGCCCACCAGAGGCATATTCCAGCCACGTCCGAGGAAGAACAGGCTGGAATTATCCTTTCAATGGATTCATCACACCGTAAGGCCGTAGGGACGCGGTAACGTAAAGCGCGAAATTACCCAGGGAAAGAATACGCCCGCTAAAGGCGACGGGTATCAAGAAGTTGACAAAAGGATCAATAGATGGCAGACAGATGCAGCGCTGCGTGCAATTTCCTTGTTATCGGGGCATGACGTGGCCAATCACCCTTTCTATTTTACCCCATCCGCCGCTGCCTTCCCCTCCACCACACCACTCTCCCACTCGCACTCGGCCCTCTCCCTTCAGTCCTCGCCTCTTGTCAAGAGGCCGCTAGCGAAACGGGAGTGCAGGAAAAATAAGAAGTCATTCGGTGCAACGTCACTACCTTATGTAGGCCTTGGTGCGGGAGGGAGTGATTGAAGCTGGAACAAGAGTGCAATGCGCGGACCACAATTACACGTCCCGGCCATGTCTCTCTTTCGTTCCCTCCCCTCCCGAAAAATCCCACAATGCCCACTTCCCCTAATTCCTCCCCCTTCCCCGAAAATCTTCTCATAACCACCTCCTCCTCCCTTTAGCCCACTCTCCGTGCGAACGCACCTGACCTGACTTGTGGAGGAGACTAGGAAAAGTGTGTCAGCGCTGGGAGAATCTCGGGCCTTTCATTTTAATACACATTGGTCAATCGGGTGACTGGGTTACGCGCAAGGCGGAGTAAAATTTTTTTTTCTGCCACGACTTTTTGTGTCCGTGTTCGCATGCGCATGTGTGTGTGTGTGTGTGCGAGCGTAGAGAGTGTGGGGGAGTGGGCGGGGTTTCCGTAAACACAATACCCGGCGAGAAAAGAGCAAGAATTGGCCATTAGCCAATTTCCTACGTAACGCTACTTGAGCAAACACGAAAGAAGCAATCGCCCAGCGGACGAAAACGATCGGAAGCTTCCATAAATACGAAAGCGAAAGAGTACGTCACGTGACGTCTTCGACTAGTAGTAACAATAGAAGCAGTGATTAAAGGAGACATAATTGAAGGAGATCTAGCACTATTGCGAATTCATCATTATGGTTAAGTGAGAGTAATTCGGGGTGCATTGAGAAAGAGGTTATGATACGAACGAGATAGAAAAATGTTCGCAAGCTCATCTTGAAAAAGGGTACCCACTTCACAGATTAAAAATGTTATACACGAACATACAGCTTGAAATAAATAGTCATCAAGGGAACCATTCCATGTAAAAAATACAGCTTTTCTGAGTCACGTGACCAAAATACCACCTTTCCCACAAATGGTAGCGTGGAACCATTCTTATTAATTAATTTATCTATTTATAGTCTCTTTCTTGCATTGGAGTAACATTTAGACACTATAGTCTCTTCTTCCACCTTACCCATTAACGTAACATTGAAGACAATTACAAACAGCCATGCTCTGGAGTGGGGGAAACTCACCTATACGGGATTCGAATCCGAACCGAATCGGATTCGAATAGAACCACCATTTCCATATGTAAGGGAAGATAAAATGTAAGAAGGAAGATCAAATGGTTTGTTAGGAAGGGAGGATCGAGAAAGTCATTGATGAGTGTGGCCAAAAACTCTTAACGTAAAGGATTAAACAAGTTTCAAAAACCAATGATCATTCAATAAACCACTCACATACGCGTATGACAAAGGTAATTGAAGTACTCGTACATACGAAGTACTCGTATATACGAAAATCAGTTGGAAGAAATAAAGCGAAATCGTAATCCAACCCAGAACAAAACTCGAGAGAGTTAACAATTGTTCATACAATCCGAAAAAGTGCCCAAGTCACACCACAAACTTTGACAAACTACAGGGATTCGAACATATGCCCAAGGCACAGATAATAACTAAATGAGCCATATAAAAATGTATTCGAATTCTTGGAAGTGTACATATCCCCGAATATTATCCAAATTTCCGCAAACTATTTCGAAGAAGCTACGATTTGCATGATAAAGGAAGGGCTAAGAGTGAAGGCACCCAAATACAATCTTACAACGACACTGCCAATGACGAACTGTCAACCTTCCTGTCACAGGTTTGTGGAATCGAACTCGGAATAGGCTGGTGTAGCAATTTTTCTCATTTGCACTTGAGAGCCGAAGAGAAGGTCTTCTACACGAGAATTCATTCGTAGCTCAAACTCATGGCAAATGATCAGTCAGATGAGTGCAGGTCTATAGAAGGCTACTCATTTCAAAATTATGTTCTAAGTATTATTATATATGCAGCCCATTTGGCTTGTAAATAATACTTAATTGTTTAAATATGCGAGGTGATCCTACGCGATGTGGACAATAAGTAATGAAGGCACAGTTGGAGTTTTTTTGCTAAAAAGGTGAGTCATAACTAATATTTATTTTACAGAATTGAATGTATTACACCTCCATACACTATTTTAACCTCCAAATCGTACTTACCCCCTTGGAATAATATCTAGTGATCCTATCTCTTACTCTTTTCTTAATGTATTGTCATTTTCCCTCATGTTTCGATTTCTTGAGTAAGTTTATACGGTAATTCCGACCAAAAAATAATACCTGCCGCCCGATTATCGTCGGAGGACTAACGCCGCCATATTAACGACTGCAATCACTTAAAGAATACACGTTTATATAGGCCAGGAAAATTAACCTGCTAATTTTAAAATGCGGAATTCAATCGGAAGCTATAGGAGAACTTTAAAAGCTGATAGAGAATTAACACACGAAAACAAAACTCAAAGATACGCCATTGGAGCGTGGAGAGCGTGGACCCCAGTTCCATTACCTCCATCCCCGCCGGGGGGGGGGGGGGGGGGGGGATGCTTGATCTTATGCAAAATTTGTTTTGGAACGTCAGGCCCGAGCGACTATATTGAGATTTAAAACTCCCACAAGAGTATTAATTGATCAACCACAATAAACTCCTTCTCGAGAGTTAAATTTAGAGCCATCAATTTTCACGTAATGATTGGCTGATACATTCTCTTAGCCCTGCCGCTAAGGTACAGTTTCTAAATCCTTCCCAAACCATAACCTCGTGGCTTTATCAATTAATTTTATCCGACTAGTAAAACAAAATAGCAGATGACGATAATGCATAATTATTACGGTTTTCTCATTTAAACCTAACTTTATTTTTATTCAATTCTCATTTCCCACTCTTCTGTGCCACGTAGTTAGGTCTCATCCGCTGATAAAATGTGTGCTTTACGTATAATTTACAGGGTTTCAAAAGTTAATCGGCCTCAATTTCTTCTCTCTGTCGCTTTCCATCAATCTCATTGTATATTTTACACACTGAAATATCTTTTCCACGTTTTAAACTCTTAACAAAAAAATCACTTTGTCAAATTATTAACACCAAGACCCATTTGCTCG